>CM062294.1:64789074-65389074 GCA_031216915.1 Pictodentalium vernedei | reverse complement strand
TTTATGTGCTTGCACAGGAATTGCGGATCCCAAAGACCCTGGCATCTCGAATCCGTTGGGATTAATGATGCACCCCAACCTGTTTGACTGGCATCCGTCATAATGGTAAAACTCGGATCCGGCAACTGCAGCGGAACTCCTTGAGTTAACCACTGAATGTTTGCCCAAGTCTGAATCTCTTGTTTCACTTGATCTGACAAGAGAACGTCTACATCGAGCGAATGAATTTTCACACTCCAATTCTGAGTCAAGAAAATTTGAAGAGGCCGTGTGCGTAGCCGTCCCATCGGAATGAGATCCGCAGCGGCTCCGCACAGACCTATCAGTCTCATAAATTCTCTCGCTGTGACTTTGTCTGTATTTAGACAATAGCGAGCGTAACAACTGACTAATTTCGCTCTGGTTAACGGCAGACGAACGAGATTGTTGTGCGTCTCGAAGCTCATTCCCAGATGAGTGAATGACTTGGACGGCACCAGATCCGACTTCTCCTCGTTTACTATGAAACCGAGACGTCGGAGCAATAGAAGAAGATTCTGAACATCGTTCTGAAGCGTTAACTCGTTGCTGTACCTCTGAAGAATGTCGTCCAGGTAGGCCGACGTTACCGCAGACGAATGAGCTCGGAAGTAAATCATTACCGAGTTCATTACTCGAGTGAAAGCCCAGGGTGCTAGATTCAATCCGAAGCACATGGCCCGGAACTGATACACCACTCCTAGGACTGCGAAGCGTAGATACTTTCGGAATGTCGGATGTACCATGACGTGAAAGTACGCATCTTTGAGATCTATGCTCGTTGCATAATCGTTCACCCGAATACTCGCTCTGACCGATCGAATCGTCTCCATATAAAACTTCGGAGCGATGATCAGCTTGTTTATCCAGCTCAAATCTATGACTGGACGGAACGAGCCGTCTGGTTTCGGAACCAGAAACAGATGGCTGTAGAATCCCAGCGATTCCTGGTTTTCTACGACCTCTACCGCGTTCTTCATTAAAAGAGACTGCACCTCTGATAGCAGAGCGTCTCTTTTCTGAGGGTTTGACGGAAGATGAGTCCACTTTGGACTTCGAGTTAATGGAGGCTTTCGTTTGAAGGATATCTTTAGACCTTCCGAAGTCACTCCTCTCACCCAAGGGTCGTCCGTAATCGACGCCCACTCTTGAGAAAAACTCGACAACCTTCCGCCAACCGGAACGCGATAGAGGTTTGAGCCATCACCTCCTGGATCTGCGAGGCCTGCGGTAGGAGAAACCACGTCTTCCACGACCCGCACCTCGCCTCGTCGACCTCGGGGCATCCGACCGATTGTCCCGGCCTGAAGGACGTCCCGAACGAGAGTCGCTATCCTGACGGTCTCTCGAATAAGAGCTAGAGGACGCACCGGAACCTCTATAGGAACCTCTCTTGGGCGGATAAGACCCAGAAGTGCCCGCCTTATTCATGTCTGCTGAATCCGACCTTTTAGGAGCGGATCTAAACAACAGAGAATCACTAGCTTTCTTTTTAATATTATCATAAATAGCGGAAAGCTTGCCGTCAAAGAGAAGATCTCCTGAGACCGAAGCGACTCTAAGAGAGTTCTTCACCTTAGAATCCACTAGTGTGGATGTAGACAGGGCTGCGTCACGTCTAACCAACTCCAGATTAGCCACTGAAAGGGCGGAGTTACACGTGGAATAAGCTACTGCCCTTGAAAGAAGTCTTAAGGAGGATTGTATATCCTGAAACTCTTCCCCTTGAAGATGCAGTGATAACGCCTTCGTAAGGTGATCTGCGTAAGATAAGGCATCTAAATTGGCTCTGTTAGACGCAATAGCTGTTTCCAACACTGCGGTTGGAATAGAAGCTGACGACGGTAATGATAGCTCTAAGTCTTCCGCCTCGTCGTCCATACGCAGAGGAACTCTCGGTATACCCTGACCTGCCGTGTCGAATTTATTCCTTGCATTAATGAAAGGCAGGTTGAGAGTATTTGCGGACAAGAAGCCTGCTTTCCCTGTCCTGGAAGCAAGTTTAAAAATAGCGTCGTTCAATAATTCAAATGTTCTTGCAACATTATTGGACTGCGAAGGAAACTCGGGAGCGATGTCCCTGAACCGCTCGAAAAAAATCAGAGTCCAATGACGCTATAATTCTCCTGTCCGGAAGCGCAGCAGTCTGGCCCGACGGAACAACTTGAGGAAGAAAGTGCCGGATGAAGTCTACGGCAGCTTTGTGTTGTTCCGAAAGGGATAGCTCCAATTCATCCGTATCCCTTTCACCATCCGGTCGGACCTCCCGATGTTCCCGGTCGTCCGCCCCCGATGCTTCGGCGGAGCGTACCGACCCAGCGCCGTCGGATAATTCTCGATCCGACACCGTCTCTGTCGGCTGCTGGGATGCTGCGATAAGCTGTGCTATCTGCACTAGAATGTCAGACGTCGAGACCTGCGGAGGAGCGGTCTTTCGCTGCTTTGCCGAGGGCAGCTCCGCATCAGATGGCTCCCGCATACTTTTCCTATGCGAACGTCCGGAGTCCATCCGTCTCGAGTCCCTGGCTGCCGGATGGTGTGACCTGGTCGCCGAATAATCCTTCATCGGCGAAGCTGGCAAGATATCGGAGGTCACGCAGCCAAGGTGCGGTCGTGTGCGCCGGCGAGAAGAGGAAGCCTTAACAGTCTCTGCGGACTGCTTATACAACGGAGCGTCCCGAGCGACGGACGTATGCTCCGCTAAAGACACATTTTGTACCACAACATCTGGTCCCAGATGTTGTTGTACGAGAGAGGGGCCTCTCTCGCTCGCGGCCCGGCTGGACCTGGACGAGCTAGGAACCGGACTAAAAGGCTTCCTCCGTTCTCGTTCACTATCCGCCGTCACTGGGTGTGCATCTATTATTTTTATAGTGCTCGCATCACCCAAAATTTCCTCTTGGACCGCATCGGACGAACCCGGCTGCCGAACCATTCGGTGAATGGACGCTACACCGGGCGAGCTAGCGGACGACATTTGTCTAATCTCCATGAGCACTTTTGCCGCTAGCTCTGTATTTAATTGTGACGACGGACGCACACTTGAAGAAGATAACATGGAAACATCACCCTGTTCTGGTTCCTCTGAAATAGAAACTGAGAGAGTAGAGTGACCTTGTGGAGAAAGAGCCGGCATCGCTCTTTCTCCAGAAACAACATATCGTGACACACGTTTCCAATGTTTCTCATCCCAATGTTCACATACAGGACAGGGATTAATGCGAGAACACTGACTACAATTTATGCAATAATCATGAAAGTCAGAGGAAGATTTCTTCCTATTACAATTTGAACAAGTTCCTTTCATTGTGAAGGAACAACAATAAGTCCTAGTTACTCGCAAAAACCCCTGACACAAAGATACATAATAACATGATCCATTAATAAATGAAAAAACAATTGCAAAACAAAATAATTTTGAAAAAATATTTTTTCAGAGAAGCCCAAGTTGCTGAAAAGTAACGTTGAGCCCCGATGGATCCGATGGCAAAGTGTGGTCAAAAATTTTAAAATTATATAAAATAATTAATGAGACACTTTCGGATAATATAAATGTATCTTATAATGAGATAAACTAACTCAAAGGCAAACAGCCCCCCTCAAAAAAGGCTGTTGCCAATGAAAACAAACAGTGTAAACACAGAAGAAAACATGACTCCAGGCACTGAAAAAACTGGCCCGGAATCAGTCCTCAATTACACTCTATCTGATGCAAAACAGAGACTCCCAGGGGAGAATCTGCAGAACATCAGATGGAAGATGCAGAACACAAACGTTATACACCCATGGGTGAAAACGTAACTATGGGGAAAATAACAGAAAACATTCTGTAACCAAGCAACTCTCCCAGGGAAATTTTAGAAATGAAACTTCTCAAAAATATGCCAAAAGCATGGGAGAATTGCAAGGGGGGACTTTAGAAGGTTAGGGGAGAGGAAACACTGAATAAGCAGTGCAACAATTAGCAAGAATGACAACAAGAGGCGTTTGCCTCGAAAATAGGCAACTTAACATAATTTTAACAAAAAATTTTAAGTACAGCCCTGATTATTTTTTGCCACTTCTTTTTTCCTCTCCTCCTTCTATCCTCCTTAGAATCACATTTTCTCCAAGAATTACGTGTCTGGCATCCTTTAAACTGAGATTTACAAGCACAAAGATCAGTGAGATGTTGACTGATGAAGGGCCAAACAGAGAATGATATTTGGCGCCAATTTCGGGACGACTGCGTCACTGCGCATGCGCAGTAGAGTCGTACTATGGAGGTCCTTTAGGACATGATTTCTTTTTGTTTTGGATGCAAATTTTGGGGATTGGGGGGCAAAATTTGTGTTTGGCCCTGGTTTTTGTGGAGTTAGCACCAGCTAAGTCTGGGTCATTGGTACAGTATAAAAATATGGTTTTGTCCTTCCTAAATATGAAGCACATTGAAGGAATCATAACATTTACTTGACCCCAATGCTCTCAAAGTATGCTTGCATGCAATAATACAGGATCAGAAATTTCTGATGGCCTTGAGCTTGACCCATTTGCCTACAGACCATAAAACATATTTATCAACACTTATCATCAGTGCTGGTGGTGTCACCCAGAACAACTGAACTACTAAAGGAAATAGCCTTACTCATGTATTATTTTTTTTCAATTTTTGCCACCAAAACATTCCGTTAGTTTATGACCAAACCAAAAAAAATCACTTATTCATGAAGAGTTTTTGCAAAGTATTGTCTTCTTGTCATGTAGAGAGTAGTTTTTGTCCTACCACATGCCATATTATCCAATAATTCTATGTCACACCCCCAGGCCCACCTGGCTTATCCTTTGTAGATATTTTAGGCGCATAAGAACAGGCAAGGTGAGGCCTAGTTTTACAGAGACCACTGCAAAATAGTAGGCCTGCATCGATATGCTTCTCTAACGATACAATGTGTATCTCAATTCAGTGTGCAAGATACGATATAATAATATACACATTCATATAGCGCCACAATTATAGTTCAGAAGATATAGAACCATATTCTAAGGTGCTGTACATGTTACTGAGTTGGTGCAAATATATATACAGTATCTTACAGTCCAGAACATCACTTATAGGCTTTTTGAAACAGGTATGTTTTGAGATCTTTCTTGAAAAAGTTGACATTTGAAAATCTTTTTAGGTGTTCTGGTAAATTATTCCACAAGTGAGGGGCAGCAAATGAGAATGATCTATCTCCAAATGTCTTACACCTATGTTTTGGAACATGTAGTAGCATTTTACCATCGGACCTCAGGTTGTATTGACACACATTTTTGGTATTAAGGAGTTCTTCTAAGTATGTATTGTGATACACATGAACTCTTCTGGCATGAAACTACAGATGTCAGCTACTTTGGGGGACTGCATGTCTTCATTTCCAGTAGCTTACTTGTATCACAAATTACGATGCACTCTTTAAACAATAGGTAACTTCTCAATGTGATAACACAAGACATTAAGTAATTAAAGTTTTGGATTTTATGACCCATTTTCCAGTGCTTTTTCCTCTCAGAAAATATTTACTTGTTTAATCCCTTATATCTTGTTTGACAGAGCTCATTGTCAAACAAGATATAATGGATTAACCCTTTACCTAACGCGAATTGCAGACGACACTTCCAAAAAAAATTCTCGAGTTACTAATTTTTTTCATTTTTTGTCTCAAAAACATAGGTTATGACCCCTCGTTGGAACGAGCTCGACGAGCTCGTTCCAACGAGGGGTCATAACCTATGTTTTTGAGACAAAAAGTGAAAAAATAATGAAAATTAATTGCCGATTTTTGAGAATAGCGCTGGCCGGTTTTGGCTGTTACGTTGGGTAAAGGGTTAAACAAATAAATATTTAGTACAATAGAGGGAATTCACCAATTTTTGGTTAACTGAATAATCCCTTTAATGGCATATTTATCACTATAATGTTGGTATGAAAAAACAAGATTTCTGTGAACTAGTTTTCAAAATCCAAGAAGTTGTTTTGTATGATATTATTTGTATTTATTGTATCGTGATACATAGTGAACGATACATATTGAATCGTGAGCAGTGTATCGCGGTTCAAGCGTATCGTGATTAACTGTCGCAGCTCTACAAAATAGATGCAACAGTGACGCTACCATGGAAATGAATGCAAAATTTTGTTGTTATTCATTAAGTGGAGTGCTTAATTATTTTTTCAAAGGTGATTTCTAACATGAGTATTTTTTTTAAAGATGCCATGCTACCTGCACGGGGAGCCTATTTAACAATATACTCTTCATAAATAATTGTGTTATTACCATCTATTGGAGAGTGACTTTTGGCACTCTTCAATAAATTGTAACAAAACAATTTCACGCGAAAGAAAAAAAAAATTTCAACTGCTGAACAAACGGCAAGCTAATACCTAGTGTCAAGCCACTGAAGTGGCTTTCAATACTTTTCAATAGTGCCATGATATTGGGTCCCAGCACTCAACCAGTTAATTTCAATTTCCTGGATACACCCACCTGATCTTAGAATGCATGAAGGCCTTGGGTGCGGAGTGATTTTTGCGGCGACTATTTTTACCCCTCTTCTGCCTATCAATGGTACTCATGCCTGCCACTGATGCTACCCTGGGCTAGTACATTGGAAATTTCATTATGAACTGTAGGCTCACTGGAGATCACATATGGACACAGCTCTGAATGCACTCTGGCTGCACTTTTCAACAGATTATTACATCACTGCATTTCATTAAACAAAGGCACAGGAAATGACCATTACAAAGACTGAATGAGAAAATTTTTAACCAATGGGTTAGTGTGGGCTTTAGCAAAATAATTACTGCTGGTTATCACAGAGAAAGTACCAGGCAAAAAAGCCTTCGGTTTTTAAAATTATGCAAATCAATGAAGAAAACATGATGGAAATAATCATAAAAATGAATGAAGTCAACTGCCTCTTCAAACACTTTCTATACTAGAAATGACTTAACCACAAAAATATTAGTTACTTCCATTGAATGGTTATACTCACACTTTTGTCGGAGGCAGAGTCTGAGGATCTGGAAGATGACCGACTTCTTTCTGGAACACTCTTTTTCACTTTCAACTCTACAATACATGAGATATACAAGAAATGAGGAGGTCATGTAAGTTCCAGACATAGGGAGGGGAATTTTATTTTGATTTAAAATGCAATAATAATACAAAAAGAAACTTAAGTTACGATTTCACTTGAGGTAATAGTAATTATTCCTTATCTACAAGTCATATAAAGATAAAAAAAAAAGTTGGTGGGAGGAGGGAAGGGGAGGAACCTGTTGACAAAAAATCTTGCAATCGGTAAAAAAAAAATGCCTTGACAACCCACCCAATTCCCCTTGTTTTTAGACCTATTTGACTGTAGTGCATACAATACAGGCATATTTGGCCTCAGTAAATCCAATATAGGGCTGTCACAATTTTTTAATTAGGAATCGATTAATTGTCGCAAATAATCGATTAATCGTACCTTGATGACCCCCTCTCCCTCTCTTTGAAGTCATTAAAAATGAAGTTGAAGTCAGTTGACCTACCTCAAGTAAACAACGATGAGGATCATTTTTTTAGGTACATTCAAAGCTTTGATGTTCTGAACTTTTGAACCGTCAGTGTAATAATCAAGACCGGTCGTCAGTTGCAAACTTCGTAACTGCCGACCAATCTCGATTATTACACTGACGGTTCAAAAGTTAGGACATCAAAGCTTTGAATATACCTGAAAGACAAATGCTTCTATCGGCTTCTTGAGGTTTAACGTTGACGTTCTTTACCTTTTACATTTGGAAACAATAGTTTTTTTCTCAAATGTTTTTTAATTATTAAACGTCTAAAACGGGGTAAAATGTAACGATTCTTCGACAACGAAAAATGCTAATCGATTTGGGCGTAACCGATCGACATTCGATTAATCATGACAGCCCTAATCCAATACAGGCATTTAATTTCTCATATCTTGTTTGACAGATCTCCATGGACTCTATCAAACAAGACATAAGAAAATAAATTCTCATTTTATCTCTACAATATTGGAAAGTAACCAAATCTCTGTTAACTGAATAATTTTCAATGGCAAAGTGGTCATTCCATGAACAGGCTTCTAAGGTCCCACAAAATAGATCTTCTGTTTCTCATGCCATTTTTAGTAAAATTGCACATGGACAGGCATGTTTTATTTGATTCTTGAAATTATTTGTTTGCCACCAAAAGTTCATATTCTTGGTTTGTTTTATGGTTTAGGCCTCATCATCAACAGAAGAGCATGGGTGGTAGTGTATTTTGTCCCTTGAGTTCAAGAAGGCTGTACAATGCTAAAGCACTACAAAGCCTTGTTGCACTCAAGGCGCAAATTTATCAATTTTATTAACTTGAGTAAAATATCAGACATAACCCCAGACCTGGCATTCTTAAAAATGCAGGAGGGCTAAAAATCGCTCCCCTTGCATGACCTAGGTAAGCATTTAGCTCTCCTCAAGCTTACATAAGCTAAAAGTGGCAAACTGAAGTTTTACAGTTAATGAATTCTACCTGGTGGGCTTTGTACATTTTATTTGGTGCTGCTAACAAGGTAGTCTCTGTGAGATGACTACTCTGCCCCTTCCACTCCTCTGGGCCTTGACAAGGACTGGAGGTGTGGGAGGAGCAGTGTAGCCATCTTACAGAGATTACTAACATAGCAGAGATCTGAAAAGATGTGGGTTTTTAGAATAGGCCGTTGTGGTAATCATTATTTTATAAGGCAAGGAGGGCTAGTTTTCTCCCTCCTTGATTTTTTTAAGGCGAGCAAATAAATCGCTCTCACGAAAATGCCAGGCCTGTAAACCATTTAATTTTTTTTTTTTTTAAAGTTTCCATTGGTTATAAAAAGAGAACATACGGCAGCCAATAGGACCATGCCAGGAGAGGCTGAGAAACAGAATTTTAACTTTTTAGGCCTATTGTACTATTTTTGTTTGTTTTTTCTTGATTTGGTCTTGATTTTGCAGCATTTTATTTAACAAATCTCACCCTACTTGTGTAGATGCGTACTACCCAAAATGCAGTCTCATCGAAAAAGAGATTGCCTTTTGTATTCATAGTACTTTAACTCTTAACCCGCTGAGTATTTTCTAAATATTTTTCATCAAATCTAGTCATGGCTGCTTTAAAGCAGCCATGACTAGATTTGATGAAAAATTAATCCAAATGTAACACAAGAAATCATTGGTGATAAAATCCATTCCATTTACAGGGAGACAATATGATTAAATATGCACAAATTATACTTATTTCAGAGACAAGCGAAACCTTGTGCTGGGCAGGAATATCCGCCTGCAGCATGTAAACAGTTAATATGAGCCATTTTTGGGGAAACAAGAGAAGAAATTAATATCAATACCTGTTGTATGGTAGAAAACTGGACAAGAACATAACATACACTCCCTGACCAATCAGAACAGGGACATGAAAAAGACCACATATTCTTTCAGAAGAATGGCATGTGCCATCACCCGTCAATCTAGTACTACCTGCTGATGTTATTTTTCCAAGAAACCAGTCAATTTTCTTTTCTTTTTATTTAAATGTTTTTTTTCTCTTGAGGTACCAAAGCTAAACTCTGAAAACTTGAGCTGAAACAAGCAAGCATTATTTATAATTTCCATGTGACCGTACTTCATAATCCATGTCATTTAAATTTATTGCTGAATACAGGATAAATATGATCTAGAATGAATGGAGGTTAAGTGCCAAGAGCTAAAGCTCCCAGGGATTCTTTTGGGTGTCTGCAGGGGCCAAATATGGGACCCTTTCCCAATGGCAATTGGGCATGATTTTTCCCAATTCCCAACACCAAATTTACCAATCTCCGTTCCCACTTAAACAAAATTTAATGAACAATTTGTACCCTGAACTGGGTGGTTGTCAGGCCTCAGAAAAACACGGGTTTTCTGAGGCCTTATGACCACCCTGTTCAGAACGCCAATTGTGCCTTAACTGGTTGAGGGCTACATTATTTTTGGTTGTCTGAATATGTTCATCAAAATTTGTTTTGTTACAAATTATTGAACAGTGCCTACAGGCACTCTTCAATAATTTGTGATAAAACAAATTTTTATGAACAAAATATTATTTGCGTTTGACAGAATATGAAACATGAGCAAGGAAAATGTTGGCTTTTGACTGGTACTCTCATTTTTTTTTAAATCCCTGATAGTGGCTTCTAGCACTCAACCAGTTAAATTTAAATTGCAGTTTAGAAAGTGTCTGAATTCAATGGCTAATGGTAAGTTCTTCTTTAATACTGTAAGTATGGTTTAATAGAGACTATAATAATAACACCTTGGCCGCCCCTCCCCCCCCCCCCCCCCCCCTGTTTTTTCACGGTTTTTGGGTGAGAAGGCCTTGGTTACCCCTGTACTCCCAACTGCCTTCCTATTCCCACGCTTCTTCTCTCCTCCCAACACTCGGAGACGAACTGCTTGATGACATCCCTTTCCCCATTCTTCCCAATCTCTCTGATTAGCATATTAACCCTCTCCTTTGAGTCTTCCACTAACCACATGTCCTTCATTCTTCCATCCCACTTCCCCATTATACTCCCAGTGAATATTATTCTTTTAGACTATGGAGTATGAACATGATTCCGTGAGACTGTTTGTTATAAAACATACTTGTAGAATACATGAAATTGCTTAGGTATCAGTCTTAATGTTCTCTGTTCAATTCAAATGTAAAATGTCTTAATCTAATCTCTGTATGTTTCTTTCCTTTCAAAACAAATTCCCAACTCGCACCCCATGATGCAAATTTCTCCCAATGGCTTGGACTCAGATCCTTTCCTAAAGTGGACAGAAGAATCCCGGTCTCCAAATTAACAAAATATATATTTACTCGTAAACATTCATATCATGGTCAAAACATTTGCACTGAAGACTGATACTTAACTTCCTGTTAAAAGCTGTTTCTTATTCGGTAAATGACCTGCACTGTAAGTTCCTGGGTAGATATTCACAGAAAAATTATTCTTGTCAAAGAATATTTGAATGTACAAATTTAAATACTGTGATAAAATTTTTATGTCACACATAATGGTTCCCCACAAAGAATATTTAGTACTGCAAGACCTGACACAAATATCACACCACACATCATTACACTTGCAGTACAGTGAGAGTGGATTAGTGCTAAAACTCCGATAGAGTTAATAAAAAATGAAAGTGTCAATGACACTGTAGCTCAACTTGTTAAGACATGTACATGTATAGTATGTGACACAGCAATGACAAACATCTAGGTAATGACCTGTTAGCAAAGGTATATATAAAGTATTGTAACGGTCTGTACATAACTACTGACCGTAGCATGTAACAAATGTATAGGTAAAGTATTGTAAAGGTGGGTGACAGTCAGAAGCTAAACTAGAAAAGAAATCTTTGAGTACCAGAGTGGGTCTGACTGAACCCAAAAATATTTGTTCTCATAGCACAGTGATAACAAAGGCACCCCAAAACACACTTGTTCCTGTCCCAAGGTGAAAACAAAGGTACCCAAGAAGTTTCGTGAAGATCAGTTCACAAATACGAGCTGTATAGAAGTTGTGACAAAAAACTGATTGGACCTAATTTCGGTACAAAATGGCCACTGGCAGCCATCTTGAATTTTGGACCGCACCCAGAAACACTTGTTCTCATCCCAAGGTGATAACAAAGGTACCCAAGAAGTTTTGTGAAGATCGGTTCATAAATACAGCCTCTAGCCCGAGCCGTATTGACATGTGCACTTACAGTGTATAAGTAGCACTGAATAAATCAAAGTTCATCTAATTTGCATAATTTCTGCACGAGAAAAAAACCTGTACTATATGTGATGTATTCCATGTTACTAAACATTCAAACAAAAATTTATTCAAATCAGAACTTTCATACAGAAGTTCTGTACAAAAGACTGATTTCACTAATTTTGGTACAAAATGGCTGCTGGTGGCCATCTTGAATTTCGGACCACACCCAAAAACACTTGTTCCCATCCCATGGTAATAACAAAGGTACCCAAGAAGTTTCGTAATGATCGGATCATAAATACAGCCTCTAGCCCGAGCCGTATAGAAGTCGTGTACAAAAAACTGATTAGACCTAATTTCGGTACAAAATGGCCACTGGCTGCCATCTTGAATTTTCGACCACACCCAGAAACACTCGTTCTCGTCCCAAGGTGATAATAAAGATACCCAAGACGTTTCATGAAGATTGGTTCATAAACAGACTCTAGCCCGAGCCGTATTGACATGTGTACTTACTGTGTGTAAGTAGCACTGAAAAAATCAAAGTTCATCTAATTTGCATAATTTCTGCACGAGAAGAAAACCTGTATTATATGTGATGTATCCCATGGTACTAAACATTCACACAAAAAATTATTCAAATCAGCGCTTTCATATGGAAGTTCTGTGCAAAAATCTGATTGCACCAAATTTTGTACAAAATGGCTGCCATCGGCCATCTTGAATTTCGGACCGGACCCAAAAACACCCGTTCTCATCCCACGGTGATAACAAAGGTACCCAAGGAGTTTCGTAAAGATCGGTTCATAAATACGGCCTCTAGCCCGAGCCCTATTGGCATTTGCACTGACAGTGCTGAAAGTAACACCAAAAAACATCAAAGTTAGTCTAATTTGCATAATTTACGCATGAGAAAAAAACCTGTATTATATGTGATGTATCCCATGGTACTAAACATTCATACAAAAAATTATTAAAATCAGAGCTTTCATATGGAAGTTCTGTACAAAAAACAGATTTCTGCATCGTCGGTACAAAATGGCGGCTGGCAGCCATCTTGAATTTTGGACCACACCCAAAAACACTCGTTCTCGTCCCACGGTCATAACAAAAGTACCCAAGAAGTTTCGTAAAGATCGGTTCATAAATACGGCCTCTAGCCCAATACGTATCCAATTGTTGACAGACAGACAGACGGGCCATGGCAAAAGCTCAAATTTGGCTTCGCCAAAGTTGAGCTAAAAATGTGTGAAGCACAATTAATGTTTCAGTCACTGAAACGGCAAATTTACTTTGAAGGTCCACTGTCTGAAGATTCAACATGACCATCTCAAACAAATGTTTTTTCAATATACTGGCTGTAGCCGGGATCAAACTCAATATCGTTAGCGATACCACTGGACCATCAAAACCTTTATATCTCCAACAATATATCATCTCTGAATGATATCAGAAGCCAGAGAAAATTAACATATTGCAGTAAAACTCCTTTCCCTCACCACACCCATCAAGGCCTACTCCTCCAAGTTTAGGCAGACCTTGGGGAGTCTTATATACTTATAATAATGGTGTATTAAGTTGGAGTATGGTGTAAAGTCACAGTAAAAGAGAAGTTCTGTAATACTGGCAACCTAACATTTGGTTTTAAGTAAATGAAAGTACACAGAATGATATTAATGTTGTTCTGGTCGCAGATATAAAATTTTAAAATTGTAAAAAACAACACACATAACATGTATTTATTGCTGTTTTAAGGTCACATATTTCTGCATAATCGTGACCGCATCATAGAGATATGGTCAAGTTTAGTCAATCGTTTATAACCATATATAACCATATATAATATATGAAAAAGTATGTCATCTGAAATTGATTGTCTATAAGGACAGCAAGACTACATTATAGACATGTTGTATTCACAATGCAGTCTTGTGGTCACAAAAATTGACAGAGAAATCGTGACTCGGTCATAATTCTGTCAAAATGCTCTGTCCAAACTGCAGATTCTCTCCCGTTGGAAAACAAATACAAGGATATTGAATCTGAGGTGCTATTTTGTTTTGATGCAGTCTTTAGTTTGCAGTATTTTATTCACGATATCTAGAACCACTAGTGTAAGTGTATTGCAATATGATTACATAAAAGGTCGCTTCTGGTGATAATAGTATTGTAAAACACTGACCATCTGACATCGACAATCAGTCGATTTCATATCCAAAACACTGGCATTTGGATGACGAGTCATTTATCTTAACGGCTCGTCACTAGCATGGCGAGGGAGGAGGAAAATTATGCTTGAGTGGTGTGGGTTGGAAAAATCTCACCCTCAGGGAAGTTATTTGACCCAGACACTTGGCAAGCCTTGTGACTAGGTCCAATATGTTACCTATCGGCTGTGATGTCCCCATTCCACTCCATTATTATATCACCAGTGGACAGACTCAGTTGCTACAGTTAAAACTAGAAGTCCTGTCACGAACAGTGCGCTTACAGTACAGCCGCCATGGACTGGTCACTTTCCACAATATTTCCACGGACGCAATAATATTAGATTCCAAACAATAATTATAGGAACAATCATAAAAAATTTAATTAATGAAGCACCGGGTACAACCCGGTGCTTCATTAATTAAAATTTTGCTGCTGATCATTTTTATTACCTCGTAAATGCATGCGAGGACATCACTGCCCATGCGTGGTTTACAACCCAGCCATGGCGACTGTACTGTATCTAGGCTTAATTGTGTGTAGGAATTGCGTGCAATTGCCATATCGAATGGCATCCAAAGCACGGCAGGTTCTCCTGGTTACTCATCGCAAACACAGGCAATGTTTCTGCCAATGGACCTCCGGGTTACCCAGAGGTCCATTGGCTGAAACATTGCTTGTGCACAGGCCATATATACATAATTTGATAGTCTTACTATGGTCATGCTGCATAGATTAACATGCAGGTCGACGTGCTATGTGCGCATTTCATGACGGGACTTCTGGTTGTAATGGTATTTAACAGAAATTCTCTTTTGTGCGCACAGTACTGTATGTAATCATCATTTTGCATTCTATATAGACCATACCTGAATCGGATTTGGAAGAGTCCGAGTCTGTGTCTGAATCTTGTTTGGATTGAGATGCCAAAGCATCTGTATGAGTACTGACTGTCCGATTAATCTCTGGAGGTGCTTCTTTTGGTAAAATGGGTAGGGGATATGCAGTCATATCAATCGCACTACTGTTAGACCCAGTTGGTGTGGGATAAGTGACAGATGCACCACCATATCCATACTGTGCCCAATAATTGAATGTTGCTTGATCTTGAGTAGGTTGATTACAACTTTCTTTGTCACCAGATATCATCTTCTCAAATGATTCCCATTCAGACTGCAAGTTGTGATTACTGTTTTCGGCTCCAGCCTGTAAATAGAAAATGTGCATACAGTTATCTTGAGATAGCGACTGGATACAAAAAACGAGCCACATCTATGTCTAACTTTTAAGATATTGAACTATCAGAACAGTAATCACAGTGGATTTATTTATCTACTGGTGTTTACCTGGTTGCATGCTAGAAGCCACTATCACGGCTCTCTTGAAAAGTGCCGAATGCCACTTCAGTGGCTTTACACTTTATGAAATAGTTTGTCGTTAGCTGGGCAGTAGCCAGAATTTTTTTTATGTAAAACAGCTTTGTTACATTTCATTGTAGAGTGCCAGTAGGCACTTTCCAAAAGAATGTAACAAAACAATTATTTATGAACAAAATCTTGTGAAACTAAGCCTCCCAATTCTGGTGACATGGTATCTTTGAAAAAAAATATACTCATGTTACAAATCACGTTTGAAAAACTAGAGGTACTGTGAACAGGCTCACAAAGTAGTGATCCCCCCCCCCCCCCCCCCCCCCCCCCCCCATGCAGTTGCGCTTACGAGGACACAACCATATGATGTAGCAATTGAAATGTATAAGTTAGATTATCTCCCCTTGGAAATGTCGGAATGGAATTATATTGCTTCATGCGCATCTTCATATGGAGTTCTTCCATTGTGTAAAGTTTCATGAAAATTCTTCAAACGGTTTAGGAGGAGTTGCGCTTATAAGGATGGACAAACGGACAGACAGATGGACGGACAGGGTGATTCCTATATACCCCCCCCCCCCCAACTTTGTTTGCAGGGGGGGGGGGGGGTGGGGGGGGGGGTATAATAATTTAGCTCGCAACCAATTAAGGTCACATATTTCTGCACAATGGCTAATTGTGACCGTAATGTGGATATAAAGGCTAGTCTAACCAATAATTTATACCCATGCTGCCCATTTTAGAGGAATTCCATACCAGGCATTGGTTACCTGGTCCTATTTTACCAGTAAAACAGAGCTGTTTACTTCAGCAAGACACAGTTGTTTAAAAATGGATTTCATTGGCATATGTGGCTAGTTACAAGAACAGAGGAAGTCTTGTAATTATTTATAACTGTGTTGTCCATGTCAGATGATTTTTTCTTGTACTGAGATGATACCAGAGAAATAATGTCCAGATTTCTAGCAATGCAACACTAAACCTGGGGACTTAACTTGAACAAACTTGAGTGTGACTCCCAACACGGGATGCTGTTTACCAAATATCAATACATTATGAATGATGGATTTGAAAAGGATTTTTAAAGATTATTTGTCAAATTACAGTGAGTTGAAATTCGGGCTTTCATTGGGAGCCCAATTATGAAACCAGATATTTTATTTGAACAAACTTGAATCCGAGTCCTCGTAGTGTGCTGTGTACCAAATATCAAAAAGATTTAGAATGGTGGTTCTGGAGAAGATGATTTTAACCCTTTACCCAACATGAAAAGCAGAAGACACTTGCAAACAAAATTCTTCAATAACTAACTTTTTTCATTTTTTGTCTCAAAAACATAGGTTATGACCCTTCATTGGAATGATCTTGACTAGCTCGTTCCCATGAGGGGTCATAACCTATGTCTTTGAGACAAAAAATGAAAAAATAATAAAAATTAATTGGCGACTTTTGTGAATAGCGCTCGCTGGTTTTGGCCGTTACGTTGGGTAAAGGTTAAAGAACATTCCTTTTCGCATCAAGTTAAAATCCAGGCTCCCAAAGACAGCAAAAATATCAGCCCAGAGACTTTATTTGATCACACTTGAAATTCACAAGCCCATCCCCATCCGCCCCCCCCCCCCCCCCCCCACCCCCCCCCCCCACCAAGGATGTTGTATACAAAAACATCAATCTGACTGGTGGTTCAGGAAAAGAAGATTTAAAGAATATTTCTCATAGTGGACCAAATTAAACTTTGGGCTCCTGTGCAGGGCCTAAACATGAACCAAGTGACTTAATTTGAACAAACTTGTATCTGACACCCTGCCCACACCACCCCCTCCCCTGGTTCAGAATTTTTCCAATTCACTTTGTGGGTACACTAGGACACAACCGATGGCAATTTTTTTGCCATTTGATTCTACTCGTCAAAAAGGGTGCTTCATTCCAAAAAAGGTTGCCTTGTTTTGTGCAGTTTTGAAAATATGGGTGTTTGAAAATATTTCTATTTTCAGCTCCTGGGGTTCACATGTGGATGAGGATTTTTTTTTGTACGAATTAAGTACTTATGATTGAATAATACTGCATACCAAATTTGGTTCAAATCGTTTCATTGGTTCCAAAAATAGAAATTTTGGGCAGGTCCAAAAAACCATGCTCCTCCATTAACAGAAGTGCAAATATTGCTCTACGAACTTCATTTGAACAAACTTTATTCAACACCTCTACAGAAGTTTACCAAATATCATGCCAATCAGCTCATGAGAAGATTTGTTATCAATTTAAAAGCATTTTCCCCAACCAGAGCAAGTTGAATTGAACAAAATCAAAATAAGATGTCAGAACAAACAATCAACTCAAGTTTAACTAAAATCAGAACTGCAGTCTGGGAAAAGTTGCGAACACCAAGTTCACAGACAACAATGTTCGATGGATGGTGAATGATCACTCTTGCTCACCCTGTCTTTCAGTCAGGAGAGCTGACAATGCAGCAAGTTCATAGGGACAGTTTTCAAAGTCTAAGAAGGGGTACAACTTGAGTTACAGGCCTGGCATTCTTAAAAATGCAGGAGGGCTAAAAATCGCTCTCCTCACATGGCCTAGGGGAGCGATTAGCTCTCCTCAAGCTTACAAAAGCTAAAAGTGGCAAAATGAAGTTGTACTATTAATGAATTTTGCCCAGTGGGCTTTGTACATACATTTTATTTGGTGCTGCTAACCAGGTAGCTCTGAGACGGCTACATTGCCCCTCCCACACCTCCGGGCCTTGGTACGACCCAGAGGTATGGGAGGAACAGTGTGGCCATATTGCAGAGACCACTAACATAGTAGAGAGGTGAAAACCTGTGGGTTTTAGGAATAGACTGTTGCGGTAATCATTATCTTCTAAGACTAGGAGCCTGGAGGGCTATTTTTCGCCCTCCTCAATTTTTTCAAGGCGAGCAGTAGGAGAGCGAATAAATCGCGCTCCTGAAAATGCCAGGCCTGGAGTTAAAGCCTTACAGGGAAAGTTTCAATTTTGGTAAGTTTTTTGTCCTACGTTTAGAATATGTTCCAATGTTCCAAGCAACAGTACGGCTGTCTTAGACTGGTCATTTTCCGCGGGGTAGGCAGTATTCCCACAGATGCAATAACATTAGAGTGCAAACACTAATTATATGATTAATCATCAAAAATGTAATTAATGAAGCACTGGGTACAACCCGGTACTTCATTAATTAAAATTTTGCTGATGATGATTTTTATTACCTGGTAAACGCATTCGTGGACATCACTGCCCATACGTGGAATACAACAAATCCATGGCGACTGTACTGTACAGGTGTATGGTGCCCTAGATGAAGGAAGTTAAAAGTATTTTGGCAGTAGTTTTTAGAATAGTCTTGGCTGTCTTAAAAGAAAGCAAAGACTTCACTACACACCACTGCTAATCAAGGTGTTGTTACCTTTTTATAAGGAGGAAAAATAAGAATTCTCACAGCATTTACACACACTTGCAGAATTCATGACACAAATCAAATAATAATTTTGTGAGAATCCAAGTTGATTCTTATTGCTTTCCCTTAGTCATCACCCCAGAAAATTGAAAATAAGAATATTATGATCTTATCACTGCCCCAAGAGAGATAACATGCATCACTTTTCTATTTTACAAATCTTTAGGTCACAGAGCACTTCAACTTTTGTTGAAGTTAATTTAGTGAAACTCAACTTACCATGCTTTAAAAACTTACCACAAAGATTTACTTATTGGATGTTCATTCTCAAGGTGCATGTATGACAAGAACTCTTCTATACTGTTTGCAGATAAGCTGATAAGAAAGATCAATGAAATAGTTAACCTTTGGCCCAACCTGTCTGTGACATTGTATAAAAGACCAATTCTATGTTAGGAGGGTTCAGAGACAATGGAATAGAAGCAGGCTGTTCCATTGCAGCAAACTCACAGCGGTAACCAGTGTCCCCAATATGCAGGAATATTCACAAATTCGAGGGCATACCACAAAGCATGGTTTGTTTTTATGCTTTCAAGGCCAGGGGATTTTTAAACATTTTCACCACACAATGACAGTCTACAGTATGTGGAGAGTGGATTGTAACTAAATCACCCGTGGAGTGGAGTTATCACCCAAACTATAACTTTCAAATTTTGTGCATATCGACAAAAAACACAAGCAATGTTTCAGCCAATGAACCTCCGGGTTTAACCCGGAGGTCCATTGGCTGAAACTTTGCTTGTGCTTGTTATGCTTTGCAACAAATTTGCAATTATTGCTCGGGTGGAATCTCCACTCTGTGGGTGATTTAGTGATAATACACTCTCCATGTACTGTACATACCATGGCTTTGCAGTTGTTTCTAGGCAAGTCAAGGCGGCCTTGACGTGCCTAGAAACAACTGCTATGGGGTTTATAATGTAACTTCAACTTTACCGGAGATTCTCTAAATCTCAAAAACTGTCCATGATATCTGAATAAATACCCCATCATTTCATTACAGGGGTTGAGACCATGTATTTTTCCACAGAAGTTAGCAATACAATGTGTCACGGAGTGTGACGCTATGCATGTCTAAATTCTATATCAACAGTTTTCTGATCTTGTTGCATCACCAAAAAGGTCCAAGTCTTTGTTTTGTTAACAGGATGTGGAAACTATGATACTAGGATATTGGGGGGTGGGGAGGGGTGCATAGGGTGTTTCCATGTTAAATGTTCTTTTGAAAACATCAAGACTTGTCTGAATGTTACTCAAGTCTGTCTAGTGTCATTGGATATACATAAATAACATATGGCGACTCATATTCCAGTTTCTACTTAAATTCAAGAACACGGCATCTTTTACATATCCATTATATTACCAAAGTTTAACAGGGTATATAAACAAAGGAATTTTTCCAAATATAGGCAAAAGGCATTCATTGAAGAGACATCAGCTACATGTTGAATTAAAGAGATTTTTTTTGGTAGGGAGAGATACTTACAACACAATTCATTTTACGGAAATAACTGCATTTTAAATGATAATGACTTTAGTCTGAACAAATGCAGATAAAGTTACGATGGCAACAATTTAATGGGTTGGATGATGCTTATTTTTGGCTTATCGATAATAATAAGAACAGATATCTTCAATGAATGTGTCAATGTTGAAAGTGGTCAACAGAACAAGCAGCAGACCAACAGAATAATGATTAACTAACTGACTTCAATTAAATCACAAATGGGTGTTTCATATTTAAACGTTTTGACAGTGTCTTGAATAAAATTTCCACAACTCAATGACTTGATCTGGGGTGTCAGGCCATAATATTTGAGAGGAATGATTATAATCGTTCATCTACTGGTTATCTAAATGGAAAAAATATATAACCGAAAAGTTGTTCACCAGGAACTACAAACAGTTCGGCAAACAGCTGTGGCTTATCACCTTATTTGATAGCATTGTTTTATAATGTTCCTGTGGGAAGACCCCTCTCTTCAATGCTCAAACTCCCTAAGACAGCTGATGCCCGCACTTGCCGCAGATGCTTTTGAAAATCTGTGAACCCTCATCGTGAATGGGTCAAAATCCATGAGTTGTCATTTTTTTCCACGCATATAATTTAGAGATGATCTGCTATGAGAAAAATTTCCACCAATGAAGCACCGAGATTATCCCAGTGCTTCATTGGTGGAAATTTTGCTAGCTGTTGTAGCGGATTATCTCTGAATTGTATGCATGGATTCTGACCAGACTTGTTAACTCTCCCGGTTTCACTATGAGCCTCCCGGATTGAGGCACCAACTCACGCTCTCACGGTCACATCCTATTTTCTCCCGATTTGACACTTTTCAAAATAGTTGTCCTGAAATCCATCACATTTTATTGTTTACAAAAATCTCGGACACACAAGATTACAAACATTTGTGTGAATGTGTTCAATGACGTGAGATTCGGCTGTAATCGACTCAGTCTCTGCAGAATTCTGCATCTTTCAATGGCAAGTCTTGTGTTCTATTTTGAAAATTAAACAAGTTGTCAAGTTGGTCACCATATATAAATTTATGACGCAGAATACTTGTTGGAAACGATAATTTATCAAAGATACACATTTACTTAACACAATATAAATAAATTGTGTATGATGGTAAAACAGAATGCCAGTTATGCGCGATTGAAGTGTGAAGTAAATACAGCAAACATTTGATTTTCCGTCGGTTTTAACATTTTTTAAATATCAATATCTGAAATGTATCGTGGTAATTGCGAATAAATTGGAAAAAATATAGATTTACGATTTTATAAGGTAAGTTGAGTTTGGAATCGTATTCTTTGTGAAATAAATCATTGAAGTTGTAGTTTACATGAATAAATGGCATGAACGAAGAAGGAATGCTTGTGTTGGTTCTTGAACGTTTCAGCCCAAGATGTTTCAGCCTCCATGTACTGAAGCACCGGGATGGGCTTGTATGAGCAAAGAAAAATGGCCGGACTGAGGGGAGAGGGGGTGGGGGTTGGGACTGGCAAAGGCTAGATAGGCATCCACTCACATCTGTGTGTGTCGGGGGGGGGGGGGGGGGGGGGGGGGGGGCAGGGGGGCTTGGGCCAGTGATATCCATATTTGTATGCTTTTACTGACAAATACTATTAAAAGTGTTAAAATAAATTATTAAAATGAAATATTATGCATTTGGGTGGGGGGTGCCTGGGTGGGACCGTGGAGGCATAACGAAAATATTGATGTATTGACCGAGCGCAAAAATCTCACTGACAAGCATCCCAATCTCACTGAGAGCTCATCAAAATCTCACTGACAGTCACCTTCAGAGGTTAACAGGTCTGATTCTGACCCATCCACAATGACTGTACTGTAAACGGTCCTCCTTTTGAAAGGAGGTCATGAAAAATTTGCTTTCTCTGTAATTGTATGAAATCTTCATAGCAACAATACACTGTATAGAATAAATAAAAATATCGCCAGCTATTTAAAATTACTATTTTAGTCAGAACCACCCCTGCCCCACCATGTTCGGAGTAGCCCCCCCCCCCCCCTCCCCCCACCTCTGAAGGTCCCAGTCCTCATTCCTCTTCCAGCCCCACTCACTGAAAAGAGTGACTTGTGTACTGGGCCTTAATTAACTGTTTTTCACTGAGCTTGACTTACTTTTTTTCTTCCCTTAATCCACTGTCTGTTGTTAAAATTGGTTGGCGGTGGGTTTTTTTTTCCTTTAAAATGTAAAAGATAAAAACTTTCTAACTGTTCGTTAACTCTTCACCTTGTGTTAAAATTAAAACCAGAGACTCAAGTGAGCATAAAACGCTCACCTGGCTTAGGTTGTCAAAAGAGATGAGTGTGTCGGTAAGTGACTATGACACAACCGTAGGCAATTGTTTTGGCCATTCACTTCTGTTAGTCCTAGGAAAGCTTCCAAGACAAAAACAAAGCTCTGTTCTGTGAAGTCTCAAAAAGTGAGCATTTTTTTTTTTTAGAGGGGGGGGGGGGGGGGGGGGGGGGGGGGGGTAACTCCTGGTTCTCTCTACACCCCCCCCCCCCAAAAAAAAAAAAAATTGGGGCATAAATGAAGTACTTATGACCCAGTTACATATTACATGACAAATTTGGTTCAAATCTCTCCATTGGTTCTGGAAATAGACATTTTGAGTGGAACCCAAATGTAGACCTACTAAGTTCCTTTGAAAAAAAAGCGAATCTGCATCATCAACGTAAGTTCCATACCAGAAATCTAAGCATTACTGTGAGTGGCTTATGAGAAAGAAGAGGATTTTTAAAACTTTAAAGGCTTATGGAGCATTAACCCCACACCAAGGGGCATAGCAACATTTTGGGGGAAAAAAGCAGAAGAGTAAACTTCACAAGCCCGAAGATGGAAGCAGCTTCATTTGAACAAAGTAGAAAGGGTATACTCCAAAGTAGTGATGAACCGATAATCGGAACCAGCCGGTTATGGGACATCGGCTGACTATGACAACCGACAGTTTCCGGTTATTCTATATTTAATACTGACTATTAAAAATCCCTTTGATATCTGGCCATTTCAATAAAGTTTCCCCCATTAAAAATGTGTGTAGTGCGAGGTAGAAAATTTAGGGATTTGTAGAGCAGAGATATTACGGAATTTACCAACTGCAATCGGTACGAGATCGCCACCATTTCTCAAAGATTGTTGAGTTCATGTAAACATTAGAGAAACACATCAAGGGAGGTAACAGGTTGAAAAAAGAACACTGAATAATTCATACTGACATACGTGTAAACCATGTGTCATATGACTTCACAACACACATTAACATCAAAATTATTATTCGTTTAAGACACAAAGTATGTGTGCTCAGTATATTCCTGGTTAATACAGCCAAGTGTATTGTATCCTTACACAAAACCGTATGAACACTATTTACCGGAATAAAACACAATCGTCACGAGAACAATATCGTGTGATTTTTTCATAAATAAAGATCTTTTCCCCACACCCCAACCTAAATGCAAATATTATTTTGGCTAATACTGCCCAGCACTAAATATGCATACTCTGAGAACTTATGTGGTATTAAGCCTTCGTAATTGATGATTTATCAACGAAATTCTGTATGATAATTTATAACAGGCACCACCAGATTTTCTTCAGTGTCCTACTTCAACCATCGGAATTGGCATAATCGATAATCGGTTGATAGCAAGTTTTGATAATCGGTTCATCAATACTCCAAAGATGGTCTGTGCCATAAATATATTTATATTTATTGTTGTTTAAGGTCACATACTTCTGCACAATGGCTAATCATGACCACAACATGGAGATAAAGTCAAGGTCAGTCAATCGTTTATGCCCTATGTCGCCTATTTTAGAGGACTTGCACCCCAAGCATTAGTGACTGGGTCCTATTTTACCAGTGAAACAGAGCTTGTTTACCACAGTAAACAAGCACTGCTACCCTTCCCGGGGTTCCCACGGGGGTATGTGCCATAAATGAATGAAGTGAAACCAGTGGTTTTAAAGAAGAGGACAAGGATCAAATTAGTTGATGGAGGACAAGAAGGATGATCATTCAGCATTTTCCTATTGCCAACAGTGTTAAAATGGGCATTCCCATAAGACACCCCATGACAAAATCAATAATCTTTTTGATCCATCTGATTCCACTCAACCCGACGAAGGTGCATACCAAAAACAACATTCTCGTCAGTGCAGTTTTTGAAATAATTTAGTTAAATACCAAATATGAAAGGATTCTGACTGGTGGATCTGACGAAGAAGATTTTTAACCCTTTACCCAACGAATCGCCCGCATCCGCCACGTAATATGCAAATACAGCTGCTAAAAAAATATTATTTTTCGAAAAATTTCAACAAAACCATATCATGTGACCCCTTTTTGGAACGAGTTTGTCGAGCTCGTTCCAAAGAGGGGTCACATGATAGGATTTTGTTGATTTTTTTTTTTTAAATTTAAAAAAATAATATTTAAAATAATTAATTTTGAAATCGTCTGCGTTGGGTAAAGGGTTAAAGTAATGTTCTCATATTGCACTAAGTTAAACTTTGGGCTCCAATACAGGCACCTGATTTGAACAAACTTGAATTAGACCCTCAAAAGAATCTGACTGGTGGATCTGAATAAGATGATTTTTTAAGATTATTTCACATATTGCAATAAGACAAAATTCAGGTTCACACTGGGAGCAAAAATATTAACCCAGGGGCTCAATTTTAACAAACTTGAATCTGCCCGCACCCCCCCCCCCCCCCCGCCCCCCCCAGAGATGTTGCATATCAAATATGAAAGGATTCTGACTGGTGGATCTGAAAAAGATGATTTAAGAAATTTTATCATATTACACTGATCATATTGCACTACAGTACGTCCAGAGTGTATAGCGTCTCATCCACTCGGCGCAGTGGCGAGTGATTTTACCTAAATTGACTCCGTGGAACACTGTGTCGACTTTCACACACCGTGTTTGCTGTGCGTAAAAGATTAACTGCTCAAGTCCAAGGTGATAAACAGTAGCGACGGCTTATTCGTGCTGTGGATTGAAGTGGCTTGGTGTTTCACCGAGTACATGTCATTTAAATAAATCTTGTATATTTGAGTTGTATGAATTGATTTGAGGACTTCGCCTTTTAATGGCTTGTTATTTATTAATGAATATTGATCCTGTGCTCGGTGACAATTAAATTAAAACACCGTGTGGATAAATCTATTAAAACAAGAGGCCCCACGGGGCCTGAAGCGCTCATCTTGTACAGAACACAATTTAAACAGAGTCCAAGAATGAGTCTACATTAAGCAAGCCATCTCCATAGGCTACACTGTCAATCCTTGAGTCCCTCAGGAGTGACATAAATAATCTGGGCATCATGCCTTTTCTTCAGTTGATCAAAAGTAAAATGTAGAGCTCCCCTACAAAGCCCCTTGATACAACCTATGTGGATTAATCTTAGTACCTCTAGAGGGTACTGAATACAAAATTTTCAATTCTTCTGCAAAATGGCCAATTCCGGCTCCCACAGAGAGCCCAAATATTAACCCATGCGCTTGATTTGAACACAGTTAAATCTGACTTCCCTAGAGATGTTGAGTACCGAATATGAAAGCATTCTGACTGTTGGATCTGAAGAAGAGAAATTGTAAAGAAATTTCTTCGAATTGCACTAAGTTCAAATTTGGGCTACCATAGCCAGCCCAAATATTGACCTATGGATCTGATTTGAACAAACTTGAATCTGACCCCCCTAGAGATGTTGTATACCAAATGTGAAAGCATTCTGACAAGTGAATCTGAAGAAGATTTTTGAAGAAATTCCCTCATATTGTACTAAGTTAAATTTCATGTTCCCATATGGAGCCCAAATATTAACCTAGGCACTCGAATTGAACAACCTGGAATCTGCTCCCCCTAGAGATGTCGTATACCAAATATATAAGCATTCCGACTGGTGGATCTGAAGAAGAAGATTTTTAAAGAAATTTTCTCATATTGCACTAAGTAAAAATTTGGGCTACCATAGTGAGCCCAAATATATACCTAGAGATTTGATTTGAACAAACTTGAATCTGACCCGCATAGAGATGTTACATACCAAATATCAAAGCAGTCTGACTGATGGATCTGAAGAAGATTTTTTTAAATTACCCTCCATATTGAACAAAGATAAAATTTGGGCTTTTGTAGGAAGCCCAAATATTAACCTAGGGACTTGGTTTGAACAATCTAGAATCTGACCCTCATAACAATGATATATACCAAATATTAAAAGATTCTGACTGGTGGTTCTGAAGAAGAAGATTTTTAAAGAATATTCCCCTGTTAAAACTTCGGGCTCCTGTAGAGAGCCCAAATATGAACCAATGAGCTTTATTTCAACAAACTTTTATCTGACCCCCCCCCCTATGAATGCTGTATACCAAATATCAAAAGATTCTGATGATTGGTTCCGGAGAAAAGATTTTTTTAAATTTTTGCAAATATGCTGACTCAGCATTTTTTCGATGCCCATTACAGAACACCCTAACATAACCAATGGCAATTTTTTTTTACCATTCAATTCTACTGATCATAAGGATACTTCATACCAAATAAAAGCTCTCTGTTCCGTGGGGTTTGGGAAATATGGGCGTTTGAAAATATTTCTATTTTTAGCTCCCAGGGTTCCCATGGGGATGCGGGAATTTTTTTTTTTTGCATGGGTCAAGTACTTATGACCCAATACTACCACAAACCAGATTTGGTTCATACCGGACCATCGGTTCAGAAAATAGAAATTTTGGGCGGGGCCAAAAATCTTACCCCTCCTATTACAAAGCCAAATATTACTTTACGAACTTCGTTTGAACAAACTTGATTCTACACCTCATATGGAAACTCTATAGCAAATATCAAGTCATTGTACACACTGGTTCTTGAGAAGAAGATTTTTAAAATATTTTGGAGCATTTTCCCCCACTCCCTCCCTATGGGGCTGAGTTGAACAAAAATGAAATGCCCCTTTGGGACCATCACTCACACAATCTTTCACTTGAATTGGCCCAGTGGCTTTGGAGGAGAAGACCAAAACATGGTGTTGACGGACGACGGACGGGAAGCGATGAGATTAGCTCAGCTTGACTTGTCAAGATGAGCTAAAAATAAAGGATGGAACGATATTTAAAAGAAAAAAAAATGTATTTTTTTTCAAAACCTCCCACTGTTTTCTGGTTCCGTTGTAACTCAACCCAGACAATTTTCGCAGTTTTGGTCAGTCCCAAATGTCACATTATTGGGACTGAGTTGCCCCGATAGCAACAAAGCTCTCAAAGATATTCAACAGAAATAATTTTAGAGCCACTTTTCACAGATTCAACAATTGTTTTCATCAAATGTATTGTCTTAAAAATACATGCGGGCCTTCACATCGACACAAATGTTGTTGTACATGTAGGTACCAGGAAATCTTAACTCGCACATCATCTCTCAGATTATTCTACTAGTCTACTCATATAAATGTTGACATTCAGAAGCGAACTCGATGACAAGAGATGTGGGAATAGGGAGGTGGTTGGTAGCACAGAAGTATCCATGCATGGTCTTCTCACACGAAACCACGACAAATCAGCGGTTGGCCAAAGTGTTAGTAATAAAATAATATTGTCTTTACTGTATAGTACTAAAAATAAAACTTCAACGGTAATTTTGTTTCATCCAACCCCTCCTCCCCCTTGACCCTAAATTAAAAGAATGCCCCGGACGCCCATGCGTTTAATGTTTTATATTGATATATATGTTTCCGTGTTCCATGTACGTGAGCCCCTTGACACCCTTGAATGACGGAGTGATGTTGTCTGTCAAATTCTAGGACAGGGCAGTCGGAAGCAAAAATTAAGGCAGCCAAGACACAATGAACCACCCACCCAGGCGACAAAAACAGGAAGGAAGCCAAGCACCCACACCTTCACTGTCCTTCAGAATTCCCGAGAGTCAAAATAGTTTATACATGCGAATTTTCTCCCTTCTCCAATGAAGAGTGGTTAAAAATTGGCCAACATGATTGTAAAGACATCCCCCCTCCCCACCCCCTCCGATAGAAAAACCTTCTCTTTCCACGACAGACAGGGTGAGTGCACAATGCCCCTTGCTTATGTTTTCATCTGGAAGGATGGCAATCATATTAATTGGTGCTTAATGCCACATCTGCGGCGATATATCCTCAGTTGCTGATGTGGCACTGAGCATCAAGAATTAATCATAATTGTAGGTCTACATCCACAGTACGTTGAAGAAGAAAAGTATTTACAACAAGGGCAAATGAACAAAGAAAAATCCTAAAAGCTTCAGTAGCAATTTCTGTGAGACCGTGTTTATTGCCAATCAACAACACTAATCTCTTTCACCCAGAATCACCGATCAACACAGTGTTAGCTATATCTGCTGTAACACCGAGTTTCATCGGATAACTCTGTGTTTTGATGAAATATAAACACCGTGTCCCGTGTTTCATATGGTATACACTCTGGACGTACTGTAAGTTTGTTTGTTTGTTTGTTGGTGGTTAACGTCACATATTTATGCACAATGGCTAATCGTGACACAACATGGCGATGAAGTCAAGGATAGTCAATCGTTGATCAACAAGTTGCCCATTTTAGAGGACTTTCACCCCAAGCATTGGTGACTGGGTCCTATTTTACTATTAAAGCGGAACTGGTTTACCGCAGTAAACAAGTGCTGCTTACTTCCCGGGGTTCCCACGGGGACGTACTGTAAGTTAAACTTTGGGTTCCAATAAAGAGCCCAAATATTAACCCAGGGATTTATCATCACTTAATGACTTTTTGAAACCAAGAGGGAAACTTCTAATCAAATTTTTAAAAACAAAAAATACCCTGCAAGTATTATTTATTTATTTTATTTTAGTGGTGTTTAAGGTCCCATACTTATGCACAATGGCTAACCGTGACCGTGACAGTTTTACGGGTGGAGTACCCGGTGAGAACCACCGAGCATCGACGAGCAATTGTCGGCTCCTCAACACTTGGTTTCAAAAAGTCATTAAGTGATGATAAATAGTGAATATTAGGCCAATATGAAAGAAAAATGGTTAGCATTTGGACATTTTTGGATAGCATTTTCAATTTTTGCGATACGAATCTAGTCATCAAATACCCTGTGAAGCAGCTGCCATCTTCGGACTGTAGTTAACAGGCCTCTCATTCTGAAATGGGAGATTGCTCCAGATCCTTGCAGACCGCCTGAAATTTTGTTGAGAGCAAGTAATTGCCCTCCTCAATAGCCTGATTCCAATGATTTTGGTAGGTACCAGCCCGAAAAAATGCTGAGTCAGCATTTTTGCAATTTACATTCCCACTCTATATTTTTGTCTTCCTATAGTTGAGATGAAAACTTTTTCACAGTTTCGCGTATCGAAATTTTCTCCCGCGGAAAATTCAGTCTTTTTTTCTTAAAGTTCGCTTCTGTCAACAAAAACAACAATGAACTCGCGCAACTTTCTAAGAGGATGGGCAACATATTACTTCACAAATCCCAAATGAAATTTTAGTTGGAAATGTTCTTCACGTTGAGTTTTTTAAGCTTTACTGACGTTTCGTACACAAGACGTTTCATACACGTGACGATTCGTACACAAAAATTGGACGTTTCGTACATGAAGTGGGTTATTTGACCGAACCCGATTATGATTGTAATACCGTTCACTACTAGACAAGTCTAGACTCGAAAGAACTACATTAAATTGAACATATTTTACCATGTTTGCAGACCAACGCCTTCAATTGAACGTACTTACGGCAATCGCCTACCTGTCGCGGTTGCCAGTTTTTTAAGCTTTACATGTCATTTAACTTGTATATCCCATAAAGGGGCATCTAGAGAAACTAAGTATACACATTATGGTTGTTTCTCAACTTTATTGAATGGTATGAGATCATTGACATTATTTTAAATTAACAATTAAACACTTGCAAAAGATAATAAAATGTGGTTTATGAATCATCACAAAATGCTTGGCAACAATCAGTTGAACCGACATTCCAGGAGCTGTTGTCGTTGTCGTCTGATTGTCCACAATCGATCGATTGTGGTGGCTGGTTCCGACTTCCGATCATCGGTTGAAGACTAGCAGAAAAGAATGATGTGCCGTATGTGAGACTGCAATCACACGCAAAGTTTTCTCTTTCGAACATGGTCTTTTTTTTTTTAGCTCACCTAACTGTAAGTTAGTGGGAGCTATTTCTATTACTTGACGTTCATCGTCCGTTAACTTTGGAAACCTGTTTTCTTCTTCAAGTTCGAACATATATTGCATAGACCATCTTTGGAGTATACCCCATATATTTTGTTCAAATGAACTTGCAGGGTCTGGGTGTGTGCCCAATGGCTCAATGCTAGACTATTGGACTTCTATGCTAGAGGTCCCGAGTTTGATTCCCGCCCGGGACAACCCGCGTTGTGTCCTTGGGGAAGGTACTTTATCCTGGTTGCCTACATGGGGGCACGATGACGCTGTGTACTAAGGCGTAATGCACGCCGATGGTGCACATTTCTTCAGCCGCTGTAGCCCTGTTTGAGCGGAGCTTGAATAAAGTTCGTCGTTTCATGAAAGTATGCTAAATTGGTGTACTGGGACAATGCGGCAGTTCTATTGGTCACTGATGTAATCTCAACAGAGCATGTGGTCATGTTCCATTTTAATTTTAGCATTCGCCACTTGTGGCATAATGTAAACTGTACAATCTCAAACAAACTGAACTGGAAAACAATCAATCGGTTCAATAAAAAAATAAACGCATTGAGCACAAAACAAGGGTGAGTTGGAAAATAATTCTGGTTGTGTTTATCGGGTCAGAGTCAACTCACCCCGGGTTGATGCGCAATGCAAATATTTCTGTCTCTAACAGTTACTGTCAAAACTGATAGGCTAATAATGCATGGATGCGAGTTACAACCAGCCCCTAAAATTAGGACAACCAGTCAATCAATTGATCACTTAATCGAACTACAGATTGTCCAACTGACCACCCACCAGAGATCTCTTGTCCATTCAAAGTCAGCTGTTCTGATTAATGATTATTATTCACTTAGTGTCACAATACTGTCATCCAAACAATTCAATTCAAATGTGCCGTCACTGATAAAAATTTGCCGTCGCAGAATTTTTGGCGGCGACAATGTTGTGTCATCGCAATATTTTCCTAATTCCGAGGACTGCATACTGACCTGATTGCAATGGTCAAATAAATTCATTTTAGGAAATAAACAGAAGTTTTATCTTAAGATTCCCACTGCAATAATGTCATTAATGAGTGTCAGATACTTGTCTGTCAATAACATGAAACAAAAATTATGATTAGCGATGGGCAACGTCACGTCAAAATCGCTTTGAATATGATAACTTATTTTGTTGGAGAGAAATAAATGAAAATATGAAAGGTGACCCGTTACTGTCGCACAGACTGTATTATTTGTTGAGAACAGGATGAGGAATGAAAAAAAAAAAATGATTGAGACCAGGTATGTTTAAAATAGATTAGAGAGTCCCCTATTCTTCAATTCAGCTTTACCCGAACGTCTTCTGCAGAGCAAACAAAAAAAACACCGACCCAGTTTCCAGGTGAACTGAAAAAAATCAGTGAGTTCTAATTTGCTACTAAATTTTCTGATCTTAAATAACTGTTATCTAACTCTACTCCACCGCATTTTCCCTACCATGTTGTTCTCTTTTGATGTCTGGAGTACTGGTGGATTGGGTGATTTTTCAACTTCTTCGACATAACTTGCCAACAAGTCCATTCTTCGCCATTTGTCTTCAAATATCCCGGATGTTGAGTACTTGTCTCAAGCAATGAATCGTGACTGAATCCAGCGTAGCGAGGGGAGGCAACACTGCTTGGATACAGATATCCTATCTAAACTGTGTACACTCCTGTAATCGAGTACACCACATGTTATTCACCATGTCAAGGACTATGAACGACGTCCTTTATTGTCCTTGACCATGTCCGCTGAACTCCAGGCTCCTGGATTGTGCTGAAAGTCTCTCGAGAAGTCAGAGAGATTGCATCTACGGTTTCTGGACGTTTTGTGCCCAGTTGGACGTTTTGTAATGAAATGGTTTCGCGCGCCGAAGGCGCGCTGGTCGGGTCCTAGTCTTTCCGGCCTCGGGAACATTCGGCCCCAGGTATTTTTCCGGGAACATTCGGCCTCAGTCGAGGCCGAATGTTTTCACTTTTGGTAAAATTTTTCGGAGTTTGGGAGTTGAAAAATAACTTCAAAAAATAATTTTTTAGTTCATTTTGTTGTTTTGTACATTATGAGTTTTTCCAGGATATTTTTTTAAAGTATAATCTATACGACGTACCGGGGTCTGGACGATTCGGACCATGTACGATTCGGACCAGATTTTTTTTGGACGATTCGGACCAGATGTATGGACGATTCGGACCAGATAGCTGGACGATTCGGACCAGACAGTTGGACGATTCGGACCAGATGTCTGGACGATTGGGACCAGATGGCTGGACGATTCGGACCACATTAATGTTTCCCAAACGCACCCACCCACTCACTCACTCACTCGCTCGCTCAATCACTCACTCACTCACTCACTCACTCACTCACTCACTCACTCTCACCACTCACTCACTCACTTCTCCTGACTTGACAAAGGCATGTATAGAAAGCAGTTGCGTGAATGGTGCCATGACGACTTTGAATGTTCCGTCTATATACCACGTTTTGGCATTCGCAAGGAGCTCTTGTTGTTTTTTTGTACAAAAAATAATGTGTCGTTTGTCACGTACATGCAAGTCTTTTTGTAAAAACGTTTCCTTGAAGTTTTCATCCATAAAGTCATTATTTAATTCAAAAGACAAGTCTGTAGGATTTTGTGGGCGCTTGCTGGCTCTAGAACGATTGACCATTCTTATTAAATTGGAGACGTCTGGACGAGAAGCTTCGGGTAAAAGTGAAGTGTCCCTATTTGTTGTGGCTTGCGTTACTAAAGTTTGAGCAGACTCAAATAAATTCGACGTTACAGAATTCTTAAGATCTGTTTTTATTTCTACTGCAGCCAATACACCTGGAGTTGATTGGTGTGTGTGAGTTTGAGTTCCAGTGCTAAAGTTCCCACCCTTTTGTTTTACCACAGCTGGGCATCCAGTTTTCCTACCACGAACACTACAACGCCATTCAATAGTTCCGCTGACTAATGTTCTCTTGTGCACATAGGTGAATCCATCGGAGGAGACAAGCTTTCGCTTCCCTCTCTCGCTGCCTCCCTCAACAACATGAAATGTGATGCTAGCTTCTTGGTCAATAATGTCATCTCCACGCACTGACTCGTCAGCTATTGACGCCTCCATGACTTCTGTAACGACAGATCTCTCAGATCACGAGACATCAAATGTAGAGTCGTCTGTGTTAGCCTGGGCAGTTTGTGTGTCTGTGTTGTGTTGTGATGTATTCATGTCAGCACCACCTTGTGCCGACGTTTGTGTGTCTGTGCTGTCTTGTGATGCATGTACATCTGTGTCAGCGCTACCTTGTGCTGATGTTTGTGTGTTTGTGCTGTCTTGTGACGTATGCGTGTCAGCACTACCTTGTGCCGATGTCTGTGTATTTGTGCTGTCTTGTGATGCATGTATATCTGTGTCAGCACTACCTTGTGCAGATGTCTGTGTGTTTGTGCTGTCTTGTGACGTATGTGTGTCGACACTGCCTTGTGCAGATGTTTGTATGTCTGTACTAACCTGTGTGGATGTTTGTGTGTCTGTGTTGCCCTGGCACATTTCACAGATAAACTCATGAGAGATCTCCCCTCGTCTTAAACGTCCATACATGTACTTTGAAAGTCCAGTGTTTCCACAACCACGATGGTGCCAGCCACCACAACTGTCACAATCTATTGCCTGGTGACGCAAAGTCACTGATCTATTGCAATGTAGGCATAAAATAGCGCATAGAGTCATTATGGCAAATGCTCTATAAACAGTGTTCTTTAATCTACCCACAGTTGCAATATATGCAGCCAGTGTACTGATGATTTTATAAATAAGGTTTTTAACGACTTCTGGATAGATATTTACGTAGTTTTTCTTTTAATTTATCACACTTATTTTAATTTCTTATATATCAGATCATATTGAGATCATATTAAATATGATACGAAACGTGAACACATTTGGGCCATATCACTAAGGGTTAAAGCGTGAGATAATTCTAAACAAGTTTTACATCATATTAAATATGGCCCGAATCGTCCAGACATCTGGTCCGAATCGTCCAACTATCTGGTCCGAATCGTCCAGCTATCTGGTCCGAATCGTCCACACATCTGGTCCGAATCGTCCAAAAAAATCTGGTCCGAATCGTACATGGCCCGAATTGTCCATACTCCGACGTACCTACCTTTATTCCTAAAGTCGAAATATATTAAGCACGAGACCGATCCATAATGAATAATGAATTACAATGAAATATAAAATCCATTGTATAAAATCCACTGTATTGAATAACAGAATGACAATATATATGTTCCACTACCGACATGCAAACCCGAAATGATATAGGACCTACTTCTTCTTGGATATTGTTTGGCACAACTCAGCTTTAAAAGTTGTTTTTATAAGTTCTTCTGAAGTAGTAATCAAAGTGCGACTGAAGCATGATTGATTCAATCGCACTTGATTAGGCGATCATATACTGTTTTTACAGTTTCTTTAAACCCTAAAACCTTTTATGTGGACTGTAACTATGGGCCTTTTTCCTTTTTGTAACCGTTATGGATAAAATGCTCGGGCTGCTCCCAAACCAGCGACTGTTAATTTGGGTTTCTTTTTCTTTTCTCTAAAACAATCAACAAACTGAGGTTTCAGTATTCATAAGGAAATTAGATTGTGTGCCAATATTTATAGAGTGAAAATGTGTTTTATATTGTATATCATTTTTATATTACGTGATATTTATTTTTGTTTTTGGTTGTAATAAAGGTGTTTAAACTCATAATAACCGCGTCTCTCTTAGTCTCCCTAGTTGAAAACGGAGGCCGAATGTCCACAGGCCGAATGTTCCCAGGCCGAATGTTCCCGGGGCCGATTGGTCCATAGGTCGAATGTTCCCGAGGCCGAAAAGACTCGCCCCCGTTGGGACGCTATGGGACAAGCCCCTTCTACCCACTGTGACTGTTTTTAAAGATCTTGTAGCTACATGTCTAGGCGTGCTGAAGGAGGAAAAGAATTAGGGTACTCAGCAGATATCCCAGGCTAAGATGGCCAAGAAGACGTTCGTTTGTGTTGGTCGTTGCCTGAACCCTCGGGTGAGGACCAGACCGAGAGGTGACCTCTCACAAAGGTGCTACCTCTCACCGAGGGTGCAGTGGTGTTATTTTCGGGCAAGTAGAGTCTGCCTCTTTTGAAGGTTGATCATGATGCGATGGAGGGCCATCATTGGTAAGTACAGTCTGCCTCAGGCGTTTGATCGAAGCTGGAGTTGGTTCATTTTTGGATTACAGTTGGATGTGTCTTTGGATCGTGAAGAAAAAACAACAACGTTGGACGTTTTGTGCCCATCATCGAACCTTTTGTACCCAAATGTTGGAGGTTTTGTACCTATCATTGGACGTTTTGTACCCCAACCAGGTACGTTTTGCTGATGGATATATTTTATAAAATTATAATATAATGGGTTTGGAGAAATAAATAAGACTATTGGTGTATAAATACGCTAACTTTATTAAAACAAATAGATAAGCACATGAAAAAAAAATAAAAATAAAAATGCATCATTTACATTAACCTTTAAAAGAGCACTTGCTGGGCCGGTCAAATATGGATTTATGATCAAAAATAAATAATGAAACTAGGCTGATATAAAAGATATTTGTATAACCCGTCAATCGTTTTGATAGGGTTTAATCTATTTTAAATCACATATCCCAATTTTAGGGTCCGTTTAGCACTTTAATGAATATATTTCTTTAAAATAAAACATGGTTATACAATAAAATAATTCTAATTCTTTACAATAAAATTACACATTGGGAGAAAAAAGTTTACCGCAATTTTTGAGCAAAGAGTTTAATTTAAACAATATTTATTTGAATAAAAATGCTATGTTATATGCAAACAATAAATAACACACATATTCAAAGAACAAAGGTAATATACAGCACAGAACACAACAATACATAACTTAAGAGGTTGTTTGATAGGGGATTCGATAGAAAGATTCGAGCTTATATTAGTCGGTTCCCCAGATTCACACACTTACGCTGTATTCTATGCGGCTGTGGTTGGCTGTGTGTATCGTCACCCAAAGACCCAGTATTCAGTGCCAGAAATATTTAGGTCCACTAACATTCCATCACCGGTTGCAGTCATCCACAAACAGGTTTCAGCACTGCCTCGTTCGTCCTAAGTCATGACCAACATAATGGCCAAACAGCAGCCGGCGAGGAATGTTGGGATTGGCTAGTTGGTCCTCGGTCCCGAGGTGACAACAACTGTTATTAGTTTAACAGTTCTGGTGAGAATTAAGGAAGAAGAAAAGAAGAGAAAAAGCAAGAAATAGTAGAAGGCAAAGTATATACACAAAAAGAAGACAGAAAATAGTGGGTAAGCCGACCTGAACACGTGTACACGTAACTTGAAAAAATTGTTGAAACAGTGTCAGGTGCGACCAGTCATACCAAAATTGGGAAATAAACAAATGAGCAAAGAGTTTGTAGACAACTATCCCTGGATATACTGTTCCTAAAATTCAAACAGTTCTTATTGTAATGAAGTATACTTTTCTCTTTGGAATTCTTTCTTTCTTTTTTTCCAACACCAGTTTCATGTTGATAGCTGTGGTGATGGGTACGGGAAGATTCAGCCTCAGGAAAATTCGGTAAAGAAGATTCGGCTGGGAAGATTCGGTCTCATTTCGGCACATTTGCATGGAGGGCCGAATCTTGTCACTCCAAAGTGACAACAACTGAACAATAAAGCTTCGAGCCATTAGTAATATAAAAGAGACTTGTCAAAGAGAAATAGGAAGAGGAGAGGAAGGATGTTGAGAGATCAATGCCTGACATCCCTGTTCTATCCACGTCCAATTCGGTACCCACTCCCCCGGAGCGGAACTGGAGAACACTGGATCGACAGGAGACGATCCATCTCCATCCCCTTAAGAGGAGGAGATGGAGGAGAGCGACCAGTCTTTGGTACAGGAGGTTGATTCGGACGACGATCCATCCGAACCTCTCTCTGTTTCTCCTCTGGCTCCTTCGGACCAGGGCCCTGCCCAGGAGACAGGCACCACGGACTCCGTGAAGGCGTTCCTGGGAATGGAGGTCGGCGACGCTAGACTGCGAGAAGAAGACACGCAGAATGCTCACAAGATCTTCAGGGATGCTAAGTACACAGATGAAAAAACAACAGAGATCATGATGATGAACATAAACACCCACAGGCTAAAGACAACACTCTATGGTGCGCCGGCAACCTCAAATGCTGGAAGAACTAGACCATGCCAACCGAGTCAGTCCTCCAGCCCTCCCACTTCGACCCCACCAAAGGAGGTAATACCAACAAAGCCACCACCGCCAAAGGAAAGCCACCGGAGACAGACGCCGCTGAGTACCTAACCCTTTTCCTCCTTTAACGCGCCCAGACATTCTAACTGAAAAGTGAAAACTTCATTCTACTGTCAAAGAGGGTCGAAAGGGGCCTGCCACACAACGTCCCTGTGCGCCTTCAGCGCGCGAAACCATGGGCAACAACGAGCGGTACTATTCTCAGGAACAGGACATGGAACGGGAACAGGAACGGGTACCTAATCTCAGGAGCGCAGGAACAGGAAAATTGCTCATTAAAAAGTTAAATTGGGCTCGCGATTATTAATGGTTGAAAACCACGAATTTCACCTTTCTTCCCAACAGAACAGCTAAATTAAATAGTTGTCAATGCAGGGTATTTGCGGGTTTTTAATCTAAACGAAATTCACAGAAACAGTTACCGCCGACGGAACGATTAATTTGCAGAGAGGAGATCTCAACAGTCAAACACGATTGGTGAACGTGCCTATCTTCATGTTCATAAAACAATGGGCTGGTTGGTTGAGGCCAGCACAGGGGGTGCTACTGCTGGTGAGTTACCAACGGACGGCCAGCGGTCGGATGTGTGTAGGCACTGCCATATGGTGTATGTGGATGGGTATGAGCTGGGGGAGTTGGGATGTGTGCCATCTGCGTAGAGCTAATGCAGCTGCTAGAGGCATATGTAAAGTTGGAGGAAGAGGTGCAGGTGGTGAGGGGGAAACTGGAAAGTCTGGTGTTACCCCAGTTAGGGTGGCATTCGATGGGGGATGGAAGGTGATGGGTAGTAGGAAGCGGACTTTTGACGTGGATAGTGGGTCTTTTGGGAATAGGAAGGTGCATCGGGTTGAGGGTAGAGGAGAAGTAGGGGCTAGAGTGTCAAATTCCCAGGCTAGTAGTGTGAGTCGGGGGCGAAAAGACGTATTCTTTTAGAATCGGATAGTGAGGGAGATAGCGACGACCATGCGGAGTCTGTCAGGGCAGGAGTCAGAGGGAAGGTTAGGAAGGTGGTAAACTAGGACAAGGTGGCTTGTAGTGGGCGTGGGCAGAAGGTGGAGTGCAGTGTCCAAAATAGATTCAGTGTGTTAGGTAATTGTGTTAGAGAATTCTGAGGAGCAGGTTGGGTCTGAAGAGGAGGAGGTGGAGGTAGGCATGGGGGGTTAGTGTGGCGAAGTGCAAGATTGTGAGCCGGCCCAGTGGGGACAGAGGTGGTCACGGGGTGGTAGGACGGGAAAGAGGACAGGAAAGGACAGGAAGAGGCAGTTGGTGGTTGCAGGGAGTAGTATAGTGCGGGGGTTGGATAGGGTGGTGTGTGGGCCCGACAGTGTCAACAGGACCAATTTGTGCTTTTCGGGGCTAGGGTGGAGGACCTAAGGGACAGAGTGGGTGGATTAGTAAAGGGGTCAGTCCCAGACCCAGTGGTTGTTGAAAACGTGGGGACCAACAACATCAGGGAGAGAAAATCAGTTCAGCTTATTGAGACTTACAAGGACTTAACAACTCAACTGAATGCCAAGAATGCACAGGTAGTGGTTTCGAGGCTTTTTCCAGTACTAGGTGGTGGGTGCGAGCGTAATTCGCGGATCATTGGGACCAACGAGGAATTGGGGGAGTATTGTAAGGAACTTGGGATACCCTTTGTAGACAATTGGGGATCGTTTTGGGGGAGAAATGACCTATATGGAAGGGATGGTCTCCATCTTAGCCCAAGGGGTACAGAGGTTTTAGGAAGAAATATGTTGCAGGTGGTGGAGCCGCCTTTTTTGGTATAGGGAGGGGAGGGGGGCCAGTGAAGGGGGGAATAATCACAGGAAATGTGTCACGAACCATAGGTGTAAAAAAATGGGACAAGGGGGATAAGGAAAAGGGACCACAAATCCAAATCAATAGGAATAGCTTCCCAAGGAAAGCACAGGTACACAAAGTAGGATATACAAACATACAGGGACTAGATAATAATGGGACCAGTAGGCGGGAGCCAATGAACCTTGACACCCTGAAAGTGGGTTATAGCAACATCCAGGGTCTCCACCGGAAAGTAAGTGAAATTGCTACAGTGATTGAGGCAGAGGAGTTTGACGTCATGGGCTTAAGCGAAACGTGGGTAAGACACGAGGAACGGGTAGACCAAGTAAGGGGGTACGTATGGATAGGTGTAGGGCGAACGGAAGGCCAGAAAAAAGGGGGAGAGGTAGGCATGTACATTAAAGAGGATTTAAAACCATCGCTGATCACAGACCTGAGTAGTATAGCTCGCACGTTTGGGGCCTTAGTTGCAGGACCTCGGTGCAGGGCCTCGGAAGTGACGTCATGTCACGTGACGTAGTGGCGCCATGTTGTGTTGTCATGGTAACCCGCGTGAGCGGCCATCTTGTGACGTCATCTCCATAGTGATACGTGGTGTGAGTGCGCATGTGCAGCGCGTGTTGTTAGGGTGACACGTGTTTCCGTCGTCCATTTTGTAAACTGGAGGCCGCCATCTTGGTTTTTAAGGTAGCACGTGGTTGCTATGTTACCCAATTTTTCTGCAATAAGACGGGGTATGTTCGGAGGGTGTGTTCGATTGAATCGGAGTAAATCTAATTACCACAAACAACCCGACAATCCCTCCAAATCACCAAAATCCACCCAAAATCACCGAAATTGACTTTATTTGATACGGATTTCCCATTTTATCGCTGTAGCACGTAGTGCTATAGTACTAAGGGGGTACAAGGGGGTGTGTTCCTTTGTAGAAGAGTATTTCTCTGGTTCGGATTTTCCCAGAATCCTCGTTTAATTACCCAAATAAACCCGACAAGTTGTACTATTTCGAATTCTTTCAGAATCCCTTTTTTGGATCCCATGACGTTTTTTCCCAATAAGAGTAGCACGTAGTGCTATAGATTTTCAAAAGGTCGTGTTCGATTGAAGTGGAGTAATGTTCCCATTTTTAGAATATACCATGACGTGTTTTTTCTCTATTAAGAATAGCACGTAGTGCTATAGGACCAATTTACCCCGAAATCCTCTGCTTCTACTTGGAACTATATTTTTATAAATTCCTACGCACTATTTTTAGTAACATCCTTAACTGACCCCCTAACTAATTGTTAGGGTCTATATTTACCAATTTCTTCAAATTACCCCCCTAACTTCATGATTTTAAATAATAAAATTAATGAGGATCAAGATGTTTTTACACTGACCAATCAGAGCGAAGTTAATCCACCAATCAGATTTCTGTATTCCCATTGTGTTTCTTTCCCATTGACTTCTATACTAATTTTCTAAATTTCCCAACTTTAACCTATAATCCTATAGGAAACAAACACAAACGCCCATCGAGAATGAAAATATCGATGACAAAACGTCGTGACGTTTTCAAAAACGTCCGTCACGTAGAAATAAATTCTGGAGAAGAGTAACGTCGCGTCATTCTGTTTCGATCCTTCGAACTGAACACATCGCTATAGAGTTTTCTATAGCAATTTTGCCTTCGAAAAACTTTTATGAAGATGGATTCTGAAGCTGCTACTGCCGTTACCAGAACTGATGTTTATGCCTGTGAAGAGTGTGGGAAGACCTCTACGGACCTCTGCAACCGGAATCGCCATGTGCGCACCAAGCGCGCCACCGGAGAGAAGAAGACCCACGATTGTACCAACTGCAACAAGACCTTTACGAGTAAAGAGTATCTCCTTGACCACCTGAAGAAATGTTTGGAGACCTATACATGTATGGAATGCGGCCAGGAGTTTAACCAACTACTCCATTTCAACCGACACAAGAGCGTTGCCCACCGACCAGTTCCTGTACCATCTAAAAGGAAGACTGATGAACCGAAGAGAGGACCACCTAAACAACCACGGACCACGACGACCACCCATTATGATGTTGACCCAATTGAGTTTGAAAAGAATATGATGTCTGAAGAAGAGCCCGGTGAGATGTTGACCGTGTACGAAGATACCTGGAGTTCTATTAGAACTCGCCACATGATGAACAGAAGAGTCCAGGACCAATATAACTACCGGATCAACGATGTGAACCTGAAGATGATGAATGACGAATTGATGACTACCATATTTCTGCCACAACACTTAAGATTTAAAATTAATCTGAGTTTTGGTTTTATCCTGCGACACAATGAAACGAATGAACTGAAGTATTACCATCCATCACAAAACAACGCCCGGGTACTTGATGTTCCACAACTAGTATGCTGCCAAGAAGACTTTGAAGAATTCCTTGATGACGTCATGGAAGAAGATATCCTGGAATGGGCCAAGTTAAAACGACCCAACACCAAATGGCTTGTGGGGAGAGTTACGAACGTCACATTTTACGTGAGTAAGCTGAAAGACCACCCAATTGGAATGGCAGAAGATCTTCCCGACTACATTCTCCAGAACAAAGCAATAAATGCTTTGGTGAAAGATAAAAATAACTATTTTACCTATGATGACAACCTGTGTATTTTCCGCTGTTTAGCTTTATGGAGTGGTTCCACAGCACACAACCTCAATTATACAACAGATGCCATGTACAACAAGTATACAAAGAAGCCAAAGAATGAATTCCGTGGAGTAACTTTAGCTGAATTACCTGACTTGGAGAAATGTTTTGAAGTAAATATCCAAGTATATGAACTTGTCAAGAATGATGATGACCAAATTGTTGCAAAATTAGTACAGAGATCTCATAGAAAGTATGAAGATACCATGTATGTGAACGTCTACAAGAACCATTTTAGCTACATCATCGATATAGACTAATACTGCAAATCCTTTGAATGTCGCAAATGCAGCAAATTATGGAAATCTGCCCAATTTCTTCGGCGTCACGAGAAAACCTGTACAGATGAAGTAAATTACCAGTATGTTGGCGGTGTATACCATCCATCCCAGTCCATATTTGATCTGTTAGAAGATGAAGGTATAGAAGTACCCGAAGAGAAGAAGTTTTATCCATACCATGCAACGTTTGATTTTGAAAGTTACTTTGTCAAATCCAGTCTACCTGCTGACAGTGATAAACTGATATGGGAAGCAGAACACCGACCATTGAGTGTGAGCATATGTAGTAATGTTCCAGAATACCAAGAACCGAAATGTTTTATTACAAATGGACATTCTCAAGAACTTGTTGAAGAAATGATGACATACCTCACAGCTATTTCATCTTATTGCCACCAACTGATGCAGACCTATCATATTTGGACCTTGTTTAAACTCAGACAGAAAATTGATGAAACGCTGGAAGCGGAAGCCAGAGCTACTAGAGAAGATACATTCAAGATGCACCCTTTACAAATATTGGAGAAGAAATTTCAAGACTACCTGCAAGAGATGCCCGTCATCGGATTCAACTCTGGAAAATATGATATGAATGTAGTCAAGCGTGAACTGATGACGTACCTGACGAGACAGAATCCACAAAAGTTTGCAGTGAAGAAATCGAATAACTACATGTGCGTCTCGACAGAATCTTTTAAGTTTGTTGATATTTGCAACTACCTCGCTCCAGGATTCAGCTATGACAAGTTTTTGAAAGCATTTGGCTGCTCCGTGACGAAGGGATTTTTATGAATGGATCAACAGCTTGAACAAATTGGATCAAGACCACCTACCAGACCATGACGCCTTCTACAGTTCTCTAAAGAAAGAAAATATATTCAATGAAGAATACCAGTACTGCCAGCATGTATGGAACGACCTGGAGATGACAACTTTCCGTGATTTTCTGATCTGGTATAATAACCGAGATGTAAAACCATTCCTTGAAGCAGTTGACAAGCAGTTTGCTTTCTACCAAGAACGCCACATCGACATGTTTAAAGATGGTATCAGTGTTCTGGGCCTCACGTTGAAATACCTGTTCCAGACCATGAATGATGACACTTACTTCACATTATTTAACCCGAAAAACAAAGACCGGCATCACTTGGTGAAAGATAATATCGTTGGTGGACCTTCAATTATCTTCAACCGATACCACGAGAAAGATGTTATCCGAATCAGAGAAACAAAATATGGAAAAGAAGCAAAACCATGTGGAAGTATTATAGGATTTGATGCGAATGCATTATATCTCTGGTGCCTAATGCAAGAGATGCCAACGGGTTGGAGTATTAGACGTCGTGAAGAAAACCAGTTTAAACCAGAACATCCAATGAAGTATGGTAAAATGGCTGAACAATGGTTAGAGTTTTTATCCATGAGAGATGACATCCACATCAGACATCAGTTTAACGGAGCTGAAAAAATGATTGGTCGAAGACAGTTGCCTGTTGATGGTTGGTGCAAAGAGACACAGACTGTATACCAATTCCATGGCTGTTTCTGGCACGGATATATCTGCATGAAAGATAAGAAGGGCCTTTCTATCATCCATAATGATGTCAGAGATAAACCGATGAAAGAACTGCTACAAGACACCCGTACCAATGCAAAGTACATCACCGATTTGGGCTATAAACTTATTGAAATCTGGGAGTGTGAGTGGAGAGAGATGAAGAAGACCGATGCCACACTCAAAGCCTTCCTAAACGAGAATTTTTCAGACAAAATAGATGGTGCGATGACAGAGGAAGAAATACTGAACAAAGTGAAGTCCGTGAACTGTTTGGTTTGGTCGAATGTGATATACATGTACCAGATCACCTGAAAGAGTACTTTGAAGAGATGACACCTATCTTCAAGAATACAGATATTTCCATAGATGATATTGGTGAACACATGAAGTCCTTTGCCGAGAAGAATGGAATCATGAAGAAACCCCGTAGAAGTTTGATCGGAAGCTATGGAGCAGAAAAAAATGTTGTTTGCAACCCCTTTACTGCAGTGGTACCTCAAGCATGGTATTGAAGTTGATCACGTCTATCAAGTTATCTAATGTAAACCAAGAAGATGTTTTGAAAAATTTGGAGATGACGTATCTGAAGCAAGAAGACAAGGAGATGTTGACCCCGACAAGTCGATCGTTGCCGGCACCATGAAGCTGTTGGGAAATTCTGGATATGGCAAAACCGTCACCAACAAAGAGAAGCATCGACGTGTGTGCTATTGCGACGACGAAGAAGTTACCAAAGCTATAAATGACATGTCCTTCAGAGCCTTGAATCCATTAGATGAAACATTATATGAAGTCGAACTGAACAAGAAGACCATCAAGTTGGATCTGCCACTTCACATCGGATTCTTTGTTTACCAGTATGCAAAACTCCGGATGCTTCAGTTCTATTATGATGTCATCAATACTTTTATCAACTGCCAAGATTTCGAATATGCTGAAATGGACACAGATTCTGCATATCTATGTACCTCGTCACCATCCATAGATGAGTTAGTGAAACCAGAGAAGAGAGTAGAATTTTACAAAGAGAATCACAAGTGGTTTCCATCAGAGTGTTGTGATTTCCACAGAGATGATTATGTGAAAACCAAATTAGAAGGCAAAGAATGGCTGTCACCCTCATGCTGCCAAGAAAGAAAGCGTTTCCCGGCTTGTTCAAGGTAGAATGGCAAGGAACCGGCATTGTTGGCGTGTGTAGTAAAACATATTATTGTTTCGGTGCCACCAATAAATTCAGTTGTAAAGGAATCAGCAAATGCCACAATGATTTGACGAAAGACAGATATTTGCAAGTTTTGAAGACTCAACAAAGTGAATCTGGCATCAACCGAGGATTTGTGATGAATGACAACACTATGTATACCTACCAGCAGAGCAGAGATGGACTATCATATTTCTACCCAAAACGAAGAGTTTTAGAAGATAGAGTTAGCACCATACCACTAGAGATTTAAAGAAGAAACAATTGAGTGAGTGTCATATTTTTCTACAACCTGAACCAAGTCTAGCTTTTGCCTACAAAAAGTCCTATTTAGTTGACCGAAAAATTCCTAAAAACCGAAATGGTTTTTAGGTGGTCTGCTCAATCATATTAGGCTCATCAAATTTTTAAAGTCCTTTATGGCATTCTCTAAAGTCCTTTATGGCAGTCCTTATAAAGTCCTACATGGCAGTCCTCATAAAGTCCTTTATGGCAGTTTTTCTCTAAAGTCCTTTATGGCAGTCCTCATAAAGTTCTACATGGCAGTCCTCATAAAGTCCTATATGGCAAGTTTTTCTCAAAGTAAAAAGTCCTTTATGGCAGTTTTTCTCTAAAGTCCTACATGCCAGTCCTCATAAAGTCCTATATGGCAAGTTTTTATCTCAAAGTAAAAAGTCCTTTATAGCATTCTCTAAAGTCCTTTATGGCAGTCCTCATAAAGTCCTATATGGCAAGTTTTTCTCTCAAAGTAAAAAAGTCCTTTATGGCATTCTCTAATGTCCTTTATGGCAGTCCTCATAAAGTCCTATATGGCAAGTTTTTTCTCTCTAAGTAAAAAGTCCTATATGGCAGTCTTAAAAAAAAACAATTCTAAATGGCAAGTCTTACAAGGCAATTCAGTTTTTCTATCATAAAGATTTTTCCTTTTTTTTATTTATTCTAATACAGAGAGTTTTTTCATCATTATCATCATCATCATCATGTTCCTGATATACTTTAGGCTAACCCTATTGGAAGTGGAGGATACTTCTTTAGTTTTTAGTTTCATTCAAAACTTAGTTTCATTCAAAACTTTTTAGTTCCATTTAAAAATGTTGATTCATGGTATCTTTTAGGTTACACCTATTGGAACCAGATGATAATTCTTTATTCAAAATTTAGTTTCATTCAAAACTTTTTAGTTCCATTTATTTTAAAAAAATGTTGATTCATTGTATCTTTTAGGTTACACCTATTGGAACCAGATGAAACTTCTTTACTTTTTAGTTTCATTCAAAACTTAGTTTCATTCAAAACTTTTTAGTTCCATTTATTTTTAAAAAACATGTTGATTCATGGTATCTTTTAGGTTACACCTATTGGAACCAGATGACACTTCTTTACTTTTTAGTTTCATTTCATTGTTTTTTTTTAAAGTTGATTCCTGGTGTCTTTTTGGCTACCCCTATTGTATAACCAAAGGAATAAATCATCATCATCATCATTACTAAGAAATTCTCTGTTGTGAATATTTAAAAGAAATGAGAAATTTTTATGATAGAAAAACTGAATTGCTAAGTTGGACATGTTGTTTTATTTTTCTTTTTTTTTGATGAAGAAAAAAAAAATTCCCCCAAAGAGGATACGAACTGTAGGGGGTGGGAATGCACTCGAGCTATTTGACTTATCTCCATTGGACAGAGGTTTGTAGCTTGATCTGACCCAAGCCAGTATAAAATGCAGAGGGCCATATCCTACAGTTTAAGGATCCAGATTGCAGTTTCATAGCCAAACTGACCAATCAGATTGAAGTAAATCAACCAATGAGATTAGTGTATTCTCAATGTGTTTCTTTTCCATTGACTTCTATACTAATTTTCTAAATTTTCCAACTTTAACCTATAATCCTATAGGAAACAAACACAAACCCCAACCAAGAATCAAAAACTCGATCAAAATTTGTTGAACTGAGGTGATGTTTTCAATCACGTCCATCAAAGATATATACGATTAGGCAAAGCATGTACTTGGCATCATTCACGATTGAACCATTGACCAGAGAAGATGTTCCGAATTGGCACCAAGCAGACTTATGCTAACGTCACCCAGTACCAGGGTGAACTGAAGATTCATCTCAGAAGATACTTTGAGGGAAACGACCAGAAACCTTATCATACGAAGACTGGTATTGCTCTATCTTTAGAAGAATGGAATGCCTTGAAGTCCCAAATAGAAGAAGTAGATGCAGCCATCAAAACCCAACAAACAACTTTAACTGAAGTTCCTGAAGACACTAAACCTACTAACCATGAAGACTTCAAAAAACCAAATCAAGAACCACCTTTGAAGAAGAAGAAGAAGATCACAGTGAGAATAACCCAACCACGACCATTGATCGTTGATGAAATTGATAGTGAACTCAGGCTAGTTCGCTTGCAGCATGAACTTTGCTTGGTATATGCTCATTATGTCAAAGAGAACATTGACGCTGTAGTGAAAGAAAAATGCTATGGATGTACAGTCGATCACCCAAGTCAGATTCAGCATAGTGTATGCCTAATGATGTCTGAAGAAGAGAAGATTATAACATGTTTTAGTGATGCACTTGAAAGAGTTAACAAGAATGACGTTCATCTACTGTGGCACCATAATACTTCTGGAATGAATCCACCACCAGTACAGAAAGAGTATGAAGATATGTTCGAGAAACCTCTCACAAATGAACAGAGACGTTGTATTATGGATTTGGTGATTGAATTTATGACCATCAAGAAACCTGTTACAATTGGATTCTAATTGAAGATGTAAATAGATGTTGTAAATAGATGATTTTTATAAAAAAAAAAGAAAAAAAGAAGAAAAAGTATAAAATGATGAAACAAGAAAAAAAGGTGGTAATGACGCTTAAGTTATTTGATGTTTACCTTCTTGACAAATATCAAACAAACTTAAACTGTCCCCAGCCAGTAAGTCAGAGGGCCACCAATTTTAAATATCTTTGGATGACGGTCATATTGACCAACTCTCCAAAAGGTATAAAAGGGGGAGTAGTCCCCACGTTCAGTGGGGGCCACCTCCCCAAAAGGTATAAAAGGAAGTAGTACCAACATAGAACAACAAAGATGGATCCTCGTTGGAAGCATCCATTTACTTGTTTATTGTGTGGTCCCACGGGTAGTGGTAAATCATCCTTTGTAAATCGGGTTATTCAAAACATTCAAAATATTATATCACCTGTTCCAAGTCACATCATTTGGTGTTATAGTGAATGGCAATCATTATACAATACTTTACCCCCAGTAGAATTCGTAGAGGGTCTCCCTCAAGAATTAAAATCTGATAGTTTAGTCATACTGGATGATCTGATGCTCGATGCAGATGTTCGAGTGTCTAGATTATTTACTAAAGGTAGTCATCACCGTAACATTAGTGTGATCTACATTGTTCAAAATTTATTCGATAAAAATAAAGTCCATAGGACTGTAGCTCTCAATAGTCATTACATGATCTTGTTTAAAAATCCTAGGGATCGTTCTCAGATCTCACACTTGGCAGCACAGATGTATCCTGGCCATTCCAAGTTTCTGAGAGAAGTTTTTGAAGATGCCACTTCGACACCATATGGTTACCTTTTAATAGATCTCAAACAAGATACTCCTGAACACATGAGATTAAGAAGTCAAATTTTTCCTGGGGAAACCCAATATGTGTACCTCCGAAAAGTATAAAAGGGGAGCAACAAGTCTGACTCGAGTCAGAAGCATGTCTGACTGTCTCAAGCGCAACATCGCTCTTCTCAAGGTTCTTATTAAATCGAAACCCGCACTCGTCAAATCCATACTAAAACATGCAGACAAAGAATTGATAACTTCTTTGTGTGACTGTGCCTCGAATATACTGAAGGGAGCAGTACCTCTGACCAATGCTCAGAGAACCAAACTCATCCGTCAGAAACAACTAGTGAGGGCAGTGGCAAATAAAGGTACCTCTGACAAAAAGAGGAGACAAATCTTGTAGAAAGGGGTATTCTTGGGGGCATTGCTACCTCCTGTACTATTGGGTGCTGTTAAAGGTATATTTGGATGATGAAATATGCAAAGAAGATGGCTTTGGTAGAACCAAGGTTATTGGAACGTATACAAGAGACTCCAAGACAACCGAATGAACTGGCTGTTTCATCACTGGATAGAGAAATGAGAGATATTCTCGACGCCCCTTTTCTTTCGGCTGATGAAAAGATGACTCAATATAATCAAATTTTACAAAGATACTTGACATTTCAACAAAAGGTAATGGCTCCTCGACCAATTAAAGTCGAATTCGAGAAAGATAATAAAGACGAAGACATTCTCGATTCTGTACCCAACAATGAAGAGAAAGGGAAAGTTGTTGTTGAATCGTATTAGAAGTGACCCAAATATATCTTGGAATGAGAAGGGTGAATTAGTCTACAAAGATCAAACAGTGGTAGGGTCGAATGTAACATATCTTCTAAACGATTTACTTGGAAGACGAAAATCTTTCCAACCAAAGGGATGGGAAGTGTTGGCCGAAGCTTTCAGAGATAGTAACATACCCCAAGAATTAATTGGTCATAAAGAACGTTGGGATTTTATGAAACAGGCACTGATAAAGTCGGAACCAAAACAACCAAAGAAAACAGAAACGCCAAAGTGGACCGAAAAAATGTATAAATAGAGTTGACACTTGAACAAGGCAGTCATGGAAGCATTATACTATGATTCTGAAGTGCCTGGTAGTTTTGGTGGTGTAGACACTCTTCGTAGAGCGTCCAAGAAAAAAACTAAACAAGTTGTAAAATGGTTAGAGACTCAAGACACATACACTCTTCACAAACCTGTTCGTCGTACATTTCCTAGAAGGAAAGTAATAGTTAGTGGTATAGATGCACAATGGCGAGCTGACTTGGTAGATGTTTCAAACATAAGTAAATTCAACAAAAACATAAAATTTTTGTTGACATGTATAGATGTGTTAGAATATGCTTGGGTGATGCCATTACAAAACAAACTTGGTGATTCCATCGTGAAAGCTTTTAGTAAAATTTTCAAACAAGGTCGTAAACCAGAAAAATTACAAATTGATCAAGGCAAAGAATTTCTAAACAGAACATTTCAGAATTTTCTCAAAGATCACAAAGTCGAATTTTTTACTACACAAAATGTGGAAACAAAATGTTCAATAGTAGAAAGATTCAATAGAACTTTGAAAACCAAGATGTGGAAATATTTTACCCAGAACAATACACTAACTTTTCCACTTCAAAACTTGGTGAAATCATAATCATTCTCATCATCGCAGTATAGGTATGGCCCCCATTGCCGTGAACTTTGAAAATCAAGAAGAGGTTTGACAAAGGTTGTATGGGCAACCCATAAAACACAAGACACCAAAGTACAAAGTAGGAGACAGAGTGCGAATCAATAAAGTTAAGAAAACTTTTGAGAAAGGTTATTTGCCCAATTGGACCGAAGAGTTATTCACAGTAGTAGCCATCAAGAAAGGGCATCCAGTCACATACATCTTACAAGATGATAATGGAGAAATATTGAAAGGGTCATTCTACACTGAAGAGCTTCAGCGAGTTGCGCATAAAACTATTTACAAAATCGAACACATACTCAAGAAACGTGGTCGAGGTAAGAAAAGGGAATTGTTCGTAAAGTGGTTGGGATACCCAACTTCGTTCAATTCGTGGATCAAACAGAGTCAGCTCACCTATAAAAGGAAGTGAACCTCTGAAGTTTCTTCAAAATGGAAGAAGGATCGAATGGTTCTTGGCCTCTGTTTGGTAAAAGAATTCCAAGGAGCGAGATCACTTACTTTTCACAAATAATCATTTTGTATATCATCATCATTACCAGTGCCGCTAATCTCACTCTCGAAAACACAGACAGCAAGTTGTGGACTGCTCTCTTGAGTAGTAGCATAGGATATTTGTTACCAAATCCAACCATTAAGAAAAAGTGATGTTTTATTTGACTCTACCAAGTAATAGTTCTATGAACGTGTTTCCAGAAAACACCTTGAGTACGTACACCACTCAGTTATCACAACCAGTGAATCTCACGGGAGAATGGGAAGTAGGTCTGGCAGAGATTCAGTATCCAAATACTTGGTTCAATATTCGTGGAGAAGAGGCTTTCGTTACAGTGTTCTGGTCTTTGAAAAAGAATTACCGACTTACTCTCAAGGAAGGTCGTTATTCGGATCCCATTGATGTGATACGAGGTATCAATGGTGTTAAAGAATTACTCTTGCCTCGTCACGATAAGGTAGCTTTTGAACTGGTTGAAGTGACTGGTAAAGTTCGTATCACGGTACGTGATGGAGTCGTGGTCACATTGAGCCCTACTCTTCAAAATATTTTGGGATTTAATGAGTGTGTTTTTAAATCAGGAACTTACAATTCTTCCAGAGTTGCCGATGTCAACCAAGGATTTTATTCACTCTATGTATACTGTGACTTGGTTCATGACCAAGTCGTGGAGATACAAGAATAACACTTCTTTGTATCGTACCCGTGCGTGGATAATATGGGGATATCATCTCTAAAACATTTGAGAATGTGTATTATGTACTAGTAGAACGAAAAAAATTCAGTACCGTCCAGGTGTATATAAGGGGTGACACAGGAGCCATAGTACCATTCGAGTTCGGGAAAGTGACAGTGACACTTCATTTCAGAAATCGTAGATCTCTTCATTTCACATAAACATGACTTACTGTTGTAAGTCCAAATTATACGAAGAATATTACACAAAAGAAGCTGGGAACGGTCTACCAGCTTTTTCTGGAACTCAAATACAGAGAGGATATGGTTTGGGAAGTATATTGGGAGGACTGAAGAATATGGTGTTACCTTTAATGAAAACTACAGCCAGGACCGTGGGAAAACAGTTATTGAGAAAAGGAGCAGCCTTTGCCGAAGATGTCATTGAAGGGAAAAATGTAAAAAATAGGCCGATGAAATCGTCAGATGTGTACCCATACGCGCAACTAGTGGAAAGCTGTATGATGGAGGGTACCACGGATGCCGACATTGTGTACACCATACATGGTATGGGTACATATAGAAATGGATTGGAGGAGTGTCTAATTTGATGGATAAAGGGTTAATATCTCCGGATCAAATTATCAGATTTACATAAAAAAACTATAGAGCACAGCACATCAGTAACCTGAACATATATATGAAGTAACATGACAATCGGATTGATATTTTTTAAGTTATCTCATGCCAAAGGGATTGGAGGAATTTTCAATAAGAAGGATAAAGGGTTAATATCTCAGGATCAAATTATCAGATTTACACCAAAAACTATACAGCTTGGCACATCCGTAACCTGAACACAAATATAAAGTAACTTGACAATCCAAGCAATATTTTTCAAGTTACCTCATGCCAAAGGGATTGGAGGAATTTTCAATTTGAAGGATAAAGGGTTAATATCTCAGGATCAAAATAACAGATTTACTCCAAAAACTATACAGCTCGGCACATCAGTAACCTGAATACAAATATAAAGTAACTTGACAATCCAAGCAATATTTTTCAAGTTATCAAATGCCAAAGGGATTGGAGGAATTTTCAATTTGAAGTATAAAGGGTTAATATCTCAGGATCAAATTATCAGATTTACACCAAAAACTATATAGCTCGGCACATCAGTAACCTTAACACAAATATAAAGTAACTTGACAATTCAAGCAATATTTTTCAAGTTATCGAATGCCAAAGGGATTGGAGGAATTTCCAATTTGATGGATAAAGGGTTAATATCTCCGAATCAAAATTACAGATTTACACCAAAAACTATACAGCTCGGCACATCAGTAACCTGAACACAAATATAAAGTAACTTGACAATCCAAGCAATATTTTTCAAGTTATCTCATGCCAAAGGGTTTGGAGGAATTTTCAATTTGAAGGATAACGGGTTAATATCCCAGGATCAAATTATCAGATTTACACCAAAAACTATACAGCTCGGCACAACAGTAACCTGAACACAAATATATATAAAGTAACTTGACAATCCAAGCAATATTTTTCAAGTTATCGAATGACAAAGAAATGGATACGGACGCTGGATGGGCGGACGGACGGACGGACGGACGGACGGACGGACAAACAAAAAGAACTTTACAGCTCGGCACATCAGTAACCTGAACACAAATATAAAGTAACTTGACAATCCAAGCAATATTTTTCAAGTTATCGAATGCCAAAGGGATTGGAGGAATTTTCAATTTGAAGGATAAAGGGTTAATATCTCGGGATCAAATCATCAGATTTACACCAAAAACTATACAGCTCGGCAAATCAGTAACCTGAACACAAATATAAAGTAACTAGACAATCCAAGCAATATTTTTCAAGTTATCTCATGGCAAATGGATTGGAGGAATTTTCAATTTGAAGGATAAAGGGTTAATATCTCAGGATCAAATTATCAGATTTACACCAAAAACTATACAGCTCGGCACATCAGTAACCTGAACACAAATGTAAAGTAACTTGACAATCCAAGCAATATTTTTCAAGTTACCGAAGGACAAAGAAATGGATACGGATGCCGGAAGGACAGACGGACGGACAGATGGACGGACAAAAGATGGACGAACGACGGATGACCACCCCGGATGACGGCATTATGTGTACCATACATAGTATGGGTACACATAAATATTTTTCAAGTTATCAAATGCCAAAGGGATTGGAGGAATTTTCAATTTGAAGGATAAAGGGTTAATATCTCAGGATCAAATTATCAGATTTACACCAAAAACTATACAGCTCGGTACATCAGTAACCTGAACACAAATATAAAGTAACTTGACAATCCAAGCAATATTTTTTCAAGTTATCGAATGCCAAATGGATTGGAGGAATTTTCAATTTGAAGGATAAAGGGTTAATATCTCATGATCAAATTATCAGATTTACACCAAAAACTATACAGCTCGGCACATTAGTAACCTGAACACAAATATAAAGTAACTTGACAATCCAAGCAATATTTTTCAAGTTATCGAATGACAAAGAAATGGATACGGACAGACGGACAGACGGACGGACAAAGGATGGACGAACGACGGATCGCCACCCCGGATGATGGCATTATGTGTACCATACATAGTATGGGTACACATAAAAAAGCAGCAATCAAACGAGTCAAAGAGGCTGGTACAGGAGCTTGGAATGAAGTGGTTGGTGGTTCAAAACCACCCGGCAGGAAAAGTATAAAAAGACCCGCACCACGCAAAACTAGCAAATCGACAAAAAGAAGGAGAACTGTTCAGACCCAAGACCATCTCGGTGCATGATGTCTCTCATTAATGAAAAATCTTGTGAGTGTGTCAACAGCGAACTCGACTTGTGTTCCATACCACCAACACAGACTAGTGTGGAACATGGGCAATGGGTAGAACACAGGCTTTTGGCGACTATAGGAAACAGCGGTCCAATAGAATTCCACATTGCGGGATTAGGAGATGATTATTTGAATTTGGCACAGACATACTTGTATGTTAAAGCAACGGTTGTAGATTCCAATGGGGCATTAATTACACCCGATGCCAAAGTGGGCCCAGTCAATTTAGGGATGCATTCCTTATTTAATCAAATCGGTATCAGCTTGAACGAAGAACTGGTATCTCCTTCCAACAACACTTATCACTACAGAGCTTTCATAGAAACTTTGTTGAGTTATGGACCAGCTGCCAAGAAGTCACAACTGACTAATGCATTATGGTACAAGGATACGGCCGGACACATGGAAGATTTGACAGATGATAAACAAGGGATTTCTTCTTCGAAAGAAATTTATAGAGAAAAGTAAAATCGTGGACATGACTGGAAGATTACATTTGGACATGTTTTTCCAAACTCGTAACTTGCTGAATGGAGTTAATGTTCATGTTAAAAAAATGAATAGAGCCAAAGATGCTTTCGCATTGATGGCCGATACCGATACATACAAGATCAAAATTCTAGATGTATCCATGTTTGTACGCAAAGAGAGACTCCAATCATTCGTGAGAAAGGCTCACGAGAAAGCACTAACAAAAGCAACTGCAAAATATCCTATCGACCGTGTGGAAACCAAGGTGTTTTCAGTGCCGAAAGGAAATCTGAGCATTACACAAGAAAATTTATTTTTAGGCCAACTACCTAAACGCATCGTAGTGGGATGTGTAGACAACGATGCTTTCAATGGAAACTTTTCAAAGAATCCATATAATTTCAAGATCTACAAAATCAATTACTTGGCATTGTACGTGGATGGGCAGCAGATTCCAGCAAACCATTACAACCTAGATTCGAACAACAATAAGTGGCGAGCCCCCCCCCCCCCCCCTCTCTCTCTCTCTCTCTCGCACAATACATTTTTTACTTCTCTCAGTCATTAGCCTACTAATTCCATTTCCTCATTAAAATAAACAATATATATCTTATATTTTAATTTCTGGGACGATAAGTTGGAGCATATTTTAAAACAGGTTGTGGTAGATTATTGGGATGTTACATAATAATTTAAGATCATTGTTATTCGGAATGCAGGCTCTAACTTTTATTTTGCTTTCCAAGCGTTAAACGCGTTTTGTCTTATTTGTTTTTCTTTTTTTACGTTTTTTTTCAAGTCACTTAAATTTCCAAAATTATTGGTAACCGTTATGTAAACAACGAAAAGTCAAACATTCTATAAAGACTTGTCAATCAGACTGTCATCTAAAGGATAAAACAATTTAACTCGGCGGAAGAAGCTCCACCCCCTTTAGGTATCAGCCATCGGTATTGTCAGTGTCGAAATTTTATTAAACATGCACGCTCCACCCATTGCTTCTGATAAGTGGTCTACTGTAATTCACGACACCTTCGCTAAGGCTGATTAAGCTGTTAGAAGGCAAGAGTTTATGGACAAAAACACAGCAGTCACAACTCCCCTGTTCAAGTCTCCCAATTCGCGGATGATAAAGGCCTCTTGGCAGCTGGTCCATAACTCAACAAAGTTTCTATGAAAAAAAACAATCTGATTGGTTAATTAGCAGGTCACGTGACCACCTTCAGAGCCTCAAAAGCCGTTTGCGGATTCTGGGCCACTGGTCCAGAATCCGCAAACCGTTTTTTGAGGCTGGTCCAGAATCCGCAAAGCGTTTTTTGCTCGCGTTCACCAACGATGGATCGATGGTCTGATCCGCGATGGGAACGTCGACAAAAATTTTTAAGTAAAAAAAAAAAAGTGAAAAATGTACAGTTTCATACATTTTTCACTTTTTTTGAAAAAATGTACATTCGACACGTTCGCCAACGGGTATTTGAACGTTAAAAGTGCGATCTAGGAGTCTCAAAATAACAGCGGATTCTGGACCACTATGAAAAAATGACATTTTTTGCGAACGTGTCGGCGATTTAACACTGAATCCTACGATGGTAAACACACCGTGTACGTGTACAGTACATGTACAAAGTGGTACTGAATCCGCAATTATCACCTACTCATGATTGGTAACAAACAAGGTATCTGAAGCTATTCCAATCACCATAGTGAAATTATCTGGAAGTGTGGAATATCTAGCAGTCCAAGAGCTTCTTAAGTAGTGAAGCAAATTTGCTTTGTTCTTGGGATTGGCAATGAAGTCCTTCCAAGGAGGTATTTTGGAATTGTCTATTGGAATGCACTCTCGAGTGGTCACTCCACGATCCCTTCTATAACGTTCATCCTCCTCTCCGCGTCCATGTCATATCTATTTCCAACGAAATGAACAAGCATGCAGCGATCTGGTTTAATTTTAAGGATTTTGTTGAGGTATCGTTGTTGGAGCTGATTAAATGTAGTGGCACCTAAAGTCTTAAATCGTTGAATGAATGCCATTGCATCAGTCAAATACAACGATTCCTACCCCAGAGATGGCTGTTCTTTTTGTTGTGTCCCTGTACCTCCTGCCTCTTTTTCAAGAGTTGTAAAAAAGTCTGACTTGGATCCTTTACTCATTATGAATCCATCATTTGTTTCGAAACGGTCGAATAAATAAATACAGTATTGGAACGCTAATAATCTGTATGGTTGGGCTATGAGTCATCCTTTACCGATTGTAAATTTCAAATGGGTGACGGAACAGGAAGAGATGCAAAAATGGAGAGACTATCCTTGCATTTTAGAAGTCGATTTGAACTATCCGGAAGAATTACACGATCTACACAACGATTATCCGCTGGCTCCCGAACGAATGGAACCAAATGAAGGAGACAAGGAAAAACTCATTCCCAATTTATTTAACAAACGTAACTACGTCGTCTACAGTGAGAATTTGAAACAATATGTCGATTACGGGATGAAATTAGTTGACATACATCGCATCATTCGATTCGACGAAGAGCCTTGGATGAAAAAGTACATCGATCTCAACACGAATCTCAGAATTCGAGCCAAGAACGATTTCGAAAACGATTTCTTCAAACTCATGAACAACAGCGTGTACAGTAAATCGATGGAAAACATCAGGAAGAGAACCGACGTTCGACTCGTCACGTCTGAGAAAAGAGCTAAAAAACCATATTCAACGAAAATCTAGTAGCCGTTCACATGCAAAAGATGCACCTGAAGTTCGACAAACTGTATTATCTCGGACCGATCATCTTAGATATCAGTAAACAATTGATATACGAGTTTCACCATGATTACGTAAAATGAAAATTTGGTGATAAAGCCAAACTACTGTTCACCGACACAGACAGTTTAGTTTACGAGATAGAGACGAAAGATGTCTACCAAGATATATCTCCAGATGTGGCCGCATGGTTCGACATGAGCAATTATCCCATCGATCACCCGTCCAACATTCAATCGAACGACAACAAGAAGGTGTTAGGTAAATTTAAGGACGAGAGCGGCGGTAAACAAATCGTCGAATTCGTGGGCTTGAGACCCAAACTGTATGCTTATCATCTAGAAGATGAAGAGATCAAGAAGTGCAAAAGAGTTAAAGCATGCGTGGTGAAGAAAAACATCTCTTTCCAAGAGTATAAAGATTGTCTGTTAGGAAGTGGTCCGGTGTATAAGACTATGAAATCGATTCGAAGCGAAAATCACGACTTGTATACCGAAATAGTCAACAAGATTTCGCTGACAGCCGACGACGGTAAAAGATTCATGTTAGACGATAAAATAAACACTTTGGCACTCGGACATTGGACTTTAGACGATAGGATTTCAGATATGATTGAAGATGATAGGATTCCATAAAATCAAGAAGAATTATACGGATTCAAGATTATGGAAATCGATAGAGACATGGAGAGAGTTAGTTTAAAAAGAAAAAGAAAAATATATAAAAAAAAAAATAACGTCATTTTAGTGAATTATAATAAAATAAATAAATTAAAAAAAAAAAATATACGCATTTATGAATAAGAAAATAGAGATATCTGTAGAAGGTGTCATCTTACCTAACGAACCCCTATCCAACATCGATCTGTTGAATGCGGTGAAGGATTTGAAATCAAAGATTTTCTAGGCGTGTTTTCTAGAGATGCCTTGACGAAGAGAAGACCTCGACAATCGGAATGCGGAATTTTAAATCTAGACGATTTATCGGGTGAAGGCACTCAAGAAAGGAAGAAGAATTATTATTTCGACAGCTACGGAATCTCACCGCCGAAAGAAATAAAGAACTATTTCAACAAATCGATGGTTCGTTACAACACAGAATGAGTGAAATCACCAGATCAAGTGTTTTGCGGTCACCTGTGTCTCTACGTTCTCAAGAGATGGTCTGAAGGAGATCGGTTTCAAGACATTCTCAATGATTTACATTAGAGAGAGATTTTTTTATAGTATATAAAGATAAAAAATTATTTAAAAAATTTTTAATCGAATAAAAACGAAAAATAAAAATAAAATAATTCATTTTTTAATAAACTGCGTTTTGAAATATATTTTTTTAAAAACAAAAAATCTCAAAACAACATGCCAGTCAATAAATGTGGTAGAAGTGATGATGAAAAAGTCAACCTAAAAAGGAAGAGGAAGACGCTCGAAGTCGACAATGGTTACAACGTTGCCAACTTGGACGAACGTTACGTTCGGAGATACGAACCTCGAGAGGAACCTTTGAACATGTACGATAAGAAGCTCTACAATCTTCCCGAGCCGATAGATCTTGCAGATGCTGCGACTAAAAAATATGTTGACAGGGGGAACGCCAATTTCGAACGAATCATGCTAGATAATTACGTGGATAAAACCATGACCGACGATCTCGATCTGAAATCCATACGTTTGGTGAACGTCACAAATCCCATAGATCCCACGGATGCCGCAACCAAGAAATACGCAGATGACTCTCATGCGAGATTCAGCGAACACCTGAGAAATAGATACGTTCAGAAAACGATGCACTCGGAATTGAATGCCAATTCTAACAAGATAACGAACGTGGTCACTCCCACAAATCCTAAGGACGTGGCGACCAAACACTACGTAGATCTGGAACAGAGAAAGTCTGACAGATGAGAAATGAAATCGGATCTGAATGCGGGATTCAACAAGATATTGAATCTGTCGAAGGTCGACGACACGGATGCGGACTCAACCACGGTCAACAAGGGCTACGTAGATTCTGCCGTGATACGATCACAAGAATACCTAGAATCGCAAGTGGACGATCTCTACCTGAACAAACAATCTGGTGGAACCATGGAGAGTGGTATCGACATGAACGGTGAGAATTTATTCGGACTCAGTCACGATCCCGAATTCGATTCCAGCACAGTCAGCAGGAAGTACGTGGATGACAACTCGGTCTGGAGAAAGGGTGACATCATGGAAGGTAAACTAGACATGGGTGGACACGCGCTCACGAATCTACCAGATCCCGTGAACATGACGGATGCCTGCACCCTGATTTCGGTGGTGGAGAAAGTCAAATATGCTAGACAATTGATCACCGTGTGGGCCAAGGAGGCCGGCACCTTAGATGAGGGAAAAGCTGAGTGGTCTTTCGGAATTGGAGGTAGTGGATCGAAACATGGTCAGGTGGGATATCCCATGCCGTCGGGAGGTGAAATCCTTCGAATGAGTCTGGCTTCCTCGGATTTGAATAACAGAGCGGTTGTCAATCTCATGGTGAATGGAGTAGAGAGCGATGAGAGATACAGCATCGAAAAGACTGAGAATCAACACGCGAATGTTAGCACGTTTGGCACGCCTCTCAAAGTGAATGCTGGAGACAGGATTAATTTCGTTACAAAAACCAATAATCCCGAAGCCGCCACTTCCGTGGTGAGTCTACTGATTGAACTAGTTCCTTTGAACAAACAGTGAACGCGTGGAAAATAATTAATTAAAAAAAAAAATAATGTGTGATTATAAAAAACAAAAAAATAATAATGAGATTTAGAAAGATGTCCAATCTCTCTAGATCTCATTACTTTTATTTTTTTTTGTTTTTTAATAATTACTCATTACTTTTTTTTATTTTTGTTTTATTTTTTTTCACACACGTCTCTCATCGAATGATCAACATCTTATTTCCATCCGATTCGAATTGTAATTCTCTGTCCGACAGGACCAGGGCGAAGGCTTCGGTTTTTCTCGGCACATTCCTATCGAATTGCATCTTGATCTGAATATCTAAGACGCTACTCTTGAGTCGTTCACTCTGTTTACTGACGTCGAATATGAACATGGGATACATCGACTTGTATTCGCCGGGAGATTTGTTAGGGTTGCTCATCAATTCGTCTAGACCGTGATACTTCTTTCTAAAATCAGCGGCATCACCGTACAGTCTGCAGAAATCGTTCTTGTCGAATGACGCATTGTAATCGATTGCTGGATATCTCGTGGCATTCAGAAACACTTGCATGTTTCTCAAATGGCAGTGATCGAACAGCGACGCATTCTTTTCCTGAGACCCGTCCCTATCGGTCTGAAATGCAACCATGATGAAACGTGGTCTCTCGGAAGCGGATTTCACCATCAATCTCCAATCGAAGTGATTCGTGAAGAGAGGAATGCTAGCCGTGTTGCACTGTCTCATTCTAAATCCCACGGGTAATTTACTCTTGGATTCTATGATCTTGTAGAGACGCGCTTTTTCCACGATCGAAGGCTCCATGTGAGGAACGAACCACGATATCTTGTGTAGAGTTATCTTACCCACATCGGTCACAGTGAGTCTCACTATTGCATCGTCGTTTCCTTTTCGAATCAACGTCAGATTGTGTTTGAATCCGTACATGATCTGGTTGTAATCATCCGCAAATACGAATATGTGTTTCAAAGGTATCCTGAACGAAAATGTTCCTTTAGGTCTGGATATCTTGACGACGTAGTCGAATATCGTGGCGGCGCTGGCGCTAGCAGGGCCTACGGTGTCTTTCACCCACAACTGATTAAGTCCTCTGGATTTCGAAAAATCATCATGATACGTCAAGAGTCCAAACATCGTGGTGGCCTGACCGGGATGAAACACAGATTCTATCTCTTGTCCGGATAGCATGTATTTTATATTACTGAATAGATGCATGATGCCATTATTGGCTAGAGTAACCGTGTTGTCATCGGCGTAGTCGCTCACTCCCATCTTCCTTGGTGAGACATCCCTGCACCACTATGTAACTCTCGCTAGGATGTATGAATAGATCTTGAGTTTTGACGTTGATTCTTATCTCTCCCGCATTGTTCAAACTCGTTCCGGTTACCAGTTCGTATTCGTGAACCTCATATTCTTGAAGACTTTCATCTTTCACTATGCTTTGTGCTATATCTAGTATATTTGTCATTTTTAAAGGATTTTTGTTTTTTGTTTATTAATTAGCTTGCTTTTTTTTATCTAAAAATAGTTTTAATTATTTTTATTATTATTATTCTCTCCTATATATATATGTGTGTAAATAAGAAAATGTTAAAGAGACCAAATAAAAGAAATTTGTTTTCTTTATCAAAACTTTGTCTTCTGTAATTGTTGTTCGTAAAACTTTCCGATGATCTCTTCTCCATCCAAAGCTTCAATTTCGTAAGTCACCGGATCGGTGTGAAATATTTTGATTATCATGAAGATTTCCGAGGTCCATCGAGGAGTATAACCCTTTTCGAAGTGCTTCTTATAAGCGTACATTCTCACTCGATCACCGACTGCAAATTCTGGCATTCTAGACTTCTTCCTAATCTTAGATCTTTCAGGATATAGATTCGTGTAGACCTGTTTTTCATTTTGAGGATCGCTAGCTTCCACGGGAGTCATCTTGATCGATCTGTGTCGTGTGTTGTTGTAATCTTTAACCAGACCGTTCAGAGCGTATATGTATTTCTTGGTCGAATTCGCAGTGAAGTATCTATGCATCTTTTCCTTCATCGTTCGATTCCAACGTTCCACCATGCTGGCTTTCTCTTCATTTTCGATCGAGTAGAGGTCGACCAATCGATGAACATGCTTGTTGTAGAATTCCTTTCCCTTATCCACCCACAATTTATTTGGTTTTCGAGAAGACGAGTCGAACACGCTCTTCAGAGCCTCGGCGATGCAAGGTCCCGATTTATTCTTCAAAGCTCTGATCCAACTGTATTTGGAAAACACGTCGATGACCGTCAATAGATATTTGACACCCTCGTTCCACCTTGAAAACGATCTCATGTCGACCAAGTCAGCAGACCAAATATCATCCAAACCCTTCACGAACACCCTTCTCTTTCGAAATTTACGCACGATGGGTTTGTTTAACTCCTCGGCCAATTCGCTTGTCAATAATCGTTTCTTCTTCTTTTCAGATGTGCTTTTTTTTTTGAACGCCCCATCCGAATCGACAATTCGCACCGATCAGATTGCCGACCAGCGAACGTTCTATCTTCTCTCTCCTGGTCGGATTCGATATGCCTCTCAATTTCCCCAACATGTTTTTATCGCAGACGTCACTGCGAGTCTTGGTGTCGGGATGTCCGGCGTAGCACAGATCGTGATCATACCTATTCACAGGTTTGCTCCAAGATTTAGGAGTCAGATTGGCATTGAGTCTCTTGTTCAATTTCGTTCCGGGTCCAGTGAAACTGTGACCAGGTAGATGCATTTCAAAAGGTAGATTATTGATCATTTTATTCACGATGCCTTTACCTTTGCTCGTGTTCTTTTTTTGACAAATCGAGTCTTGACAGAACCACACACGTTGCAAATTCTGCGAAGCATCTGTCTGTCGTTTTTAGTTCGTACTTCTTAAGAATTACTCGTCTCGGTAACTCTCTTACACTTTACGCAATACATTTTTAAGAGTTATTTAAATTAATTTCGTTTTTATTTTATATATAAATTTAATATTTTTTTTTTTAAATTCTGTTCTTATTATATATATATATTTTTTTCAATCGCTGCTCTTGAGTCCTATCATCTTACTGAATTCCTCCCTAGCCTCTTTCCTCCCCTTTTCCACGAGAGAATCCTTCATCTCTTCTTTGATGATCTGACGAGTCTTGATTCTCACGGCTTCTTTCATGGCTTCGTATTTCGTTTTCTCATCCAATATCGCAAAGTATTCTCCGTCTGATATCCTACCGTCTTTCAATGCCATCGAGATCATTTCGGATATCGTGTCGATCTTGGAGTCGGCCAAGACGCGAATCTTGTCATGTTTCCTAGCCTTCAGATATAATTTCCTACTCAAAAAGTTTCCGAGCGTGCTAAACAATCTGGCGGCGAGAGCCACTCCTTCTACAGTCAACATGATCGGAATGCCGACTGCGGTTGACAACAATCCGATGCCGGCCGCGTGTAAACCCATGGAAATTGTGATGAGTGTCGTGTTGATTGCGTTGACGAATTTCACGAAACGCGAATACTTCTTCTTGAGAGAATGACGAGAATCTCTCTCTTGAGTTAGATATGCTTGGATTCAACTGATTTGATCAATGCGATACCTCTCTCCTCTTTCTTTTTCTTCTAGCGACGGTGCCGTCGGCAAAACGCCATTTGGCTTCTCATCCTCGTCATTATCTAACGTCGGACACAATTTATTTCTGGTTCTCATTTTTGTGTTTTTTTTCTTTCTAATATTAGATAAAAAATTTATGTGTGTATTTATTTTTATTTTCTATTCTCCCTTATTTTTATATCAACGAGAAAACTTAGACGTATGCTTCATTGAACAATAATTTCATGATGCATCCCTTGTCTTCTAAAGTCAGACTTCTACTACGCACCAATTTCAGTTCTTCCGAAACTGTGGGCTTGCTTCGATCCTTACAGAAGAGTAATCTCTTCCAAAACGTGATCACTTCGTCGATTTGAACGTGTTCGAACGCCGGTTGGAAATACTTGATGACCATATCTTCCCTTTCCATCGTCAGACACGAATGATTCTCATCGTGATCGAAATCTAGGTGGTCCCGACATCCAACGCATCATTCTAACAAGAGGCGACCTAGTTGTTCGTTCACGCAGAATGCGTAGGCTCTCATCAGCATTTTTAAAAGAAACTTGCTCTAATAATCTGGGAAGCGCTCATGATTTGTGAGTTATTTATTATCTATTCGATTTGATATATATTTATTTTTAAATAACTATTTATTTATATTTTTTATTCTCTCCTATATATATCAATCACTTTTTTATTTCCTCGCCTCAAAACCTTTTCCAGTTGAGAAAAAACCATTTACAAAATAAACCTCTCTAAATGAGTTTTGCTCTCGAAAGTGTTAAATTGCAACCGCGCTTATTCTCACCACAAGGAAAACTCGAATATTCAAAATCACAAGTAAACACATCAGTAATGTAACGCTTTCAAAAAACGCATTTAAATCATATCAATTAATCTTTTGAACTACTTCCACTTTCATCCATAGAATAGTTTTTTTTTCAGTTAAACTATTTAACTGACAATTGACGCTCATTTGAATATTAACCCGTAATACATTTCGAGCGTGACAAATGACGTTCTCGGTAAGTTTATACAGTAGGGGATTTTCAAAAAAAACTTAGTTTTTTTCTGTTGAGTTTTGGAAAATCCCACTATGGGTATTCCCCACACTTACGTCAGAAATGGGAGCGTCTAATAGTGGTCTGTTAAGTTTTGGAAAAATCCACTATGGGTATTCCCCCACTATGGGTATTCCCCCCACTTACGTCAGAAATGGGAGCGTCCAATAGTAGTCTGTTAAGTTTGGAAAAATCCACTATGGGTATTCCCCCCACTTACGTCAGAAATGAGAGCACCCAATAGTTGTCTGTTAAGTTTGGAAAAAATCCGGGTATTCCCATCACTTACGTCAGAAATGAGAGCTCCCAATAGTAGTCTGTTAAGTTTTGGAAAAACCCCCGCCTCAAAAGCCGTTTGCGGATTCTGGGCCACTGGTCCAGAATCCGCAAACCGTTTTTTGAGGCTGGTCCAGAATCCGCAAAGCGTTTTTTGCTTGCATTCACCAACGATGGATCGATGGTCTGATCTGCGATGGGAACGTCGACAAAAATTTTTAAGTAAAAAAAAAAAGTGAAAAATGTACAATTTCATACATTTTTCACGTTTTTGAAAAAATGTACATTTGACACGTTTGCCAACAGGTATTTGAACATTAAAAGTGCGATCTAGGAGTCTCAAAATAACAGTGGATTCTGGACCACTATGAAAAAATGACATTTTTGCGAACGTGTCGGCGATTTAACACTGAATCCTACGATGGTAAACACACCGTGTATGTGTACGGTACATGTACAAAGTGGTACTGAATCCGCAATTATCACCTACTATCGTGAGGTAAAGGTTGTGGACGAACTCTTCTGCCCAAAACACGAGGAAGCAGACACCAGAATCTTTGCACACATTGCAAGTTGTGAAGCATCTCTTGTGATGATTCAGGCCACAGATACTGATATCATTATCCTTTCAATGTACCATTTCCTTCGCCTTGGCAACATTAAAGAACTCTGGATAGAAAAGCAAAGTAGGTGATAATTGAGAGTTCAACCATCAACGTACATGTACGTGTACATGTACACCTCCATATGATTTAGTGTTAAAATCGTGTACCTGTACACGATTTTTTTTTTAGGGTGCTTTAGAATCCCCTTGAGAATTCAAACATCACTGATTGTATCCAAGAGTGACAAAAAACGCATGAAATTTTACGTACAGTACATGTACCGTTTTGATTGAAATCGGCAAGTGAGTTTCCCCCATAGGATTCAGTGTTAAATTGCGAGCAAAAAAACGTTTTGTCGTTTCTAAATCATCCTCTTGGCGATTCTAACAATCCGCGTCCATACACGATTTTAACACTGAAACCCAATGGAGGCATACACAGAGATCCGCTTGCGGATTTTAGGTCTGAAATCGACTCGTGTAAAGAAGTGATGTTTGACTTCGCAAACCCACTGTCGCGTTTCTCGAAGTAAGACTAGTGCACGTTATTGCGAGGTGATCTCAATGAGCACTTGATGGAAATGTTTTGAATGAAGAGTGTTGTCGGTGTGTTAGAAATCCGCAAACCCGCTGTCACGTTTTTGATTGATATATATAGGAGAGAAAAAAAAATATAAATAAATAGTTATTTAAAAAAATAAATATATCAAATCGAATAGATAATAAAAAAAAATATGTAAATCATGTGCGCTTCCCAGACTATTAGAGCGAGGATTCTTTTAAACATGCTGATGAGAGCATACGCAATCTGCGTGAATGAAGAACTACGTTCCATCTTGTTAGAACGATGCGTCGGATGTCGGGATCATCTAGACTTCGATCACGAGAATCATTCATGTCTGACGATGGAAAGGGAAGATATGGTCGTCATGTATTTCGAACTGGCGTTCGAACGCGTTAGATTCAACGATGTGATCACGTTTTGGAAGAGATTAGTCTTCTGTAAGAATCAAGACAAGCCTACAGTTTCGGAAGAACTGAAATTGGCGCGTAAAAGTCTGCCTTTAGAAGACAAGGGATGCACCAAGAAATTATTGCTGAATGAAGCATACGTCTAAGTTTTTTTTCGTTGATATAAAATAAGGGAGAATAGAAAATAAAAATAAATACACACATAAAATTTTTTATCTAATATTAGAAAGAAAAAAAATACAAAAATGAGAACCAGAAATAAATTGTATCCGACGTTAGTGGACGACGAGGATGAGAAGCCGATCGACGTTTTGCCGATGGCACTGTCGCTAGAAGAAAGAGAAAGAGGAGAGAGGTATCGCATCGATCAAATCAATAGAATCCAAGAGTATCTAATCGAGAGAGAGATTCTCGTCGTTCTCTCAAGAAGAAGTATTCACGTTTTGTGACATTCGTCAACGCGATCGACACGACACTCATCACGATTTCCATGGGTTTACACGCAGCCGGCATCGGATTGTTGTCAACCACGGCCGGCATTCCGATCGTGTTGACCGTAGAAGGAGTGGCTCTCGCCGCCGGATTGTTTACAACGCTCGGAAACTTTTTGAGTAGGAAATTATATCTGAAGGCGAGGAAACACGACAAGATTCGCGTCTTGGCTGACTCCAAGATCGACACAATATCCGAAATGATCTCTATGGCGTTGAAAGACGGTAGGATATCGGACAGAAAATACTTCGCGATATTGAGCGAGAAAACTAAATACGATGCCATGAAAGAAGCCATGAGAATCAAGACTCGTCAGATCATCAAGGAAGAGATGAAGGATTCTCTCATGGAAAAGGGGAGGAAAGAGGCCAGGGAGGAATTCAGTAAGATGATAGAACTCAAGAGCAGCGATTGAAAAAAAAAAAATATATATAAGAACAGAATGAATTAATTATTAAATTTATATATAAAATAAAAAAAACGAAATTAATTTAAATAACTCTTAAAAAATGTATTGCGTAAAGTGTAAGAGAGTTACCGAGATGAGTCATTCTAGAGAAGTGCGAACTAAAAACGACAGACAGATGCTTCGCGGAATTTGCGACGTGTGTGGTTCTATCAAGACTAGATTCGTCAAAAAAAAAATGCGAGCAAAGGTAAAGGCATCGTGAATAAAATGATCAATAATCTACCTTTCGAAATGCATCTGCCCGGTCACAGTTTCACTGGACCCGGAACGAAATTGAACAAGAGATTCAACGCCGATCTGACACCCAAATCTTGGAGCAAACCTGTGAATAGGGTGGACGTGGCCACGTATGATCACGATCTGTGCTACGCCGGATATCCTGACACCAAGACTCGCAACGACGTCTGCGATAAAAACGTGTTGGGGAAATTGAGAGGCATATCGAATCCGACCAGGAGAGAGAAGATAGAACGTTCACTGGTCGGCAATCTGATCAGTGCGAAATGTCGATTCGGATAGGGCGTTCAAAAAAAAAAGCGCATCTGAAAAGAAGAAGAAACGATTATTGACGAGCGAATTGGCCGAGGAGTTACACAAACCCATAGTGCATAAATTTCGAAAGAGAAGGGTATTCGTGAAGGGTCTGGATGATATTTGGTCTGCCGACTTGGTCGACATGAGATCGTTTTTGAGGTGGAACGAGGGCGTCAAATATCTATTGACGGTCATTGACGTGTTCTCCAAATACGGTTGGATCAGAGCTTTGAAGAATAAATCAGGACCTTGCGTCGCCGAGGCTCTGAAGAGCGTGTTCGACTCGTCTTCTCGAAAACCGAGTAAATTGTGGGTGGATAAGGGAAAGGAATTCCACAACAAGCACGTTCATCGATTGGTAGACCTCTACTCGATCGAAAACGAAGAGAAAGCCAGCGTGGTGGAACGTTGGAATCGAACGATGAAGGAAAAGATGCACAGATACTTCACGGTGAATTCGACCAAGAAATACATATACGCTCTGAACGGTGTGATCAAAGATTACAACAACACGTGACACAGATCGATCAAGATGACTGCCGCGGAAGCTAGCGATCCTCGAAACGAAAAACGGGTTTACGCGAATCTATATCCTGAGAGATCTAAGATGAGGAAGAAGTCTAGAACGCCGAAATTTGCGGTCGGTGATCGAGTGAGAATCTACGCTTATAAGAAGCACTTCGAAAAGGGTTATACTTTTATACATTTTTTGTTTTTAGAAAAATATATTCAAAATGCAGTTTATTAAAAATGAACTATGTTATTTTATTTTTCGTTTTTATTCGATTAAAATTTTTTTTAAAATAATTTTTTATCTTTATATATACTATAAAAAAAAATCTCTCTCTAATGTAAGTCATTGAGAATGTCTTGAAATCGATCTCCTTCAGACCATCTCTTGAGAACGTAGAGACACAGGTGACCGCAAAACACTTGATCTGGTGATTGCACTTGTTCCATTTTGTAACGAACCATCGATTTGTTGAAATAGTTCTTTATTTCTTTTGGCGGCGAGATTCCGTAGCTGTCGAAATAATAATTTTTCTTCTTCCCGTTCTTGATCCACGCCACCCAGTGAGTGCCTTCACCCGATGAATCGTCTAGATTTAAAATTCCGCATTCTGATTGTCGAGGTCTTCTCTTCGGCAAGGCATCTCTGGAAAACATGCCTAGAAAATCTTTGATTTTCAAATCCTTTGCCGCATTCAACAGATCGGTGTTGGATAGGGGTTCGTTAGGTAAGACGACACCTTCTACGGATATCTTTATTTTCTTATTCATAATGTGTATATATTTTTTTAATTTATTTTATTATAATTCACTAAAAAATGACGTTATTTTTTTTGTTTTTTTCTCTTTTTTTAAAAACTAACATTCTCGATGTCTCTATCGTTTTCTATAATTTTGATTCCATCTAATTCCTCTTGATTTTCTGGACTCTCGATGTCACTATCGATTTCCATAATATTGAATCCGTCTAATTCCTCTTGATTTTCTGGACACTCGATGTTACTATCGATTTCAATAATTTTGAATGCATCTAATTCCTCTTGATTTTCTGGAATCCTATCATCCACAATCGTATCTGGAATCCAATCATCCACGTTCATATCGTCTCTAATTAGATCTAAAGTCCAATGTCCGAGTGCTAAAGTGCTTATTCTATCGTCTAACACAAATCTCTTATCGTTGTCGGCTGTCAGCAAAATTTTGTTGACTATTTTGGTATACAAGTCGTGATTTTCACTTCGAATCGATTTCATAATCTTATACACCGGACCACTTCCTAACAGACAATCTTTATACTCTTGGAAAGAGATGTTTTTCTTCACCACGCACGCTTTAACTCCTTTGCACTTCTTGATCTCTTCATCATCTTCTAGACGAAAAGCATACAGTTTGGGTCTCAAGCCCACGAGTTCGACGATTTGTTTACCACCGCTCTCAGCCTTAAATTTACCCAACACCTTCTTGTTGTCATTCGATTGAATGTTGGACGGGTGATCGACGGGATAATTGCTCGTGTCGAACCACTAAGCCACGTCCTGAGATATATCTCAGTAGACATCTTTCGTCTCTATCTCGTAAACTAAACTGTCCGTGTCAGTGAGCAGTAGTTTGGCTTTGTCACCAAATTTTCGTTTGACGTAATCGTAGTGAAACTCGTACATCAATCGCTTGCTGACATCTAAGATGATCGGTCTGAGATAATACGGTTTGTCGAACTTTAGGTGCGTCTTTTGCATGTGAACGGCCACTAGATTTTCGTCGAATATGGTTCGGTGTTTGTAATTGGGTTTCGCCACTAATGTTTTAGCTTTTTTTTCAGACGTGACGAGTCGAACGTCGGTTCTCTTCCTGATGTTTTCCATCAATTTACCGTACACGGAGTTGTTCATGAGTTTGAAAAAATCTTTTTCGAAATCGTTCTCAGCTCGAATTCTGAGATTCGTCTTGAGATCGATGTATTTTTTCATCCAAGGCTCTTCGTTGAATCGAATGATGCGATGTATGATGACTAATTTCATCCCGTAATCGACGTATTGTTTCAAATTCTCACTGTAGACGACGTAGTTACGTTTGTTAAATAAATTGGGAATGAGTTTTTCCTCATCTCCCTCGTTCGGTTCCATTCGTTCAGGAGCCAGCAGATAATCGTTGTGTAGATCGTGTAATTCTTCCGGATAGTTCAAATCGACTTCTAAAATGCAAGGATAGTCTCTCCATTTTTGCATCTCTTCCGGTTCCTTCACCCATTCGAAATTTCCAATCGGTAAAGGATGACTCATAGCCCAACCGTACAGATTATTGGCGTCCCAATACTGTATGTATTTAGTCAACCGTTTCAAATCGAAACCTTCTTTCATGTAGGGATTGTTAGCCTCAGAATGTCTGTGGGAGATCATCGAGACGCCACCTCTCGCAGCCCTTTCGAACATGAGCAACATGTCCATGTTGGATATTAATTCCAATTGGACTTCGGTGGTCTTCAACAGTGCGTCCCACGCCAGACCAAGTGCGGTGAAATACCAAGCGGGATCCAGATCGTAATTTCGACAACAGACGTCTCGAAAATTTTCGAACACGTCTGCCAAGAGCAGAACATCGGTCTTCAGATAGAGATCATGATAATCTCTCATGGTTTTCATATCGAATGATTTCCACACGTTTTTAGCGTGTTCGTAATTCTCGTCGGAAATGTCGGATTCGTATAATTTCAAATAAAAATCTTCTTTCGAAGGTAGTGCGGTGTCTTCGAATCTCTTTAGATCGTTCATATAATTGTAAGGATAGACTCCTTTCCTCAACATGACGTCTACTCGTTCTCCGAAATGTTTGCTCATGATTTTAAATTTATCCTTGCTCATGTTATCGACTAATTTTTCCAGAGCGGTCGACATGAATTTAAAACTGTCGATGAAACGTATGGCTTTACGAATGAATTTCGTTTTTTCTTCCAACGTCTCTCCGTCGATTACTCTTTTCTCCTCCATGAGCTTCCATTTCATGAAGGAAATGTATCTTTCTTCGCTGTTCGCGATGCAATTTAATTCTTCGTGTGAGGTACCGAGATTTTTCACGAACAGATGACTGTCATAACCCGAGAGATTGTGAAACATCACCAGATAGAAAACAGCGTCTCGATATTTTAAATTACACTTGCTGTGAGCCGGACTGCGATACAGACCCATGTAATGATCGTGGTCTCTAACCTTCTTATTTTCCTTCAAATTCTCGTCGAACGATTGTCTGCATATGTGACATTCGGTGGCTCTGTTATTTTCGTCCTGCTGCTCTCGCGTGATGATCATTTCTGCTGGAGTTTTGAATTTGTCGTATAACATTTGAAGTTTCCATTCTAACTCTTCCATGAACCTTTGAGCCACATCGTCGTCTTCATACTGTTTCGTGTAGGTGAAGGGACCCATGTCGTGTTGCAAGTCGAAAGCGCATTTCACGTAAATGCAATAGCCTGAAGGTATGTGTTTTTGATATCTTTCGACGTAACTTTGAAGAGCGTTGGGTTGACAGGAACTCATTTTCGCGGTGAAACATTCGAAATCGGCGTACACGACGAATGGTACTTTTAACCTTCTATTGTGATTTTCAAACTTCACGATGGTGTTGGGTTTGGGCATTTCGACGGTGACACCTTGATTTTCGTTGCAATATTCCTGATGTTTCGCCAACGAGTCTTCGCTGTGAAACACATTCATGCAATTGTAACATAAAGATATCTTTCCGTTATGATTATTATTTTGTTTCAACAGTAATCGGCTCGGATGTTTAACCCAACAATAATGACGATTGTCACCATTTGAAATCAATAATAAAATAATCGTCTTTTCTCTTCCGAGATACGAAGTCAGTCTGAGAGGATAGATCTTTCGTTTTTCATCATTGTATCCCAAGACGTTCACCGCTACGGTGGGATTTTGAGCCTCGAAACGTTTGATGTGTTTTAACTCTGTTGGAAAACTCACTCCGCTCCAATCGAGATTTTTAGAAGTTACCTCGTAAGAAGAAACTCTTTCGATGTTCATTTTGACAGGGTATAAAGCAGAAGTGACTGCCCATTTAAAACACTGATCATCTTTATTTTTCACGTTGACCACGGCGTGTTTTTTTGCTAGGAAATACGGTAATTTCACGTAGGAAGACCCTTTCAACAAATCGTTTTCAGTTATGTGAATTTCGAGTTTCAACACCTCATCGAACGTCCAATTACTACCTTCATGTTGATAATTTGCGAGAGACGTCAACATCTTGTCTTTCATCTTTTCGAAAATGTCTGATAAATCTGAACCTCGAAATACGGGTTCGACATTAGATCTGAAATATGCATTTTTCACGATGCTCTCGTCGGACTTCACGTCGATTTTATTCATCACGCAATGGAGTATCATCTTAATTTTTAGTCCCACGTTCATGTATTTGCGAAACAAATCCTATACTTTTTTCTTCACCCGTTCCATGAACAATTTCGGATCAATTTTCTTCAACGAGGGAACCACGTTGAAAGTTTTAAAAATACCATTGATCGCACTCTCTCGTTCCACAGACTTCGATTGAAATAGTTCCGCGGTGAGTCGCGCTAGATATTCATCTCCTTTCCCTTCGTCTATTGCTCGTCAAAGTTCGCTCGATATATCTCATTTGCCTAGAATCTGATGTGCATCACTCGTTTTCGTTTTCGTTTTTCTTTTCTTTTCTTTGGAAACTTGAAGTTCTTCTTCAACAGCTTTTCGTTTAGTCGTCTTCTTATTTTTCACAATCGAAACGTTTTTGGTTTTTTTCGACGTCGGCATTTCAATTCCTTTTACTATCTTTTTCTTCTTCTTCTCATTTTTCACAACCGATGCATTTTTTGACGTCGTTGCTATCGGCATTTCGATTCCTTTTACTATCTTTTTCTTCTTCTCATTTTTCACAACCGATGCATTTTTTGACGTCGTTGCTATCGGCATTTCGTTTGCCTTTCCATCATTTCACAAATGTTTCTGTATGACTTCAATCTTTTTTGATTTAGTTCTATGATTTCTGAAATGTGAAATTTTTAATAGTTTACAAATCTCGCTTAACTGAGGTATGGTTTTCTCATTTAAATTTTCCAATTTTTTTTTATCTGTTGTTTCATGTTGTAAGAATATATTTTTTCTGAATTTTGTATTTAAATAATTTGTTTAAAAAGTTTTATTTTTTTTTGCTCTTTATATAAAAAAAGAAAGATTTTTTTTAAATTCAATTTTTTCTTTAATGTGTTTTTTATTCAAAACAATTTACGATCGTACCAAAAAAATTTTTCACATTAAAGAAATTAAAATTAAAAAAACAACTTTTTTATATATATAAAGAGCAAAAAAAACCCAAACTTTTAAAACAAATTATTAAAATACAAAATTTAAAATATACATAATTTGCAAGAATTCGTAAAACAAAAAAAAACTAAATAATTGATCATGACGACAACATCCACGATGGAATCTCGACATAAACGTCGACGTTGTTTAATAAATCGTTATTCTCCAAAAAACCAAGAAGAAAAAAATCGTAATTTATATTTACGCGTTTCGAAAGAAAACGATACGATTTGCGATAGAAAATCGAATCGTAATACTATTAGCAAACAAAAATTAATCGACAATGTCATTCGAACTATTAAAAAAGAAGAATTAAACGACAATGTCGTTCAAACTATTAAAAAAGAAGAAGGTTCAAGACAAATAGAACTCTTATGACTTTTACGCGAAGTCTCGCACGAGGTTCAAAACAAATTTCCGCGAAGCAGACGCGAAAAAACAACTTTTTTATATATATATAAAGAGAAAAAAAACTTTTACAAAAAAAATTTTTCACATTAAAGAAATTAAAAGTCAAAAACAACTTTTTTTTATATATATAAGGAGCAAAAAAAAAAACAAAACTTTTTTTAAACAAATTATTAAAATACAAAATTTAAAATATACATTATTTGCAAGAATTCGTAAAAACAAAAAAAACCAAATAATCAATCATGAGGACAACAACACCTAAAAGATGCAAATTGAAATTGAAACGAGTCAAAACGTATAAGAAATTCGGTCATAAAATCTATAGATTACAACGACACGATCCCATCGAATTGAAGGAGGTCGAGATGAAGGGCTTAGAGCACAAATACGACAAATATCGCATGCCTTTGAAATTGGATGAAGCCACGCTCGATTTGTTTTACGAGTACCAAAGCGATCTGCAGAACATCGTCATTGCCGAAGATAGAGAATTCGACAAGGACGATTTGTCGTTGCCCTATGGAAATTACATATTTCCAAACATCTCATTCGAACTCGTCAAGAAATTGGGTGGTGAGAGCGAGTTGACCGATGTAAAAAAACTCAAAAGAGTAAAGATAAACATTCAACACGTTTTTGAAAAAGGAGAAGACACGAGTATCAACATGCTAATAATGGACTTGGAAATATAAACAATAGAGTGATTGATTTTTTGCAAAGAAGAAAGAAAAAAAACGTGATGGGATCATCTTGAAAACATGAGTGTCAACATGCTAATAACGAGCTTGGAAATATAAACAATAGAGAGATTTATTTTTAGCGAAGAAAAATGAAAAAAAAAAAGTAATGAGATCATCTTTAGATCTCATTTTTTTTTTTTCCTTCTTCTTAGCTATTACCATATATTATAATAACGTTTCCTTTTTTCTGAATTTTCAGCGTCGATTCTTCTTTTTTTCTTTTTTTTTGTGATATGATACGTTTATAACAACATTTTTGTTTATCCGAATCATAATTATGAACGAATGTTGTGCATCTCTTGGTAACACTCGAATCATCACCATTCTCTTCAGAAGGTAGTGGTGATGGTGGAAAGCGTCTCATTCCCAACCGTCTATCCCGCGCTTTATCTATCTCTTTCATCAGTTCTTTCCTCATATATCCATCATTAGCGTCTAACCATTTTTCCACTTTTTTTTTTGTTTCCTCACACTCTGTCTCGCGATATTCGTCATTATCGTCTAATTGTTTCTCCACCTTTTTACCCATTTTAAATATATTATTTTATACTTTCTATGATTTATATTTTATATAATTTTATATTATAATAACATATTCAAAATCGGTATGTTCTTAAACGGCGAATTCTCACCAAGCAACAAACCCTTGCTGAGTCGCTCAACGTTCTGTCCACTCTTCAGATAGAGACCGTTTCCTCTCAGAGAGTTGCCACCTCTAACGGGTTCTAGATACAATCCTTTACCGCTGTCATCTACGTGGATGCGACACACGGCTCCTCCCATCTTCAAAAACAGTCTGCTGCAACCCATTAATTTCTCAACTGCCGAACTAGCGAGTCCCGTGAGAGCTCCCACGCCAAGAGTCTTTCCGAGAAAGGGTAGTGCCTTTGCGGCGAAGGGTAATGCTTTTGCGGCGATTCCTGCCAATAGCGGTAGGAAACCACCTTTCATTCTCAAATTGTATCTCAATTGAGCGGGACTCAATCTCACCGTCAACCCTCTTCCATCGCAAATCGCTTTCTCCATCCTTTTGATTTGACTTCTGGTCCAGGCGATCGAATCCTGACCACCTCTCGTCAGATCTTTGTGAGTGAATTTGAATCTCACCACCTCGCCTCGAGTTGTTAGCGCTCTCTTAAGTTTCTTCCTCTGTCCTGCGGATATGTTCACGTTTTTAATCACGTATTCTGTCATAATTCTGTTTTTAAAATATATTTACTTCAATTGTTTCTTGTTTAATAATAATATTAAAATAATTTTGTAAAATTAATATTGCGTTTATTTTATTTTTGTTATCTATATATACACAATATTTTTTTTTTGCTTTTATATTTCTCTTATGTGAAATCGTATCGTCACCCTCTCTCCGCGAAGATCTAACAGTTCACCATTTTGATCCGTCAACGTGGTTTTGAGACTATACAACGTGTCTAAAATCACTGGTAGATAAACTAAATTTCGAGGTCGCTCCACGATCTTATAACCCGGCGACACATTTGGAAAGAAGGAATAGATCGTCGGTTGAGTGCTACCATTCACGTAGCTTCCAGCAATCACGTCCACGTTCACCAGAATGCTATTGACTGCGAGAATGTCGACCGTATTTTCAGATGCCGCGTGGCCTCGATACATTTTTCGATCGAATCCCAACATCTTGCCTATAGAATCGTCCGTGTTGAAATCCACTCGAAAATTATCTTCCAAATCCAACATCGTCTGTAAGGTATTAGGATTGGGAGCGAGTCTGATCTTGTTGCTTCCCTTTCCATCCGTCTTCATTCGCATCTGAATGTAATTATTCAAATCGTCTATGTCGTAACTCCCTTTGGGAATTCGAATCTCCAACCAATCCACTCCGTCGGAATACTTGAACGAGTTATTCTTTTCGGTGACGTTGGGAAAGGAATAATAAGTCTCCAGATTCACCAACGCCATCTCGTATCTTTTCTCTCTATTCAATTCAATGGAATGTTCGAATTTCGTAGCGAATAGAGTCGAATGGCAACTCACCACAATTTGAATGGATTGTTTTGCAGCCGTATTCTCGGCTATTCGTTCTAACAATTCTCCATGTTCGAACATTATATTTAATTTTATTTTTTTTTATTCAAAACTAATTATTTGAAGATTTATTATTTTCTAAATTTTATTTTCACGCTCTATCTTATTATCATCATAAACATAAAACTTGTTGAATCCACACCGATATTTTCCGTGATTAAATTCGCTTGTCAAATCGATCACGACGAAATTGTAAAGTCCACCATTCCAAACCCTCTCGCAGAATCTCCTGAATTCTGCCACGCTCATGTCGTTTGCGACGTGATCGCCGTAGATGTGATTGAGATTCTTGAGATCTTGGCGAAAGAGACATAGAAAATTAGCGTTCTCCCTTATCGTCTGTCTGGGCAATCAAAAATAATTCTGCGACAGGTAGAAACAGTCCACGTTGCTGTGTCGACCCCTAACGTAATACGATTCGCATCGGTTCTGTCTCTCCAAAAGCAGATCGTAGAAAATCATAAGATTCTTATCTTCCGATTTCAGTTCTCTAGGATCCGGAACGTCACTAGCGTTCTCATAAAATCGACACTCGACGTTCGAAGATGCATTTCTCTTCATCAGTTCCATCGCCGCACCGTCCAAAATGGTCGAAAGTGGAGCTTCACTCTTGTCGAATTCCTCCCTACTGTCAAAGATTCTGGCTATGACGTCCTTGGGCAATCTATGATCCATACACTCTCGAAGCAATCTGCATTCGAGTTGAAACAAGCTCTTGCCAAACACAAACAATCTGTCGTAATCCAACCAGTCAGGTCGGGACAACAGATTCATCAACAGATTGGTTTTTCCACAATTCGATTTTCCCACTATCAATCCTCTTATGCTTTTGGGAAAGAACTCATTATTCGACCTCTTGGTCGCAGCGTCGTTCCAAGACATATCTTTAATGTTCATCTTTGTTTTATTTTTTTTTGTTTGTTATTTTAGATTCTTTTCAAACGCAGATTTTTTATGTTTTTCAAACTCAGTTTTTAATGTTATTATTTATTTATATCACACCATCGCGAGTTCTCTTCAATCCAGATCCACTCGTCATTTTGGCTAAATCTTGTATGGGTACCACAGCATCCTTAAAATCTTTCCAACTTTTCGGCGTTCGCTCTAACGCAGCTCGCTTCGCCGGCGGACTGATCAACTTGTCGATCAACGTGTCGGCTGCCCTCTTGCCAGCCACAGAAGCTATCCTACCACTGGCTTCCGAAGCGGCTTTCTTACCAGCATCCAAAGCCGTCTTCTTACCGACCTCAAATGCGGTTGATGCGAGTTTTCTACCCACATCGCTCGTGAATGCTCGCATTATAGAATCGACGATGCCAGAACCGCCTTGAACGTAAGTTCTGACGTATCCCCTGTTCTTTATCACCGACATATTTTATTTTTATAATATATTTTGTTTTTTTCACTGGTAAATCTTTTTGTTGTTTTTAAATACTTTTATTATTCTAGTGTAAAAATTTACTGTTTTATTTTTGTTTGTTTGTTTGTTTCTCTCTACTTATTATATACACATCAATCCTTCAATTCGTTCATCAGCCTTTTATAATGGTTTTTATTCAAAACCTTCTGTCTTAACAATTCATCAGATATAGTAACTATCTGATTATCTAATCCTGTGTTACCAGCCCGTCTGCTCGCCATCAACAAACTCAATCTCTGAGACAGAGCGTCAGAATCGCTCAGAAGAAAAGTGGTTTTCACCCCTTTGCCAGTCACCGATTCGACGAACTTCTTGTTCATATCCCATATGGGTTTCACCACTTTCGTCCACTTGTAACATCTGTTGGCTTTGGGTCTCGTCTCTCTGGCATCGTTATTTCTCTTCAAGGCATGGGTCTGAACCAGAATGTCGACGTAATTGTCGAAATCCTGATCCGTGTAATTGCTAGGCTTGTCGTAAAGGAGCAATCTGCACAGTCCATCAGTCAATTCGTATCTGTTCGAACCCACGATCAATTCATCATCGCCAATATCTACTTCTGTGTCTCCTACAAAAATCCTTCCCTCCGAATCCTTATAAAATCCATACAACAGATCTCTCTTACCACCATCATCATCAGACGATGTGACGCTACTAATGGTGATAGCCGAAGCTGTATCATCAGACTCGCTCTCTGTTTGAATTCCCGTGGGAACATAATCCGGTGTAGATTAAATGGAATACCAATTTCCAAAACTAAGAGGCAACGAACCCATTCTCAAAGAACTCTCCTTTATGGGTCTCAATTCTTCGACTATCTCCTTCCTGCTTCGCTCTTGACCCTCCGTCACGGGTTTAAATATTTTTGTGGCTTCGCGTTTGAGTTCCATCTCACCAAGACATCTGCTTCTATCAGCTGACTGAATGCCCTTCTTAGCACGCTCAAACTCTTCTAAAATTCGATCTTGGTGTCTAGAATCCATCTGTAAAAACATCTTTCGTTTTTAATTGTTTTATTATTTTCAAAATTAAATGTTTAATTATATTTTTATGTTTTTAAGTAATAAAAATCTTTCCGTCTTTAATATAATAAACTAAAAATATTCACATCTCAACTCACTATTGATTGAATTGGAGAAGTTTAAAAATACGTTTAAGCAGTACATGACAAACCGGTTTCTGATTTAACGCATTTTGATAGTAGTTTTACGTTTTGTCAAAAGATTTCCATTCACATATCAAAGAACCATTCACTCAGTCTCGAATTAAGAGAGAATCCCTTTGATGACTGTTAAAACATTTCAACACACAAAAGAAAACTGGTTTTCTAATTTTTAACGCTGAGAACTTATTCATTTTCAAATATCTCTGATTGCTATCATGAATATATTAAAACTTTTACTACTCAAAACGTAATTGAGCGGAAAATGCGTTTAAACATTCCGTTACGTGTTTGACTCTTTTGAACGATATCCCTAAATTCAATTTCTCTTCGTCACATCGAACCAAGACACGAATCTCTATAAAACAGATCATAATTTATAATCGACTCTTTTTGAACGAAAACCTCATTCAGTCATAACGATAACATGTGTTAGTTTTTACTTCAGGAAAACATGACAGCGGGTTTGCGGATTTCTAACACACCAACACCACTCTTCATTCAAAACATTTCCATCAAGTGCTCATTGAGATCACCTCGCAATAACGTGCGCTAGTCTTACTTCGAGAAACGCGACAGTGGGTTTGCGGATTCAAACATCACCTCTTTACACGAGTCGATTTCAGACCTAAAATCCGCAAGCGGATCTCCGTGTACGCCTCCATTGGGTTTCAGTGTTAAAATCGTGTACGGACGCGGATTGTTAGAATCGTCAAGAGGATGATTTAGAAACGACAAAACGTTTTTTGCTCGCAATTTAACACTGAATCCTATGGGGGAAACTCACTTGCCGATTTCAATCAATATGGTACATGTACTGTACGTAAAATTTCATGCGTTTTTTGTCACTCTTGGATACAATCAGTGATGTTTGAATTCTCAAGGGGATTCTAAAGCACCCTAAAAAACGTTAAAAATCGTGTACAGGTACACGATTTTAACACTAAATCCTATGGAGGTGTACATGTACACGTACATGTACGTTGATGGTTGAACTCTCAATTATCACCTACTAAGCAAGATTATTTCATACCCATTCATGACTTTGTGAGCATTTTATCAGATGTAGTTGAGACAGACAATTTGCAGTTAACCAACACACTTCTCTGCACATATGTTTTATCAGGCTGCGATTCTGTGAGCTACCCATTCCAGCGAGATAAAAAAGAGCTGCAAAACTTGCCTTGGGGTATGTGGATAAACTGCCATCACTCACTAAATTTGCCGAGGGTGACGAACTAAATGAGAAGCTGATTTGTGAAGCACGTGAATATTTTTGTGCACTCTATGGAAAATCGGCATTCTCATCCCTTGATAAATTACGTGCACATTTATTTGCTTCAAGCAAAAGAGACCTGCGGTCATTACCTCCAACAGAAGAGTGAGAAGACTCCTTTCACTTCAATTTACTAAGAAGTCTAAAGTTTCAAATTAACTTGTACAAAATGGCACATCTCAGCAATCCATCACTTCTTGCTCCAGAGGAATTTGGCAGGCACATTGTGGGTGATAAATGAATTCCAGTAATGACGAGAAAGTGCCCTAAGCCTGCTGTTGCAAAACTCGCTTTTTGTAAGTGTAAAAAGGGCTCGATGTGTCTTAAGAACTGCCCATGTGCTAAGTCGTCTGTCCCATGCATAATTGCCTGTTCCTGCCAATGTGACTCAGAGAGATGTGGTAGAATACAAGTGGGCAGTGACAGCGAATGTGAATAATGTCTAGGTGGTAGACGTCACTTTAGTAAATTCCCACTGACGAGTGCCCAATTGAGAACATTTACTTTATTGAGAGAGAGAGTGAACCAGTCAACAAAAAGTGTAAACCAATCAACAAAAATTATGAATGTGCTAAAACAATTGTTTTATGCAGGAGAAAGGGTGTACAGCCTGCTTTTAAAAACTGGTCTGTAAACTTTTGTCCGACTTTGACACATTATCATCTAAACGAAGACCTTTCAACAATTAACTAACGATAACAGGGGGGTTGGGATTGAAAACACATACAGGTACGTGAATGTGTAGGTAACTTTCCGTGATCTACCTCACAGTTTGCAAGGAAAAATTGCTTGAAAATTGTGAGGTAGATCTCAAAAAGTGACCTGCATGTGCCTAAATGTATTTTCAAAAATGCAACCTGCTACTTGCATTAATATTTTTTGGAAAGGTAACACTTTTTGATACACATATTACTATGCAATCTCTCTTATGTACTATAATGTGAAATACAGCTGGGCAATATGAAATTCCATCTTACACACCAACCCTTTTCATCATTTTTTATTACATGGTCGTGTCATGTAATAAATACAGAACCACATGTATGTTTCATTGAGGCGTATTGTATTTAATTCATCAGATATGCATTGGAAAAATACATCTCGACCTTCGGTCTTGACCTTTTTTTCCTTTGCATATCTAAATTACTGAATACAATATGCCTTTTTGAAACATACATGTAGTTTGTCTGTGTGTTATCCATGCCTTGAGACTGACTCTTTGTCTATTTCCCATATTTCAACTATAATAGGACCACACTTCACATGACATGCCTCTAACACACACACTAACATTTTCCACGAAAGAACTAAAAAATAAAAATTTTAAACTTTACAAACACGGTGTATTGTCTTTCACTCATACAAGTTGGATGTGCTGTATTGTGGAAAGAAGAAGCTTAAAAACAACAAACTTCCAATGTCGATGTTTGCCATGCTGAGTCGATTTGTATTTTTCGTTAACTGGTAGAGTACTATATTTTTGTTGGTCTTCCAAATTTGTTAACATGTCTTTGCCTAGTTAAAATTTATGGGAGAGTGCCTATGAGCTCTCCCATCAATTGTAACAAGGCAAAACCTAAAAGACAAAACAATTTCACTCCAAGGATGATGTGCAGCACATCAACAAAATATGAAGGCTTCATGCGGAGATACCCACACTTCAGCATAAAGCCCAAATATTCGCTTCCAGCACTCTACCAATTAAATGACTGCTTTAAATACAACTTTAAGGTCTATAGAATGAAAAATACCATTTTATGATGACAATTATCTCTATAAAAACAGTTTAGTCACATAAATGGGAGGAACCAATGAGAGTTATTCATTTTTTGCTTAACCTATGACAGTTGATTTGATATATTTCAGGAAAACCAAAAAATCATGGTTTTTCATGATTTATGTGACCTTTTGACCTCTGCTGACCTCGGAGGTCATCAGCAGAGACATTGCAACACAGCATTTTGCAGTGCATTTTATACCAAAGGGAATGGATGGTAATGCAACTGTATTATCTTCACATCACAGAAAAAAATTAATTTATTCTTCCCCTACCCCATTTTTCTCTTGATTTTACCAGATTAGGGTCATAACACAAAAAAACATGGCTACAGAATTTGTGCAATCCACAAAAACTGTCCAAATTCACTTTTTGGATGTCCAACACCATGCTAATGTTGATCAAAGGGTCAAATAAAATATAGCTTGGGTGTCATTTAAAAATCCATTTTCTGGGGCCTGGGTCCCGGACGATAAGTTCACTTGAACAAAACGACACGAATCGCATTCTGTCTTATATGCGCATGTCCAGAATAACACTGGTATTCTCGAATGGCCCACGGAAACGCACCCACAGATTCTGCTCTTGAACTTACAACCCGGAAGCACGTGTAGAAAATAAACCATAAAATAAACAAACAAAGCTGAGCGTGTGATGGAAATATTCTCAAAACATCCAGCGCGCTTTCCAAATTCATTCAAAGGTTACTGAGTAAGTTAGCAGTCTGTAACTACAAAGTACAAAACATCTTTCCGAAGAACATATTTTTGTTAAATTTGTAATAGTGCGAGTGTTGGAGATTTTTTTTAAAATGATTTCGGCGAATTACCCCAAACTGTCTTACGCTACGTTTAGATCGCTGACCTAAAATTTCCCCAGACATTACCGATAATATATATAGATAAGATAACCGAGTTTCAATAGGTCTAGCCTGTCCTTGATCCTCATCCACCCAAGCTCACCCCTGATTGCTTCTAGCGCTGCGGCATTACTCGACCCCGTTATCCATCAGCTAGTCTTTGTAAGACTGTGACCCGGGGCCCTCCTGGCCCTCACAGTCTTTGAGAAACCCGTTCAAATTTCATCTGACTAAAACTGAAAGAAAGAAACAAGCCGCATTTGGGTCGACTCAGTTCACGCTTCATATCGAAGACAAAAATCACACAATCAACACATACATGTACTTGCGCATGTGTAGTACAATTTGTTTATCTTTGAAATCGATGTTTTTTAACGTGCTGAAGTCGGATATTTTTCAACATTTCTTGAATTTGATGCTGTGTTTGCATTTAAAAATGATGCAGACACGTAAATAAATTATATTTGGGCTGAGTACGACAAGTAGAATGTTGATTATGTGATTTTTAGCTTAACTTGACATAGTCAAGATAAGCTATTGCCATCATGCGTGCGGAAGTCTGTTAGTCTGTGACGTCTGTTCACATTTTCCTTTAGCACGGGTAGTCCAAACTTGGACCCACAGTCCGTAATATAATTTTTGGCGTTGGTACGGCCTGTAGGTCCAACGCTCTCGATACCTGTGCTGTACTATACGACCTGCAAACGATTTACTTGCAGGTCTATCTCGCCTCGGAACAATATGGCATATCCAGAAGCTTTTTGTTATTATGTGGCCGAAAGAAGGATAATTGTAAAAAACAAAAACCTCTATGTTGGAAGCGCTTGGTCACCGTATTGTTCAGAAACGAAAGATTCATATCATCGAAGTGGTTCGAGAAAATGAAGTTGGCAGCCATGTTTTGTATTTTTAAACATAATGACGTCATTCCTTCCTAGGATTCAACCAGGGATTCCCTGATTGCAACCAATCGCTTAGGGAAGGAATGACGTCATTATGTTTAAAAATACAAAACAAGGCTGCCAACTTCATTTTCTCGAACCACTTCGATGATATAAATCTTTCGTTTCTGAACAATACGGTGACCAAGCGCTTCCCACATAGAGGTTTTTGTTTTTTACAATTATCCTTCTTTCGGCAACAAAAAAGCTTCTGGATATGCCATATTGTTCACACGCGGCGAGATAGACCTGCAAGTAAATCGTTTGCAGGTCGTATAGTATTAGTACAGCACAGGTATCGAGAGCGTTGGACCTACAGGCCGTACCAACGCCAAAAATTATATTACGGGCTGTGGGTCCAAGTTTGGACTATAGCATGGGCTACAACCCGCATTTCTTGTCTGATCGTCACGAAATTTCATATGCAGGTTTGGGGTCATGTCTAGATGAGAACGTCCCCTTTTGGTCACAATCGGGCAACCGGTATGGCTGCCCAAGCCCAAAACCCGAAAACCATTAGCACAGTCTACAGGTCGTATTTATGAAGGGATTTCATTGTAACTTGGTAGGATGCCTCTGTATAATGCCTAGATGAGAACGTCCCCTTTTGGGCTTGATCTATCAACTGTGATGGCTGCCCAAGCCCGAAACCCAAAAACTTTTAGCACAGACTGCAGGTCATGTTTAATGTGGAGGGATTTCATTGTAACTTTGTAGGATGACTCCTTATGATGTCTAGAAGAGAATTTCCCCATTTGGGCATGATTTGCCAACCGTGACGACTGCCCGAGCCCAAAACCCGAAAACCTTTAGCACAGTCTACAGGTCATATTTATTGATGAATTTCATTGTAACTTGATGGGTTGACTTCATACAATGTCTAGATGAGAAAGTCCCCTTTTGGACTTGATTGGGCAACTGTGACGGCTATAGGGGCCCGAAGCCCGAAAACCTTTAGCACAGTCTAGAGTCATATTTATGAAGGGATTTCATTGTAACTTGGTAGGATGACTCCAAATATTGTCTAGATGAGAACGTCCCATTTTGATCGCGATCATGCAGCCTTAATGGGTGCCCGAGCCCCAAAACCTTTAGCATAGGCAAAAGGTCATATTTATGGAAGGATTTCATTGTAACCTGTTAGGTTGACTCCATATAATGCCTAGATGATGACATCCCCTTTTGGTCGTGATTGGTCAGTTGTGATGGCTACAAGTGCCCGAAGCCCGAAAACCTTGAGCACAGTCCACAGGTCATATTTATGAAGGGATTTCATTGTAACTTCTTAGGATCACTCCAGATGGTGCCCAAATGAGATTGTCCCCTATGGTTGCGATCATTCAACCATGATGGCTGCCCGAGCCCAAAGCCCGAAAACCTTTAGCACAGTCTATAGGTCATATTTATGAAGGGATTTCATTGTAACTTCTTAGGATCACTCCAGATGATGCCCAGATGGATTTTAACCCTTTTCCTAAGGCAATTTTGTCATGGTTACTTAGGGTGTGATTGGATAAATTGGTGATATATTTGTTAGCTAAGTCACCCAATTGGGTAAGTGTGGAATTGCATATTTGCTGTTTACTACTGCCTTGGCGCTTTATTTTATTTTTGTGGCGGGTAGTGTTATTGCAACTCCGTCTATTCCAGTTTGTATTGGTTCTTTTGGGGTTGTACCGGATTGTCTGTGTAGGGTTATAGGGGGTGGGGTGGCCTCTAGTCATGTCGGCGGTTTGAGTTTGGTAATTAGGGCACGACAGGCTGACTGTTGTGTTGGGTTGAGTTGTGGTTGGAGTTCCAGCTCATTGGGTTTATCGACTGGCATCATACTTAGGGTTTCAATTATGAGTTTGTTGGGAGGGTATGGAAAAAGGTGACGGTTAACCCTTTTGGGTCGCTGTGGTAGCGGTTTGGTAGTAGGTTCTATTGCATTGACTTGGTCGTTGGTGATATCACAATGGGTGGTGTTTCCTTTGGTGAGGTCGAGGGGTGGAGAGAGCGTTGTTGGTTATTAGGAGAGTGGAGGGATGATTGTGCACTGGAAGGTGAGGAGTCATGGTTGCCTGTGGTACCAGGTGAAAGGATGAGGTCTTTGAGGATTACATCATTGATTGGGTATTTTGTTGCAGCAGGTTAAGGGTAGTGGTGGTGGATGACATACTAATAGCTTGTGCGGGAGCTGAGGAGATTGGGTTGTCTCCCTTAATGTGTTCAGGGTTTATTCCATTAAGGTTGGGGTTACATCCCTTTTCAATTCGTTGGCACTCGTTTTTGGGAGGGGTAAAATGTCAGCCATGCCTGACCTAGGGCGTTTGAAGTCCTCGGGAGAGGTTGGGTTCATAGTCTGTTTGCAGCTAGGCCCAGGCGTTATGGGTGGGGAGTCGGATTTCTCCCTCGAAAATACGGATGGGCTAGCGTCACGTTGTTGTGGTTCAACTTGGGTGTTCAGTTGGGAAAGAGGCTCCTGTGGATCAGGAGATTGATGTGTATTTAGCATACAGTCATAATGCTTATGGTATTTGCAGGTCGTTTCTGATAAACCGCGAGAGGGTAGCTTCAGATATTTCCAGAAATGTAGATTTTTCATCTGGTGTTAGGCCATTTGTGTTGGGGTGTGTTTGGCTAATCTTGTTATGCAATTGGGCGTGGTGGGCACGCAATTGATGTTTTATTAATAGTGTTAATAAGCGTTGGCTGGTATGGAACGCAATACTTTCCAAGTCGCTGGAAAGGGTATGTTGGAATTTCAGGGTTTTATCAGTTATGGTTTGTAATTGGCTCAGGGTTGGCTGGTATATTTCATTAGGGACCACATTGGATAAGTTATATTGCTCATAGGTATGGAGAGGGGATAGAGCGCAGGCTTCTTTATACAAAAGTAGGGATCTGGTGTTATTGAGATGGCGCCTTAGCAGGCGATGTGCACTCGGGTTGAGTGTGTTCATAATGGAAAGGGAAGGAACTGGCGTCGGTACTGAGTGAGGTCCTTTATCCCTCGTCCAGAAATAATATCCGCTTGGGGGTAACTCAGGGCTAAACTTTCGACGAGAATCCGAGAATCGATTCGCACAAAGATTCGCGCAATAAAACCGGCGAGAATCCATGTAGATTCTCGCTGCACCTCTGCTAGGATTCGCGTGAAAATAATTAAGTCAATTTAACCCTTTATTTAACACAACGGCAACAAATTAACCAGCAGAAGGCTAACATGACCTGAAATATCCTGATACTATGTCAGTAAAATCTTACAAATATGGCTGTCATTGGAACCGGCTCATTGAGCCGGTTCCAATGACAGCCATATTTGTAAGATTTTATTGGTAAATATTGTTCATTTAATTATTTTATCATCTATTTATTATTTATTGTTTAAAAATTATCAAATTTAGTTTTAAAAATTAAAAAGGTGTGTTGGGTGAAATGTTAACATGTGTTATCAGTATACAACAGTGGTTCAACCATGGTGGCATCATGGGATCCTGGGACACTTATAGTTGGTATGGATTCTCGCAACCATTTTCACGAGAATCCAAATGGATTCTCACAAATTTAGACGAAATATAAGCCCTGGTAACTAGTTTTGCCTAAACCAGGCTTTTTAAAACCAACGAGAAGTAAGAGGGTCCTCTGGGAAGGTTGTAGTGGGTGTGGGTGAAAATGAGTTGAATATCAATGGTGATTTTAACCGTTCACATTCAGGTGTGTGAGTGTACTGTTGTATGGTGGGTTTTGGTGGAAAACAGCTTAACTTAAGAGATTGAAAACCTCAGTTCAAAAGGAGGATAGTGCCTTCCTGGTGGGGCAGAGGCAGACAGTCAAACTCCAGGAGGTAAGGGCAGTGTGTACTTGGAAGTACTGGGTAAATCACTGCATAAACTGGTAATGGAATTGAGTAGTGAGTACTGGGAAGTACAGTAAAACCTGTCTTGAGAGACCACTGTCTTGAGAGACCACCTGTCTTGAGAGACCACATTTGCCAGGCACCGATTGGTTTTACTCTATAATGGACCTGGTATGGGAGACCACCTGTCTTGAGAGACCACCTGTCTTGAGAGACCACTGTGACCTGGTACCAACTTGTATTTTTATGCCATAATAGACCTGTCTTGAGAGACCGCCCCTTTGAAGACTGAAACCACGACAAAAACCTTTTACCTGTTCTGGAATTGGAAAATCCATTTGTGGTCATACTAACATAATTAAAAGTATTAAAAGCTCTTAATTGGGTTTCAATTGCTAACTCATTAAAGATTGAGATGTTTTTATAAGACCCCTGTGAAAAGATTACGATTATTGCTGAATAAACAATTTCATACAAACCCAAAATGTGACAGATAGGAATAAAAATAAATTTGTGTTGAAAATCTTTTTGTTACAAATTGAAATGGACTGTTATAAAAATTATAAAAATAAATTAGTGTTGAAAATCTTCAATGAAGATTTTCAACACTAATTTATTTTTATAATTTTTATAACAGTCCATTTCAATTTGTTACAAAAACTTCATAAAAAAGAACAACTACAAAGTAATTACAAAAATCCATTCTTCTCCATTTCTGAATTTTGTGGTTGGTTATTCACTGACTTGAGAAAACCTGAAACCTGTTATGAGAGACCACCTGTCTTGAGAGACCACTTTTGTGTGGCCCAAAGGGCGGTCTCTCAAGACAGGTTCTACTGTACTGGGTATTGGAACACTACTATAATTGACTGAAAGCATTGGGATTATATAGGCATTTAACTGAGGTTTGATGGGTTCTCTTAATCAAAACAATATGTGGTGACTGGCTTGTGAGTAATCAACTAACGTGAGTGTATTCATGTTTGAGTGACTGGTGTGTATTGCGGGTAAGATGTAAGGCGACAATATCACGGGTATTGTCAGGGCTGTATTCAACACATATCTCAAAGGTCCTTTGATGACCGAGATACAGGGTAGGGAGGGGGATGGTATTGGGATAGTGCCATCGGGAGAAATAATGAGGTAATGGGTGGAAATGCCGGGAGGACAGTATGTAATTAAAATAAATATTATTTAAAACTTGCGAATTATCGGCTGTCGAGGAGACTGGAACTGTCCTTTAGGTGATGAGAAAGTTGCCAATGCAAGGGACTGGAGTTGCCTTCTGAGAAGAAGCACATCCGGTTCTCTCTGTAAAAGACCTTCCCTCAAGGACTGCCCGAAAGCCAAGCAGACTGTGTAAGTAAAGAGGTAGCGGCCTACCCCAAGCACGGCAAAAATCTCCAGGGAGGGGGCATATATGGGATGGCTGGCACTAATACGCCGGTTAAATATTGGGTTGGGAATGCAAGGAGGGGCTCCTTGTTGGAAAGGGAGTAGCCTAAGGGGAGGGGGTTGAGAACATCTTTTAACATGATACTAATTTGGGATGATCACTCAAAGTAGTTATAACAGACTTAAGGGGTTATAAATCAAACTGATACCCTCGGAGAGGGGGAGGGGAAAACCTGAAGGTGTCTGAGGGGGAACGGTAAATGGTATTTTTATTGTTACGGGGCAACCTGTATTATTTGTGGTGGAGGTTAATTATCATGCAATTCCAGGGAAGATTGCAGTTTTTGGTAATGAATTTATTCTGCTCTTTGTTGGCATGTCCTGCCTTCCAAAATTATTCTATTGGATGGCTATATGGCATCACTGCGGCCACCAGTGACATTTTTTCCTTGTCAAAATCCTCTGTAGGTGGGACTTTTAAGGTATTGTATGATTTTATTTGTGTGATTTATTCTCTTACGATTGTCTTATTGTTAACTTGCAATAAATTTACTTCTGTTTGTCTCGGATCAAATAATGCCGTGTTGTGAAATTGCTCGAAAGCAAATGAAGAAGTTTTTCAATGGATCTGTCATTTTTAAAATTTGTTTAATACTTGAAATTGTCCTTCAGATTAGGAATTCCTGTTTTCAAAATAATGTTTGTGAAAATTCACTTAACTATTCCTTGCTGGGCAGCGCTAACAGTCGTCAACTCTTGGCTTTCAATGTAAACCGTGTTTGGTTCTTTGTTGGAAACTTGTTGTTTAATATTTGTTAATGTTGACTTCAAAGTTCTGGTACAAACCTGTTCTTTCTTCTTAGAATCTCCATGTTGCTTTCAACAAACAGTCTTGTTACCGACATAATGTACTAAAACCACATCGTTTACATGTGAGAAATAGTAGACTCTTTGAAAACCTCTTCAATTTGTACTCTCTCCTTTACATAACAGGGTTTTTCTTTATTATTTCATTTCACCCTTTATTGCACCACAGATACTGATCACAAGTTGCATCTTTTCTGTTATTGGTAACGAATATTTTGCCACCTTTGGGTTTTGTGGGTGGCACAAAAGATATTTTATCATCATCTGGTTCTGTGGGAATATTTATAAAAGTTTTCAAGTCTAGAAGCGATTCGCTACACATGTACACGATCGCATCCATTTTGGTCTGGTCCATTGATTGAATGAAAAGTTTCAGTGCACCAAAGATGCACAGGGGCATTGTGGGATTGAAATCCCTCGCAACCCAAATAACTTTGTTATTTGCTTTGTAGCTTTATTTGCTTATGAATCCATGAGAGTCGGATGCGAGAGACAATAATCTCATTTGGTTTGAGTATGTGCACTGGTAGTATGGTAGTGGGTTCAGATCCCCGGGAACCTCGAATTGGAAGATGAATAGGAAATGTGCACAACTAAAGAATTCTGTTCTGTGTTTGTTTAGAGACATGGGCATATTTATGATAAAACTGAAACTGCTGTTTGATGGTTGTTTTAGAAAAAAGAAAAAGAACCCCAAACAGTCGCTCGTTTGGGAGCAGCCCACCATATTTTCCATAATGGTCACAAAAAGCAGGCCTGGCATTCTGAAAAATGCAGGAGGGCAAAAAATCGCTCTCCTCAATCAGCTTAGGAGAGCAATTAGCTTTACACAGCATTTTAAGTATCCAATTGAACGAATTCATTGAAACTGAAACCAACAGACTACATCAGTGATTTTATTAACTTTACTAAGGTAAAGCGAAACCTCTTAGACATCTAGATGTCTCACTTGACAACCGAACACACACTTGACAAGACCTGTGAGTGTACCCAGACCTGTTGTCCAAGAAAGTCATACTCCTACCACTACCACCTTCAACCCCGCAAGGGGGTTGAAGGTGGTAGTGGTAGGCGTATGACTTTCTTGGACATCAGGTCTGCTTGAATCTACAGTCACATCCTGGTGCAAGTGCTTCAAGTGACAGGATAGTAGTAATGGTAGTATATTATAGTTAAATTACATTTTTGCTTTACAACAAAAATTTAATGTGAGCATAATACATGTAATCTCAATCATCCCAGACCAAAATATTAAGGAGGGCAATTTTTCGCTCTCCTTCATTCTTTCAGGAGGGCAGTAAGGAGAGCTAAAAAATCGCTCTCCTGAAATTGCCAAGCCTGAAAAAGGAAAAAATTCACCAATGTGTGCCTTGGTCCTCTGGTCTGCCTTCAGGGGGAACAGATGACAGGGTGATGGGTTTAAGCGCACTTCTGAGAGTTGGGAGGCAGTCCTCTCAGGCTCAATCCTAATGTTCTCAACTAGTAGCATGGCAATCCTCTCTGACTCCACGCAATTTAATTCTTTCATGGCTTCTAGGTGCTTCTCTGAATATGCAAGGACTTTAACTTTATTTGTGCATTCTTCCCAGGGAACCGACGAAGTCATTCTTGATGGATCCCTGGAGGTTGATGGCACATTCATTCAGGGCCTCTATGAATTCTGCAGATGGTACATCTCTTCCAGGTGGCATTGCGGTAACTGGTTCTCGTCAGATTACCAAAGTTAATCCTTGGATGGGTGACCATCTGAGTGATCGATTCGGACGCTCGCGTTGTGTCCTTGGGCAAGGCACTTAAGCCCAGTTGTCCACATGGGGGCATGATGACGCTGTGTACTAAGGCGTATTGCACGTCGATGGTGCGCATGTCTTCAACCAATCTAACCCTGCCTGTGCTGCAGTGCGGAGTTACGATGTTGGGGAGCTGGCAGCTGCTCATCGTTGCTTGGTGGTTCTCTCTGGGTACTCCGGCTTCCTCCATCCCGTAAAACTGTCACAGTCATTATTAGCCATTGTGCATAAGTATGTGACATTAAACACAGATAAATAAATATCTCTTCCAGGTTGTCGTGATCTTCTTCATCGGTGCCCAGACTTGATTGTTCCAAGCAGATCGGAGATACAGGTTTGGACTGAGTGTATTTGCCCCCAACCCTGTTGCAAGTGTCACAGGTACATGTAGCATGAGTACAGAGTGCAGATGTCACTAGTTACATTGCTACAATCACTCAGGCCTGTCATGATTAAAGTCGACTAATCATCGGAAACACCCATAATGTCTCCAATTTCAAAGTCGATGATTATGCTTTTTTCATCACGCCTTTACTGATGAATTATTAGTTTTTACTCTCCTCCACATCGTGATCTTAAGAAGTGTCAGAGGCTGTAGAATATCAAAGTACATTGCAATTGATATGGGAAAGAAGTATAAAGATATAATACATGTACAGGACATCAAGTCTGGTGTTCTAGAAAGTATGGGTCCCATACTCTCGGAGTACAAATAATTGCCCTTCTTTGTTTGCCAAGGAGTGCAATTGCCTTCTTAACCCTTTACCCAACGAATCACCCGTATCCGCCCGCGTAATATTCAAATTCAGCGGCTGAAAAAATATTTTTAAAAAATTTCAACAAAACCATATCATGTGACCCCTCTTTGGAACGTGCTTGTTCCAAAGAGGGGTCACATGGTATGGTTTTGTTGAAATTTTTAAAAAAAATTAAAAAAATGTTATTTAAAATAATAAATTTTGATATCGACTGCATTGGGTAAAGGGTTAAATCTCACTGCTGATATTATTAGACTCTTGACCATCTCAGGTTCAAACATGAGCCTTGGCTAAGATGGACAGGAGTCTGAATATTCTTTGGAGAGCAGTAGGTGTCCAGCATGCCTGCATGCGTCAAGTATGTCCGTCCCAAGCATCTAATGATGAAAAATATTGTTTTCTATACACTTCTTTCTAGAGGTCACAGAGTGTGATTAACGTAGACTTTAATCGATTATTCTTCTTCAAATGCCGATCATGAAATTTCCTAATTCTACCAGCTCTAGCTTCAATAGTAAGTAAAGTGGAGTGTGGGCTTCCCGCCTTCCAGTTTATAAGTACTGTTGTAACAATGTAACTTGTAAGGCAAACAAACATGCCGGAAACTGAACTAAAAACACAACAGATAACTACTCTTTCACTTCTGCAGCATGATTCCACTAATAGGAGGCATTTATTTGCCGACGTCTTTTAGTGAAAGAACTTGAGTTACCTGATTAACCCTTTACCCAACGTAACGGCCAAAACCGGCCAGCGCTATTCTCAAAAATCGCCAATTAATTTTCATTATTTTTTTCATTTTTTGTCTCAAAAACATAGGTTATGACCCCTCTTTGGAACGAGCTCGATGAGCTCATTCCAAAAAGAGGTCATAACCTATGTTTTTGAGACAAAAAATGAAAAAAATTAGTTATTGAAGAATTTTGTTTGCAAGTGTCGTCTGCTTTTCAGGTTAGGTACAGTTAAAACTAGAAGTCCTGTCACGAATAGTGTGCTTATCTAGGCTTTATTGCGCGTTGGAATTGCGCGCAATTGCCACACCGAATAGCATCCAAAGCACGGCAGGTTCTCCTGGTTACTCATGGCAAACACATGCAATGTTTCTGCCAATGGACCTCCGGGTTACCTGGAGGTCCATTGCCTGAAACATTGCTTGTGCACAGGCCATATGTACAGAATTTGATATCTTTACTTGGGCCATAACGCGTACATTAACGCGCATATCAACGTGCTATTTGTGCGCATTTCATGACAGGACTTCTAGTTTTAACTGTAAAGTGTTAAAAAAAATACATAAATCAGGAAGCCGATTTGATGTCAATCAAGAGTTGCAGATTTTGATTTTTCACATTTGGTTTCAGTTTTTCGGCTTGGTATCAGGAAAAAACCCTGGTTTCAGTTCAGGTTTTCTATGTGTTAAAAACTTATAGTAAATAACACTTCAGGTTCCTCTACTTGGAAAATTCTGCAATGGTATGTACGACACCTCTCATCACAAAAACCCTTGTCTGTAAGTATCTCCATTGGGTTCAGCCTAATTTCCTTTTGATCATTCGTAGGGGTTCTAGGGGATCAGTTAATAATGCTTAAATGTTATATTAACATTTTTATTTTCACCGTATTCTATAAATAATATTTCTTGTGAGGGGGTTTTGTCTTCTGGAGGGGGTTTTGTCTTTGGATGCAAAAAGTGAGAGTTTTTTTAATAATAATAATAATAATATACATTTATATAGCGCAATCATCTCACAATATTAAAAAAGTTCTATGCGCTTTACAACACTGCTCATAAACAAAATGATGACCAACATAGGATTTAAAAATATTTGTTAAATTAATGGGATTTCAATCTAGATTTAAATGCTGTCAAAGAAGGGGCTGTTTTAACAAATTCTGGTAGCATGTTAAACAGTTTAGGAGCATTATAGCTAAAAGAACGTCCACCGTAGCCAGCGAGAACATAGGATTTCTCTTCTAAAAGATTTTGGTTTGTGGAACGGAGGGAGCATTTCAGTATATATGGTTTTACTAGATTAGCAATGTAAGCTAGGGACTGCTTCATGAGTACTTTATATGTGAAGAGGAGAATTTTGAACTCAACTCTGGCCATAATAGGAAGCCAATGCAAACTTTTCAACTTAGGTGTTATGTGATCTCTCTTTTTCGCTAATGGCACAATGCGTGCTGCTGTGTTTTGAATAGACTGTAGTCTGCAAAGTTGTTTATTGGGAAGACCATGTAGAAGCAAATTACAGTAGTCCAGCCTTGAAGAAATAAATGCGTGAATGAGGCATTCTGTGGCATGCGCGGTTAGGAATTTTCTGGATCGACCAACTTTCCGAAGATAAAAATTGGCGGACTGGCAGACTTTTGAAATATGAGGAACCATGGTTAAGTGAGAATCAAAATACACACCAAGGTTTCTAACAGTGGTAGATGGATTGATAATGGTATCTCCTACTTTAAGGCAGGGCAAATTGTCTGGGGCAGGTTTTTGCCTAGAAGAATAAATTATAAGTTCTGTTTTCTCATCGTTAAGTTTAAGTTTGTTTACCAGCATAAAGGTTCTGAGGGGAGTTTGTCTTGAGGGGGTTTTGTCCAATTACCAAATAAGGTGCATATAGGGTGGAAAAATTTCCCCAAATTAATAAACATACATGTATGTTAATTAGGAACACAAGAGTAATTTATTTTTTTTTTCTGACTTAATAGGCTTATTTGACTCAGCTGACAAAATCCAGTATGTCCCTTTAATTAATAGGCCCGGTAATTTATTTTCTAATTGGATTAGTTTGCATCTGGAATTCTCACAACAATCGAATGTCAAGGGCAATTACACTGGCCATCTGGAAAAGCAACCCCCAGTGATGTTTTTGAAATATCGGATGGGGTTATCGATCAAATTAAGTTTCTCAATTTGAGACACATATTATAAACAGATTATTTCTTTTTGTTCAAGTGAGATTAATGAAACTTTAATCACATTAAACAGATGATTCAAAACGTTTGCTGTAAGATTGTCATTTTTGAGATGAGATGGTTGTATTTTATTTCTAAAAACGATATGGTGGACACACACCTAATATTGATTTCATATGGGGTCACCAATGATGTCATCATCGACCTGATATGGCTGCATAGGCTGCCACCATTTATCCACACTGATTGGTTGATCCCAAGAGCTGACATAATAAATAGAGATTATTACCATTATGTGGATGTACAAAATATGTCTCGATCCGGATTCTAAGGGCAGATCACGACGAGTCAAAGACGAGTCGTGATCTACCCTTAGAACCCGGAGCGAGACTCGGATACATATTTTGTACATCCACATAATGGTAATAATTATTTTATCTTATATTGGGGATAAGTCAAGAATGTAGACGAATATATAACAAACTATTTATTCGTATGGATGAACAAAAAGAAAATGGAACTCACGCGAAAGGAACGTGCTTGTATCTGACCCCCTGATACAAACATCTGTATCAGGAGGTCGGATACACGACATTTGCGGAGTTAATACAGACAAAATACATGTTGATTGTAAGATAAATGTATTTCAATGGCAGGCTATTCATCAAGATTGTAGGGTTGACTTCATATACTTTTCTGTGAATGCCAGTAGTGGCTTGCAGAACAGATAGTTAACCCTTTACATAACACAACTAAAACAGCACTTGAAAACAAATTTCTGGAAAAACAAACATTTTCAATTTTTCCACAAAAATATAGCTTTTGGCCTGTAAATGAGCTTTGAGGGGTGATATAAGCTTAGTTTTGGAGGTAAAAATTTAAAATATAAAATTTGAATAGTGATTTTTGTGACTAACACCAGCCATATATGGCTGTTATGTAAGCCATATATGGCTGTTAGTTAGGGTAATCAAGGATGTAGGAACTGGGATGGGGATTTGTTGTTGTTGAGAGAGACTTTACTCTTAAGATGTGCCCCAAAATTCCCTTGCTTTAGGCCACACAAAATAAATTAATTGATACTTAGGTATTTTTTTTTTAAAATCAGTGAGGGAGGGAGGGAGGGAGGGTTTTATTTTTAATTTTTATTTTTCTTTTGCAAAAAGTGAGCAAACATGGAGAGGATTTCGGCTGTCTTTTTACACACAGAAATATTGAAAGTGCATAATTCTACAAATAAATTCATTTTTAATTTGAAAAATAAAACATTCCTCTAAAAACAAACGAGGTACTGCCATTCGCAGACTTGGTATTCTTTTGATGCTCTTCATATTATCTTTTAAGTAAAAGTATTTATTCTTTGGGGATTTGCCTCATTCCAATTCATGGGATAGTGCCTATATATATATATATTCAATGAGGGATTGCCTGAGAATCAAAACACTTTTTTTTAGCCTTACTTTGTCTCTACTACAAACTTAAAACACACATATTTGTCTCCATATTTAACAACTTTTCCCTTATTTTGGCCAGATGGGAAGATTTGTTAGATATGGCACCAAAAGTGTGCACTTATACTCAATGTAGAGGTGCTTGAATCCCAAACACAGCTTTATGTATTGTTTTCCTACCACACTACTAAGGCATATGAGTCACCACTGACATATATATGTGTGTGGGTGCCCTCGTATGACTGAGCCCCTCCCCAAGTTCAAAATGTTTCCTGCATCCCAGAAGATAATAGGTTAATGAACCCCCATTACAGAATTTATTCAACATTGAGTAAAGCTGGGCAGTTTTTCAGTTTTCCGGTACAATTCCGATTCTTGCAACAAATGGAAAACCAAAATGCAAAACCTAGCAAAAACCGACTGAATGGTTTCACTGTGTTTTTGCATAAACCAGGCCTTGATTTGTTTTCTGAAAATTGATTAGCAACTTTTTTGTAGCCCAGGTTGAGGGTCCTTGGACCCTATGGGGCCAATCATGGTTTGATACGGGTTGAGAAAATTTTAAAAACTTTACCTGAAAGACATAATTTCCTGGATCTGGGATTGTAGTCCAAACTTGGTCTTGAAGGTCATAATTTATTTCTTTACGTTTGTATGTCCTTCAATGACGTACCAACTTGAAAAATTAAATTACGGCCTTCAAGTTCAAGTTTGGACTACGGGTATTGTAACTTAGTCTTACTTTGAAACTCAATCTTCCAAGTGAATGAAGAGAAATTATTTTATTCTGTTACTCACTAGTATTCAAGTGCTCGAGGATACAAGGTAAAAAATCTATTGCTATGATTTAGGTTCATCCAATCTTTAATATATCCACAAATTCATCTAATTACATCCTACGTTATCATTGTGTGTGTCCTCTAGAACACATGAAAAGTGACATATTGTACTTTCAGTTTCACGAGACACGTGTTTATACGTCCCAGAAATATTGAAATGTGTGTCCAAGACATTCCAGTTTGACACAATTGGGATTCCCCAGCCACCAATCAGAAGCTATATGCACTCTACAAGCTACATACGTTAGTTGATAAAAAAAATATTACACACTTTGTGCCTTATACATCATACCATCCTATTCAGCGATGGGGGAGGGGGGGAGGGGGGGGCTCAGTTGGTAGAGGTGCAGGCTGCAAACCGAGAGGTCCTCGGGTTAATCCCACCTGCGGCAACTGCGTTGTGTCCTTAAGCAAGACACTTCACTCCCATTGCCCACATTGGGGCATGGTGACGTTGTGTACTAAGGTGTACTGCACGTCGATGGTGCACCTGTCTTCAACCAATGCTAACCCTGCTTGTGTGGAGTTCGTATGTTGGGGAGCGGACAGTTGCTCGTCGTTGCTCGGTGGTTCTCTCTGGGTACTCCGGCTTCCTCCACCCATAAAACTGTCGCGGTCATGATTAGCCATTGTGCAGAAATATGTGACCTTAAACACCAATAAATAAATAATTCAGCGATTGTGAGAATATTTTGTGTTCTAACATTTTATCCTGAAATTAAAAAACCTTCTATCCAATTCTGGATATTGCATCGCAGCTCACAATTTTTGCTTCGCATTTTGCAATGCAATGCTAAACTGAACAAATCGAAGCAAATCGAAGCCTGTAAACAAAGCAAACTACTTTGCTGGAAGGGAACTGGACTAGTAATAAGCAGCCTGTAATCTGTAAAATGAGATCCCCAGAGGGTGAATTTGGTGATGCTACCCTGCATAGCAGGGTAGCATCACAAAATTTACCCTCAGTGAACCTCAGTCAGAATCAAGGTCTCAAGCCAAAACAGACAGATGTACCTAGAGGATAAATTGGCCCACTGTATGGGATAGAATCAGCAAATTCACCTGCTGGGGACCTCATTTTGCAAATGACAGGTTGCTTATATTCAGGCTTGCTAGTGACCCCTATGGACTCTCGTCCTTAGTCTATCTGCCGAAGGGGCATATACGTTGTGTTCTCATTGTCAATGTGGCTCTGAGAACACAAAATCAATGAGATAAACTTTATTCAGCTGTTACTCTAGTTTTTGGGGTTTTATTTTGTTTCAATAGGCTTAGCAACTGATCCCCTAGAACCTTTAAGAATGACTAAAGGGAAGTTAGGCTGAACCCAATTGAGATATTTGCAGAGAGGGCTTTTTATGCAAACTATTGTATTTTTTTTCAAGTTAAGGAGCCTGAATTGTTTAACCCTTCACCCAATGCAGACGATATCAAAATTTATTATTTTAAATATCATTTTTTTAAATTTTTCAAAAAACTTCAACAAAACCATATCATGTGACCCCTCATTGGAACGAGCTCGACAAACTCGTTCCAAAGAGGGGTCACATGATATGGTTTCGGTGGAAATTTTTGAAAATTTTTTTTTTTTTCAGCTGCTGAATTTGCATATTACACAGGCGGATGTGGCTGATTCGTTGGGTAAAGGGTTAAGGATCCTGAATTGTTTATTCTATGTAATAGATATATCACTATTTTGTGTACTATATGGGTAAATAATTGCACAGTTGTGCAGGTGTCTGGAGATATTTTGGACGAGGCGAAGCCGAGTCCAAATATTGGAGGACACCTGCACAACTGTACAATTATTTACCCATATAGTACACAAAATAGTGATATATGTGATTTAATCCACAGCCCCTCAATGTTAACAAAAGTCAATAAAATTATATTTTAGAAAGTTTGACACGAGTAAAACCACATTTTAAAACACTTTTTGCTTGCTCTACCCCCGAAAAACAAAATGGGCATAACCCATTGTTTGCTTGCTAGAAAGTCTGTTGAAGTTATGACACGCATCAGGAGTTCAGATATTGTGAACAGATCTGTGGCTTCGAATTGAACTCACATCAGGACGTAATTTTTTCTCTCGCTAGTATAATGTCTCAGCTCAAGGGTGGAACACTTATTCAATCCCTCATCGAAAGTGCGGCAGATAAATTTAATAATCGTTCATTTTTAAAGCATTTGGAAGAATAATTCTTTTTTTATCTGAAGAAGAGGTTCGCTTTCCCTCAGGGCTGGCGGGTGGTGGTGCCTGATTGCTGTCTTAATATTTGAAAAAGGGCATTTTTTAGGTTATTTATTCATTTACTGGTGTTTAAGGTCACTTTTCTGCAGCTATGGCTAATTGTGACCGCAAAAAAAGGTGTAAAGTCAAGTTTAGCCAATCGTTTACACCCATGCTGCCCATTTTAGGGGACTTCTACCCCGGGCACTGGTGACCAGGTCCTATTTTACCAGTAAAACTGAACTTGTTTACCACAGCAAACAAGCACTGCTTCACTTCCGAGGTTTCCACAGGAGTCCTTTTTAGGTTACCAGGGCTGTTGGTTTTTAAAAGCAACAAAAAATTAAAAAGTACATTATAATTTGGACACGATGCACACTCAATTCAGAAGCTCTGTCGAGAAAAGCTTGTCGATAATTCATGTGTTAGAAAGTTTTTCACACCTCCTTTACAGCATCTTTACTTTTGAATGGTTGTGATCACAGTACCGTGACAATCGTACAAATATCTAGTTATTGGGACTGTTTCAAAACCGTCCCAATATCCAGATATTGGTACTGTTTTACTGAGCTGTTCTCATCAAAACCGTACTTGGTGTGATTTTATAGGGCTTGTTTTCATGACAGAGAACAACAGAAATATTAGGTAGCTGTGGATTAAGTTCATGTTCTTAACACATAGAAAAACCCAAACCGAAACCAAGTTTTTTTTTTCTCAAACCAAACCAAAGCTGAACCAAATCTGAAAAATCAAAACTTCTAACATTGAGAATTCATATCCAAAGCAGCTGTGTTATTCAGAAGGAAGGAAGAAAAATCTTTGTCCAAAGTTTGAAAATTAAACATTTCTTTCAATCTTTCCAGGTAGTCTTCACACAATGGAATCTCCACCATCCAAACAAGTCAAGCCAAAAATTCCACATGGTAAACCAAAATCAGGGAGAGTATGGAAAACAACAAGACCTGAAAGGTGATGCATCATTCACTTTGTTATTTTAATATTTCAGTGGTGTCAATTTTGAAATGACGGGGTAGGTTCACATAATTTGCACTACACCATGTCAGATGAACTCCTGTGCCGTGGTTGAAGGCAAGTGTACCATCAATGTGCAGAATGCCTCAGTGCACAGCACCACATGCCTCCATCAGACAACCCATCCCTTATAGGGAAGTGGGAGGATATGGTAATGACCAGAGGTCCTAGTTTGGACTACTGAAGGCAGAATCTTGAAAATCCTTGAATTTGGCTATTGTAGGATCTTGAAAAATGCCGAAACATATCGAGAAACGGCCTTGAATTTTATCAGTCCTTGTCTGCAGGAACCCTGTCATTAGGACTGCACGATATTCAAAACTCAATACCGGTATCGGTATTCAAAAAAATATCGCGGTATATTGAAAACTGTTCAGATATATGAACACAAGTACCACAATCGACACTCCAGGCATCACAGTCGGAACGAATTAGCATGCCTTGATGATGCGGTTCGAAAAACCTTTACCCAATGCAGACGATATCAAAATTTATTATTTTAAAAATTAGTTTATGAGATTTCCCCAAAGATTTCAACAAAACTATATCATGTGAACCCTCATTGGAACGAGCTCAACGAGCTCGTTCCAATGAGGGGTGACATGATATAGTTTTGTTGAAATTTTTTAAAATTATTTTTTCAACTGCTGAATTTGTATATTACGAGGGCATAAGCAGGCGATTCCTTGGATAAAGGAATAATATTATTCATTCGGGGCTACAGTAAAAAAAACTAAAGACATCTGGGTAAATAAATAATGACGATAAACCGATATTTTTGTAATTACACCGATATTCAGTCGATATTGGTTTGAATACCGGTATATATCGGTTTATCGATATACCGTGCAGCCCTACCTGTCATCAGTACAGTGCAATTTTCTGGTATGCAGTATCACATCTCATTGAGGATTTTCACCAAGCATTATTGTACTTGTTAGCTACACTGACTCATGCAATACTGCTTGGTTGAAGGTCCACAACTTGATGTGATAGAGCACACTAGAAAACTTCACTGCCCTGATAATCTCTGTTTATTTTATATCTATCCATGAGCAAACAAGATAGCAGAGGATCAGTTCTCAATTTATCCCTAGAATACAGGAAAATAACAAAGTCCAGTAAACTGAATACTTCACATAATTGAATATTTTCCACCAGCAAAGTGGATATTCAGTTGACAAGGTTCCACTCTATTTGAATCATCTCTCATGTTCATAAACATACTACAGTATTTGCCAAAATGAGTTGTTGAATTTTTATCTATTCTTTCCTTTGTTCATAATTCCAACCCTTGGTATCAAAAGGACCTGGGGCTTCCCAAGAAACGATGTCACTTGATCTTGTGTCAATATTTTTCCCGGTTGCTGATCCCCTCTCCCCTCCACAACACATATTTGCAGCAGTTTTTAGTACATTCTGTGATCAAAACAGACAAAGAAATATTTCTTATCAACCTACCTTACAATTGTTTACTACAGGCTTGCTCTACAGTGGAAGAACCTAACTCGGATAAAATACTCTCTATTTTAATCTTTCCCAAGAGATTTGTGAAAGAAAAGTGGTGTGAAAACAGCATGAAAAAATAAGCCAAAACTGGGTCGAGCGCCATCGGTGCACACCCAGTAAGGGACGCTCTTCTCTTAGTACAATCCCACGACGTCCGTTAACCAGTGCGCAAGCAGTAATCAAAACCATTCTTCTTTTATCCGTGCAACGTGGTTGACGTGTTGCCATCTTTGCATTATGATACAGTGATAATTCAACTCGTCGATAATGTTTTTCGTGTGACTGGATTATGGATCTGAAGATCGTATAATAACAGGGCTGTGTTTTATATATTCTTGTTAATATTTTCAACCACATTCTCATTGTATATTATTTATTATTCCGTTTTCGCGAATGTTTTTTCGACATCACGTCAACGCGGTTCGACAATGAAATTTTTCGGTTGATAAATTTAAATTGTTCTTGTAGTTAGGTGTCAATGGGGGACTGTCTGGACAGGATTTCTTCACTCTGTTGAGGGCTGAATTTCTGTTTTTTCGGTCCCTGTCGGCCGTCTGGGTTCTGTCGTGTACCCACTGTTTTTTCTGCCACCTTCTCTCGTAGTTGAGGGTGTTCTTCTACTTTCTGTATCTGTTGAGTTCACCTTTTTCTTCTACTGCTCTCACCTCTGTTTCCAGTTCGGATCCTTTAGGGCAATTCCTTTTGCCCTCGCCTTGGTGCGTTCTCGTGGCTGTTTCTCCCGCATCCGCGGGTGGTGTGGAACGCTGTCGTTTCGGGGCCTCCCGACTCGACCACATCTGGTGTGAGTTGTACCCCCTGTGCAACTCCTCCCGCACCCGCGGGGTTGTCGGGGGGAACGCTGTCATTTTGAGGCCTCCCAACTCGACCACGTCTGGTGAGAATTACTCCCCCTCCGTGGGGGATGTGCAGCTCCTCCCGCACCAGCAGGGGGTGGGGAACGCTGTTGTTTCGGGGCCTCCTGACTCGACCACGTCTGGTGAGAGTTATTCCCCTTCCATGGGGGATGTGCAGTTTTTTTTTACCGTGGTGAATACTGCGGGAGCTGTTGGATTTCTGGTGAAGAGATGCCTGGTTCCGGGACTATGCGCCCTCTCCAGTCGACATCTCAGGCTGTCACTAGGGTTGTGACTCCTCCTTTGGAGGCCGAGCTAGGTGGCTCTCTCCCTTTTTCTGCCAGTTCCAACAGCTCCCGTCGTATCTGCTGCTACTGCTGTTCCGTCTACAACGTCATCAGGCACCGTTTTTAGGCGGCCTCGGCTTATCCCTGCAAGGGTCTGCAGGGATGTCTGTAGTGTGGTTGTGGGGTATCGGCCTCAGCCTTCCCCGACTTCAACTCCGCGAAGTCGGAAGTGGCTGCTGGCTGAACCCCATGCTGTGTCCTCTCAGCCATTGAGCACAGCAGTTTTATATCTGCAGTGGTGTCTGGTAGTGTAGACGTGGGGGTATTGGTCTCAGCCTTTCCTGACTTCAACTCGGCGAAGTTGGAAGTGGCTGCTGACCGGACCCTCTACTGTGGTCGCTGCGCCTTCGAATAACAGTTTTGTCATTGGCGTTTTCCGTCCACTCATTCTGGTCACATGGCCAGTTTTGCGGGACCAACGCCTTCTGTGCATCCTGGACCTTCTGCCCCGCACGCTATGTTGATCCTCGGGGGGTGTCGTACCCCTATGCACGTCTGCCCTCAGATGTTTTGGCTGCCGCCCGTCGCCTCGCTTCGGGTGTATTAGAGGATCCTGACCCTTCGCTAGTTAAGAGGGTCAGGTGTGAAGCCACTTTGCTGGTTCATCCTCATGTCGAACCGGCTGGGTACGGGCAGTGAGCTTAGGGAGGCCCTCTCCTTACTCACTCAGGTTCTGCCCAAGAGCCTTCCCGTTGCTTCCTGCGAGGCAGCGAGTGGTTTCCAGGCGCCTCCTATGGCACCGCCTCCCGGGATTGGAAACAAGGCCGCTTTCTGATCCCCCTGGTGCCTACACCATTGGAGGCATCAGCTGGTTTGCCTACAGTGGGCTATGTGTCTTCCGGCTCCGGGAGGAGTCAGACATCCTTGATGTCGAGAGCCTGCAGTCTTCTGACTTGGGGGCAGCTCTTGATTTTGTGCTTGGGTTCCTTTCAGATCTCAAACCATCAAACCAGCCGACAGTGTCAGCCAGGCCGCGATCATCGGTCGCGTGCCTACAGCCTGTGGAGCAACCTGCTTCTGGGCGTCTTCGACCGTGCCAGTCAGTACAGGTGGTTGAAGCATTTTCAGCCTTGGACTCTAAGCTGAGTTCCAAGGCTATGAAGGCTCTGTTCTTCACCAGGGTTGACACCCTTTTTTGGCTCCGGTGCATTATCGTTACTACGATTTCGCCAGTCCGTCAGTCTGCTAGACTTTGACGGTTTTGGATCAGGACTCCAATTCCCTCAGGCTTTCGAAGCCCAAGTCTGCCATCATTCCTATGACGACTCTGGAGTCCATGTTGGGCTTATCGAGAGCAATGCTGGTATGCTTTCTTTCTCCGATCCCGTCGTCTCTGCCTTAGCTGCCTATCTGCCTCCAGATAGGTTGGACAATCTGCAGGCTCCTTTGCTTGTGCTGTCCAAGGCACTCATGCATCTTACTCACACGCATGCCTGTGACACGGCTATTTTGGAAGTAGTTCGAAGGGACTCTGTGCTGGACACAGGCTGATACCTTCCTGGGGGCAGCGCACTGCTCTTCGATCTACTTCTTTAGCAGGTCCGCTACTGTTCCATGGGTTCCATGTCGACGGTCCGGGATGACTTATGTGACTGTCAATCCAAAGATCAGCTGCTGCTTCGTCAGCTTGATCAGCCTTCTTGGGGAGGCAGGGACTGTTCAAAGGCCTGATCCTTCTGCCACCGCTTCTACTTGTTACTCACAGGGTAAGGGTAAGTGTCGCCAGGCTAGAGGGAAGTCTCAGGATTCTTCATTCAGTAGAAGAGGTGGCTTCTCCTCTCGTGGGCCTTGTCGGGGCTCGAACTGAAGGTCCTCACCTCGTTTCGTCCCAGGTTGGAGGAAGGATAGCAGAGTTTGCAGACCGTTGGGCCACCATCACATCCGATCCTTGGGTGTTAGATGTTGTTCGGTCCGGGCTGTGAATATCAATATGGTGGCGGTTCCCCAGGCCAGGGCTGTGATTCTCTCAGCTTTTGCTCTGACTCTGCCCCAGTCCACATCCGCGACAGCACAGGGTATTCTCCGGCTGCTCGGTCTCTGCGGTTTGGTGACGGATCTCATTCCTCTAGGTCGGCTGCATGTCAGACCTCTCCAACACTTTCTGCGCAGTCGTTGGAGGCCGAATGTCGATTCTCTGGATCTGATGCTTCAGTTCCAGAATCTCTTCATCCTCACCTTCTCCATTGGACGAATGTTCAGTGGATCACGCAGAGTGTCCTGTTGGACTTACCCACGTCTGATCGCATTCTGACGGCAGATGCCGGCGATTTCGGATGGGGTGCGATGTTGGATCCTCTAGGTCTTTCTCTTCATGGGATGTGGGACCAGGATTGGGCATCTCTACACATCAACCAGAAGGAGCTTCTTGTTCTTCTTCCGAGTTTCAGGCAATGGATCCCTCACCTGTCGAATCGTCAGGTCCTTCTGTTGTTCGACAATTCGACACTGGTTGCTTCATTCGGAACCAGGGCGACACACACTCGGTTCCAGTGTATGAATTGGCTCAGGATCTTCTGCTCACTCAGGATGTCAATGCCAGGGTGGTTGTTTGTCACATTTCCAGTCGTCTGAACATCCTAGCCGACTCCCTGTCCCGACGGGGCAGGTTCTTTTCCACCCAGTGGATTCTCCACATGGTGGTGTTCCATCGATCTCTTGCGACTCGTTGGAACCATCAGGTGGACACTTTCGTGTCCCTGTGTCCAGATGCTCTGGCTTTCGTCATGAACGCTCTGGCCCTCCTTTGTGACAGTCTTGTCGGCTACGCCTTCCTGCCTGTTCCGATTCCGCCTCAGGTTCTAACCCAGATATGAACCTGCAGTCGTCGAATCCTTTCGATCACACCCCTGTTGCCTTGGTGGGCGTGGATCAATCTGCTCCGCTCTCTGTTAGCAGCGGTTCCAGCATGTCTCCCTCTACGTCGCTACTTTCTTTGCCAAAGTCGCCCGAGGAGGTTTCAAGTTGACCCGACTTCATTGTGCCTTCGTGCATTTCTTTTATCGGGTCCTGTCTCCTCCATAGTGGTTTTTAGAGACAAGCAGTGGAGTTGCTTTTCTTCAAGGAGGCACTCACTACACTGGTTTAGCCTCTGGCTAAGTGGAAGGTTCTTCTTTAGATGGTGTGCGATCACTCTGTTGCTTCTGTCACTCCTTCGATCACACCACTTGCGGAGATTCTGGTATATGTTTGTTTCTGGGGGTCTCCAGCAATGGATACAAGGCCATGCTTTGGAGACCTTTTTCATATGTGGTACTGCATTGTTTCGACACTCATCCTTGCCTCTCCAAGCTTGTTAGCTCTTTTCCTTGCCTAGGACTTTGTAGTTTACTCCAAGATGGACACTTTCTTGGGCGCTGCTCTGCTTGGGGGTGGGTGGGGTGTTCGCACCTTTATCCTGGATGCGTTTTCTCACATGCCAGATCTCTCCTGCATCCATTTCTTAATGGATTTGTCTTGCTATTCGTAAAACTTCTGCTCGTCTTGCTACTGGTGATTGTATTACCAATCATTTTTTCTGCCACGAGGTGCGTGCATTGTCTTCCTCTTTTACTAACTCCGTCATGTTGTCGGATGTTATACTGGCAGCCTACTGGAGAAATACTACCTTCTCCTTTTATCTGCGACAGTTGCAGGAGCCGACAGAGGACCTTTGTCCTATGGGCCCTCTTTCTTCGGCTCAGGCTGTTGTCTATCCCAGCCATTCAGTTTTTAGCTCATCTTGACAAAGTCAAGCTGAGCTAATCTCATCGCTTGCCGTCCGTCGTCCGACGTCCGTCAACACCATGTTTTGGTCTTCTCCTCCAAAGCCACTGGGCCAATTCAAGTGAAAGTTTGTGTGAGTGATGGTCCCAAAGGGGCATTTCATTTTTGTTCAACTCAGCATGCCCAGCCCCATAGGGAGGGAGTGGGGGAAAATTCAAACAAAGTTCGTGAAGTAATATTTGGCTTTGTAATAGGAGGGGTAAGATTTTTGGTCCCGGCCAAAATTTCTATTTTCTGAACCGATGGTCCGGTATGAACCAAATTTGGTTTGTGGTAGTATTGGGTCATAAGTACTTGACCCATGCAAAAAAAAAAAAATTCCCACATCCCCATGGGAACCCTGGGAGCTAAAAATAGAAATCAAACGCCCATATTTCCCAAACCCCACGGAACAGAGAGCTTTTATTTGGTATGGTGTATCCTTATGACCAGTAGAATTAAATGGTAAAAAAAATTGCCATCGGTTATGTTAGTGTGTTCTGTAATGGGCATCGAAAAAATGCTGAGTCAGCATATTTGCAAACATTTGCAAACATTTTTAAAAATCTTTTCTCCAGAACCAATCATCAGAATCTATTGATATTTGGTATACAGCATTCATAGGGGGGTCAGATAAAAGTTTGTTGAAATAAAGCTCATTGCTACATATTTGGGCTCTCTACAGGAGCCCGAAGTTTTAACATAGGGTAATATGGGGAATATTCTTTAAAAATCTTCTTCTTCAGAACCACCAGTCAGAATCTTTTAATATTTGGTATACATCATTGTTATGAAGGTCAGATTCTAGATTGTTCAAACCAAGTCGCTAGGTTAATATTTGGGCTTCCTATGGAAGCCCAAATTTTATCTTTGTTCAGTATGGAGGGTAATTTAAAAAAATCTTCTTCAGATCCATCTATCAGAATGCTTTGATATTTGGTATGCAACATCTCTATGGGGGTCAGATTCAAGTTTGTTCAAATCAGATTCCTAGGTATATATTTGGGCTCACTATGGTAGCCCAAATTTTTACTTAGTGCAATATGAGAAAATTTCTTTAAAAATCTTCTTCTTCAGATCCACCAGTTGGAATGCTTTTATATTTGGTATACAACATCTCTAGGGGGGGGGGGGGGGGGGTCAGATTCCAGGTTGTTCAATTCGAGTGCCTAGGTTAATATTTGGGCTCCATATGGGAACATGAAATTTAACTTAGTATAATGTGAGGGAATTTCTTCAAAAATCTTCTTCTTCAGATTCACTTGTAAGAATGCTTTCACGTTTGGTATACAACATCTCTAGGGGGGTCAGATTCAAGTTTGTTCAAATCGGATCCATAGGTCAATATTTGGGCTCGCTATGGTAGCCCAAATTTGAACTTAGTGCAATTCAAAGAAATTTCTTTACAATTTCTCTTCTTCAGATCCAACGGTCAGAATGCTTTCATATTCGGTACACAACATCTCTAGGGAAGTCAGATTTAACTGTGTTCAAATCAAGAGCCTGGGTTAATATTTGGGCTCTCTATGGGAGCCAGAATTAGCCATTTTGCTGAAGAATTAAAAATTTTGTATTCAGTACCCTCTAGAGGTACTAAGATCAATCCACATAGGTTGTATCAAGGGGCTTCATAGGGGAGCTCTACATTTTACTTATGATCAACTGAAGAAAAGGCATGATGCCTAGATTATTTTTGTCACTCCTGAGGGACTCAAGGATTGACAGTTTAGCCTTTGGAGATGGCTTGCTTAATGTAGACTCATTCTTGGACTCTGTTTAAATTGTGTTCTGTACAAGATGAGTGCTTCAGGCCCCGTGGGGCCTCTTGTTTTTTACAGGGTCAGTTCCAGCTCCGTGCTGTTACTGCCCTTTCTGTCTGTGTTTCGCACTTCACCATACACCTCATCTTTCATTCTCTTTTACTAATGTTTGTGATGCTATGGTTTGATAGGCCTAGGGATCTCTTCCTCTGTCCACGGTTCCAGTGCAATTGAGTTATGTGTGGGTTGGTTATGTGATTCCCTCCATCCCATTGTCTATTCAGCCTGTAGTAAACAATTGTAAGGCAGGTTGATTAGAAATATAAATTTTATAGTAAATTTCCTTTCTTATTATACCTACTGCAATTGTTTACATGGAGGCCCTCCCGTCTTCTTATTCGGGTAAGAATCCTTCCTCCCCGCAGATCACATACCTCCTATGTTAGCGGACTCAGAAGAATGGTTTTGATTACTTCTTGCACACTGGTTAACGGAAGTCGTGGGATTGCACTAAGAGAAGAGCGTCCCTTACTGGGTGTGCGCCGACGGTGCTAGTCCCAGTTTTGGCTTATTTTTTCGTGGTGTTTTTACTCCACTTTTCTTTCCCAAATCTCTTGGGAAAGATTAAAATAGAGAGTATTTAGGTTCTTCCACTGTAGTGCAAGCCTGTAGTAAACAATTGCGTAGGTATAATAAGAAAGGAAATTTACTATAAAATTTTTATTTTTCAAGCACTGTCGAGGATGTTCCAGGCCTGGCGTTTTCAGGCGTGCGATTTATTCGCTCGCCTACTAGTCGCCTTAAAAAAATTGAGGAGGGCGAAAAATATCCCTCCTAGCCCTAGAAAATAATGATTGATTACACATTGAAGTCGCGTTGTATATATGGAGAAATAATCGATTTTGGCATTCAAGACTCCGTTAATGATCAGCAGTTTCCATCAGTAATGAGTAATCGCAGAAACTATTCCGTAGTGTGTATAGAAACAAACGTTGTCGAGTACTTTCGTTCGTTTGTATAGACACTACAGAATAGTTTGAGAATACTGCTTTCCAATTCCTATAATTTTGATCGCGTATTCGGATAATTCGGTGACATAATGGCCATGGATAAACAGGCATTATCCGGTTATAGCTCTTGGTTAGTCGGTTATGAAAGGTTGTCCTCAAATTAGGTGATGGCTCCCAACAGCTTGTTGTAACATTCTAAAATGAAGATATTTATTATGAAATACTTTTGCACCATGCAAAATAAGTTTTGGAAAGCCATGTACTGTGTTCTATTTGTATGTAAATTGACTAATCATGTAGTTTGTCATATTTTGGGGACATTTTTGACTTGAATCCGGTGTCCCCAAATTAGCCCAATCTAAAGCCCTGCTTGTTTCATATCGATTGAGATTGGCTCAGCCAAGTTTGAAGCCATATCAGGCAACTTTGATAATGGGCAATTATGGGAAGGGGGCGCGGTGGCTCAGTAGGTAGAGATGCAGGCTGCAAGCCGAGAGGTCCTCGGTTCGAATCCCACCTGTGGCAACCGCATTGTGTCCTTGGGCAAGACACTTCACCCCCATTGTCCACATGGGGGCACGGTGGTGCTGTGTACTAAGGCGTACTGCACGTCAATGGTGCACTTGTCTTCAACCAATGCTAATCCTGCTTGTGTGGAGTTAGTATGTTGGGGAGCTGACAGTTGCTCGCCATTGCTCGGTGGTTCTCTCTGGGTACTCCAGCTTCCTCCACCCGTAAAACTGTCATGGTCATGGTTAGCCATTGTGCAGAAATATTTGACCTTAAACACCAATAAATAAATAAATAAATTATGGGAAAGAAAATCACATTTAATAACACATAATAATGGACTCTTTTCAATGTTTTATATTTCAGACATTCTGCAATGATAAAAGTAAAACCACTCCGATCATCATGGGAGAAGAAAATGAAAATGAAGGCTGAACAAAAGTCTGTCAAAGACTTTGCTAAACGGCTGAAAGATGAAAAAGATCGGGCAAAAATTGTAAAATTAAATTAAAAATTCCTTCAGTCCACTAACCATCTGTGCACTAAATATTGAAATTTCATAATGTGTACAAGGAACTGAATCAATCTTATCTTGTTTGAGAGAGCTCAATGATCTCAATTTGTAGTTGTATTATGGGAGAAATGTCCCAATTCTTCTCCAAATTGAGTGTTGATTGTGAAACCAAATGTAGCAAAATTAGAATATATATAATTTGTACATTTATTTAACTCTTTACCTAACATGAAAAGTAGACGACACTTTGCAAAAAAAATTCGTGAATAACTAATATTTTTCATTTTTTGTCTCAAAAACATAGGTTATGACCCCTTGTTGGAACGAGTTTGACAAGCTCATTCCAATGAGGGGTCATAACCTATGTTTTTGAAACAAAAAATAATGAAATTAATTGGCGATTTTTAGCTCAACTTGACAAAGTCAAGCTGAGCTATTGCCATCACTTCTCGTCCGTCGGCGTACGTACGTACGTCCACAATTTCCTTTGGCACACCTCACAGGTCGCATTTATGATCAGATCACTTTGAAACTTGTTATGCTTGTTTGGGGTGACCTCTAGATGGAAGCTATCGATTTTCTTCCATTTCCATCAAAAAATGTTGCCGCGGCCACTGTTCTTAGAACTTAGTTTAGTCAGACCTCACTATTTCCCTTTGGCACACCCTACAGGGCACATTTATGATCGGATTGCATTGAAACCTGGCACGCTTGTTTGGGGTGACCTCTAGATGGGAGCTATCAATTTTCTTCCATTTCCATCAAAAAATGTTGCCACGGCCAACATTCTTAGAACTTAGTTTAGTCAGACCTCAATATTTTCCTTTGGCACACCCTACAGGACACATTTATGATCAGATTGCTTTGAAACCTGGCATGCTTGTTTGGGGTGACCTCTAGATGGGAGCTATCGATTTTCTTCCATTTCCGTCAAAAAATGTTGCCGCGGCCAATGTTCTTAGAACTTAGTTTAGTCAGACCTCAATATTTCCCTTTGGCACACCCTACAGGGCACATTTATGAACGGATTGCTTTGAAACCTGGCATGCTTGTTTGGGGTGAGAGCTAGATGAGAACTATCGATTTCCTTCCATTTCCGTCCGTCAAAATATGTTGCCGTTGGCAACGATCTTTGAACTTATTTTAGTCAGGCATCAATATATTCCTTTGGCATGCCCTACAGGGCACATTTATGATCAGATCGGTTTGAAACTTTGTATGCTTGTTTGGGGTTACCTCTAGATGTGAGCTATCGATTTCCGTCCAAAAATGTTGCCACTGGCAATGACCTTCGATGAACTTAGTAAAAACTAAGCAGTTAAGCATCAATATTTCCCTTTGACACACTCTGCAGGGCACATTTGTGATTGGATCGCTTGCAAACTTGGTGTACTTGTGTGGGGTGACATCTATATGGGAGCTGTCGATTTTCTTCCATTTCTGTCAAAAAATGTTGCCGCTGTCCTTTGAACTTAGTTTAGTCAGACCTCAATATTTCCCTTTAACACACCCTTCAGGGCACATTTATGATCAGATCACTTTGAAACTTGGTATGTGTGTTCGGGGTGACCTCTAGATGTGAGCTATTGCTTTTTTTCATTTCCATAAAACATTATTGTAGTTATCACCAGCCTTTGAACTTACTGCATTTGTGAATCAACTTATCCCTTTTGAACTCTCTGCAGTGTATATTTATGAATTTCCATAAAAAAAACCATTGCCACAAAGCAATGACCTTCTACTTAGTGCATTTGTGCATTAACATCTTACTTTGCCATGCCTCAGAGGGTACATTCATTATCAGGTTGTTATGAAACTTTGTATGCTTATGCAGGGTGACAAAGATAGGAGCTATTGATTTTCTTTTCATTTCCATCAAAAACTGTTGCTGTTAGCAACAATCTTTGAATTTTTTGCATTTGTGCATCAACATTCTTTGACATGGCCTACAGGCCACATTTATCATAGGATTGTTTTTGAACTTGGTGTGCTCATTAGGCAAGACCTTTAGATAAGAGCTATTGATTAGAATTCATTTCTGTGAAAAAAGGTTGCCATTTACAATAACCTCTGAACATACTGCATCTGTGTCTCAACATTCTTCCTTTAGCCAGTCTTACAGTTTACATTTAAAAATGCATGGATTACTCTGACGTTGTGCACACACAATGCTGTTATGTTGAAATTTCATCAAATAACATTGGTACCAATGATCTTCAATTTTGCCATTTCATTTAAAACTTACCAAGTTCAAGTTTGTCAAGTTGAGCTACAGTGTCATTGACACTTTCATATTAATTTTTTTTAATTAAATTTCAGAATAATTAAATTCATAGTTATTGTTGCTGAATCTCTGATTCCTTTCTGATACCAATATCATTAATATTTCCACACCGTAACAGAAATGGGCACCTGTTCTGAGGTCGTAAAAGTAGGAAATAGGCCTTTAAATGTTAACATATATATATGGGTGTTAGAGCACAATATTTGATGCATACATTCAGTCTATTTGTGTACTGGGTATATGAATTGAAATTTTTGCATACAAGTTTGAGCCCAGTTAAATAACTTTTGTGCAATGGAAATATTAAGACAGAACACAAAGTGATGTTACGTCCAATCAGATAAACTTGTTTCCATTCCTCCACTTATAAATTAGGTTGTCTTGAAATGGTTTAACCATAGGGACCCTTCTACCACCCCTAGACTGGCCCTAGTAGAGTTTTTTGTGTTTGTGAGGGAGCTTTGTCACAGCAGTTCTGGACTTTGATCATTTTCAGGCATATCTTTCTATTACTTTCCAAAGTGTGATTTACTGGGATTTCTGGGTTTGATTATAAACGATAACTTCACAAGTGAATTATGCAATCAGCAATTGGGTCATGTACCCGTGTGCGCAAACTAAGACGCTTTGCCGTAGGTGTAATGGGGACTTCATTGTTTTTTTGTTTTTTTAACCCTTTACCTAACATGAAAAGCAGACAGCACTAGCAAAAACAATTCTTGAATAACCATTATTTTCATTTTCTGTCTCAAAAACAAAGGTTATGACCCCTCATTGGAACGGCTCGACGAGCTCTTTCCAAATAGGGGTCATAAACTATGTTTTAGAGACAAAAAATGAAAAAAATAATGAAAATTAATTGGCGATTTTTTAAAATAGCACTGGCCGGTTTTGATCTTTATGTAAGGTAAAGGGTTAAATAATATAATTATCATTAATAATGAAAAGTAATATACAGAGTAATCGCTTGACTGGATTGGTTACGTGAAATAATTCATTTGAGGCGAGGGACTATATTGTAAAACACTTGTGCGCATTTGCGCACTCATGTTTGTACAATGTCCCTCACCTCTCATGAATTATTTCACGTAACCAGTCCAGTCAAGCGATTAATCTCTATATAATCCAGTTCAGAAATTGATGTGGTAAACCTCCTTTATATTCACTTTTGATGCTTTTAATTTCTCAGCACTTAATGTGTTCTACATGTAAATCTTTTCCTTTTTAGACAACTCTATCAATAAACTACTTGTCTTATTTTGCCCTTTAACTTTATGCAAAAGAGGAATGTTCTTTAAAATCATCTTCTCCAGAACCACCATTCTAAATCTTTTTGATATTCTGTATACTACAGCCCTGGAAATTCACCCTCAGCAATCAGCAATGTCAAGGAAAATGCTGAGGAAACAAAAAATATCCACAGCAAAAATACTGCCGAGGTTGGCTTCTTCAGAAAGCCTTGTGGTGGAAGAAATTGTACAACTTCCAGGTTACTCAAAGAATCAAATCATGTGGGTTGCACTATGCTGTGTTGCTAATCTTACAATTTACAGTACAAGTTGCAGCACAGCCACTAGAAACTATGTGTTCTGCTTCTTCTATGTTGATAACACCAGAATCTGACATCAGATTCTGGAAAGCTCTTCCAGAGCTTTCCAGAAACGGATGTCAGATTCGGATGTTATCAACATAGAAGCAGTGAGATACTTAGTTTGTGGCTATGCTGCATCTTATTTTCACTCATAATATACACATTGAGCAAGTCGCCTGCTTACTTGCAAGATTTTTGGGCTCATGATTGAGTGAAAGATTCTGCACATTGACTGTGATTATATACTCATGTATCTTGAACTACTTTCACATGTTAAAGTTACTTGAAAGTTTTCACTTCACTGCACACTATATATACATGTACATGGAAATTGAGACTATGCCTTGCCCCCTGATGATTTTTACGCAATCGAACAGGTTTCACAGCAATTGCCGTAGAAGTGCCAGTTTTCCACAGCAATTTTTTTGCTGAGGAAACAAGGATGAATTACCAGAACAGCTTATTGAGTTGACTTGATTGTGGAAGACGGAAGTGATTAGGATGCTCTGTTGGTTTTATCTATTACTTTCTATTCCTGTTTAGCGGGACCCACTGCATTTTTTCTGAAATGAAAAAAAAAATGGCAGTTTTATCTTATGAGCTATGTTTTTGATGCCAAAAATGAAAAAAATCAGTAATTTAGGAATCTTGTTTGCAAGTGTCGTCTGCTTTTCGTGTTAGGTAAAGGGTTACAGTAATTGATCAAAAGCTACGTTTAGGAAAGAAAAAGTGAGAACGAATAAAATTTCATTGACTATTTAGTTTATACCTGAGCGGATTTGTCTAATTACTTAGGAAAAAGGATTTGCAAACATGAAATCATGTGTTTTATGTGCTGTGATCTATTTGACAATGATCTTCATGGCAGATATGTTAAACGCAAAAAATATTGTTCAGGGAAATTGAGACTGGTTTTCAGGGAAATCGCATGGGTTTAACCCTTTACCTAATGAATTGCCCCCATCCACCCACGTTTTATGCAAATTGAGCAGTTGAAAAAATTGAATATTTTTATACTGTACCAATGACCCAGACTTAGCTGGTGCTAACTCCAACAAAACCAGGGCCAAACACAAATTTTGCCCCCCAATCCCCAAAATTTGCATCCAAAACAAAAAGAAATCATGTCCTAAAGGACCTCCATAGTACGCCTCTACTGCGCATGCGCAGTGACGCAGTCGTCCCGAAATTGGCGCCAATTATCATTCTCTGTTTGGCCCTTCATCAGTCAACATCTCACTGATCTTTGTGCTTGTAAATCTCAGTTTAAAGGATGCCAGACACGTAATTTTTGGAGAAAATGTGATTCTAAGGAGGATAGAAGGAGGAGAGGAAAAAAGAAGTGGCAAAAAATAATCAGGGCTGTACTTAAAATTTTTTGTTGAAATTATGTTAAGTTGCCTATTTTCGAGGCATGGGCCTCTTGTTGTCATTCTTGCTAATTGTTGCACTGCTTATTCAGTGTTTCCTCTCCCCTAGCCTTCTAAAGTCCCCCCTTGCAATTCTCCCATGCTTTTGGCATATTTTTGAGAAGTTTCATTTCTAAAATTTCCTGGGAGAGTTGCTTGGTTACAGAATGTTTTCTGTTATTTTCCCCATAGTTACGTTTTCACCCATGGGTGTATAACGTTTGTGTTCTGCATCTTCCATCTGATGTTCTGCAGATTCTCCCCTGGGAGTCTCTGTTTTGCATCAGATAGAGTGTAATTGATGACTGATTCCGGGCCAGTTTTTTCAGTGCCTGGAGTCATGTTTTCTAGTGTGTTTACACTGTTTGTTTTCATTGGCAACAGCCTTTTTTGAGGGGGGCTGTTTGCCTTTGTAGTAGTTTATCTCATTATAAGATACATTTATATTATCCGAAAGTGTCTCATTAATTATTTTATATAAATTTAAAATTTTTGACCACACTTTGCCATCGGATCCATCGGGGCTCAACGTTACTTTTCAGCAACTTGGGCTTCTCTGAAAAAAATATTTTTTCAAAATTATTTTGTTTTGCAATTGTTTTTTCATTTATTAATGGATCATGTTATTATGTATCTTTGTGTCAGGGGTTTTTGCGAGTAACTAGGACTTATTGTTGTTCTTTCACAATGAAGGGACATTTTTCAAATTGTAATAGGAAGAAATCTTCCTCTGACTTTCATGATCATTGTATTAATTGTAGTCAGTGTTCTCGCATTAATCCCTGTCCTATATGTGAACATTGGGATGAGAAACATTGGAAACGTGTGTCACGATATGTTGTTTCTGGAGAAAGAGCGATGCCGGCTCTTTCTCCACAAGGTCACTCTACTCTCTCAGTTTCTATTTCAGAGGAACCAGAACAGGGTGATGTTTCCATGTTATCTTCTTCAAGTGTGCGTCCGTCGTCACAAATAAATTCAGAGCTAGCGGCAAAAATGCTCATGGAGATTAGACAAATGTCGTCCGCTAGCTCGCCCGGTGTAGCGTCCATTCACCGTTCGGCAGCCGGGTTCGTCCGATGCGGTCCAAGAGGAAATTTTGGGTGATGCGAGCACTATAAACATAATAGATGCACACCCAGTGACGGCGGATAGTAAACGAGAACGGAGGAAGCCTTTTAGTCCGGTTCCTAGCTCGTCCAGGTCCAGCCGGGCCGCGAGCGAGAGAGGCCCCTCTCTCGTACTACAACATCTGGGACCAGATGTTGTGGTACAAAATGTGTCTTTAGCGGAGCATACGTCCGTCGCTCGGGACGCTCCGTTGTATAAGCAGTCCGCAGAGACTGTTAAGGCTTCCTCTTCTCGTCGGCGCACACGACCGCACCTTGGCTGCGTGACCTCCGATATTTTGCCAGCTTCGCCGGTGAAGGATTCTTCGGCGACCAGGTCACACCATCCGGCAGCCAGGGATTTGAGACCGATGGACTCCGGACGTTCGCATAGGAAAAGTATGCGGGAGCCATCTGATGCGGAGCTGCCCTCGGCGAAGCAGCGAAAGACCGCACCTCCGCAGGTCTCGACGTCGGACATTCTAGTGCAGATAGCACAGCTTATCGCAGCATCCCAGCAGCCGACAGAAACGGTGTCGGATCGAGAATTATCCGACGGCGCTGGGTCGGTACGCTCCGCCGAAGCATCGGGGGCGGACGACCGGGAACATCGGGAGGTCCGACCGGATGGTGAAAGGGATACGGATGAATTGGAGCTATCCCTTTCGGAACAACATAAAGCTGCCGTGGACTTCATCCAGCACTTTCTCCCTCAAGTTGTTCCGTCGGGCCAGACTGCTGCGCTTCCGGACAAGAGAATTATAGCGTCATTGGACTCTGAATTTTTTGAGCGGTTCAGGGACATCGCTCCCGAGTTTCCGTCGCAGTCCAATAATGTTGCAAGAACATTCGAATTATTGAACGACGCTATATTTAAACTTGCTTCCAGGACGGGGAAAGCAGGTTTCTTGTCCGTAAATACTCTCAACCTGCCTTTCATTAATGCAAGGAATAAATTCGACACGGCAGGACAGGGTATACCGAGAGTTCCTCTGCGTATGGACGACGAGGCGGAAGACTTAGAGCTATCATTACCGTCGTCAGCTTCTATTCCAACCGCGGCGTTGGAAACAGCTATTGCGTCTAACAGAGCCAATTTAGATGCCTTATCTTACGCAGATCACCTTACTAAGGCGTTATCACTGCGCCTTCAAGGGGAAGAGTTTCAGGATATACAAACCTCTTTAAGACTTCTTTCAAGGGCAGTAGCTTATTCCACGTGTAACTCCGCCCTTTCAGTGGCTAATCTGGAGTTGGTTAGACGTGACGCAGCCCTGGCTACATCCACACTAGTGGATTCTAAGGTGAAGAACTCTCTTAGAGTCGCTTCGGTCTCAGGAGAACTTCTCTTTGACGGCAAGCTTTCCGCTATTTATGATAATATTAAAAAGAAAGCTAATGATTCTCTGTTGTTCAGATCCGCTCCTAAAAGGTCGGATACAGCAGACACGAATAAGGCGGGCACTTCTGGGTCTAATGCGCCCAAGAGAGGTTCCTATAGAGGTTCCGGTGCGTCCTCTTGGTCTTATTCGAGAGACCATCAGGATAGCGACTCTCGTTCGGGACGTCCTTCAGGCCGGGACAATCGGTCGGACGCCCCGAGGTCGACGAGGCAAGGTGCGGGTCGTGGAAGACGTGGTTTCTCCTACCGCAGGCCTCGCAGGTCCAGGAGGTGATGGCTTAAACCTCTATCGCGTTCCGGTTGGCGGAAGGTTGTCGAGTTTTTCACAAGAGTGGGCGTCGATTACGGACGACCCGTGGGTGAGAGGAGTGACTTCGGAAGGTCTAAAGATATCCTTCAAACGAAAGCCTCCATTAACTCGAAGTCCAAAGTGGACTCATCTTCCGTCAAATCCACAGAAAAGAGACGCTCTGTTATCAGAGGTGCAGTCTCTTTTAATGAAGAACGCGGTAGAGGTCGTAGAAAACCAGGAATCGCTGGGATTCTACAGCCATCTGTTTCTGGTTCCGAAACCAGACGGCTCGTTCCGTCCAGTCATAGATTTGAGCTGGATAAACAAGCTGATCGTCGCTCCGAAGTTTTATATGGAGACGATTCGATCGGTCAGAGCGAGTATTCGGGTGAACGATTATGCAACGAGCATAGATCTCAAGGATGCGTACTTTCACGTCATGGTACATCCGACATTCCGAAAGTATCTACGCTTCGCAGTCCTAGGAGTGGTGTATCAGTTCCGGGCCATGTGCTTCGGATTGAATCTAGCACCCTGGGCTTTCACTCGGGTAATGAACTCGGTAATGATCTACTTCCGAGCTCATTCGTCTGCGGTAACGTCGGCCTACCTGGACGACATTCTTCAGAGGTACGGCAACGAGTTAACGCTTCAGAACGATGTTCAGAATCTTCTTCTATTGCTCCGACGTCTCGGTTTCATAGTAAACGAGGAGAAGTCGGATCTGGTGCCGTCCAAGTCATTCACTCATCTGGGAATGAGCTTCGAGACGCACAACAATCTCGTTCGTCTGCCGTTAACCAGAGTGAAATTAGTCAGTTGTTACGCTCGCTATTGTCTGCATGCAGAGAAAGTCACGGCGAGAGAATTTATGAGACTGATAGGTCTGTGCGGAGCCGCCGCGGATCTCATTCCGATGGGGCGGCTACGCACACGTCCTCTTCAAATTTTCCTGACTCAGAATTGGAGTGTGAAAATTCATTCGCTCGATGTAGACGTTCTCTTGTCAGATCAAGTGAAACAAGAGATTCAGACTTGGGCAAACATTCAGTGGTTAACTCAAGGAGTTCCGCTGCAGTTGCCGGATCCGAGTTTTACCATTATGACGGATGCCAGTCAAACAGGTTGGGGTGCATCATTAATCCCAACGGATTCGAGATGCCAGGGTCTTTGGGATCCGCAATTCCTGTGCAAGCACATAAACATCAAGGAAATGATGTCAATTTGGCTTGCGTTACGTCACTGGATGGACATTATTCACGATGCTCATGTCCAAATCCTATCCGACAATACGACAGTAGTGGCGTATATACGGAATCAGGGAGGCACTCATTCAGTTCCGTTGTTCAATCTAACGGAAAGAATCCTTCTGTTTGCGTTGGAACATCACGTTCCTCTTTCGGTCCGTCACATACCGGGTCGTCTGAATGTGCTAGCAGACTCCCTTTCACGAAAGGGTCGCTTGTTGCCGTCGGAGTGGACTCTCAACAAACAAGTATTCAATCAGATTTGCTACCAATGGGAACGGCCAATGATAGACTTATTTGCGACACATCTCAACAATCAGTTGCAGACGTATGTGTCCCCGTGTCCGGATCCAAGAGCATTTGCAGTAGAATGATAGGATATGCGTATCCTCCAGCGCCGTTAATTCAACAAGTATTGCTAAAGATAAAACAATCTCAATGCAAGATTCTGTTGGTAGCATCTCTGTCGCCACAGAGACCGTGGATAAATCTACTCAGGTGTCTGTTGTGGGACCTACCGCGGAAGCTTCCTCCACGAGAGGATCTTCTTTCGCAGGGGAAATCGCGCCAACTCCATCACAACCCGCAAGGTCTCAACCTTCACGTTTTTCCGTTGTGCGGTCCTTCTTGCATGGCAAGCACTTTACAGGACGAGCAGTGGACGCGATTTCTAACTGTAGGAGGACCTCCTCTTCGCTAAACTATGCGGCTAAGTGGAAGGTTTTCCGTCGTTGGTGTAGGGATCATTCTGTAGATATATTTGATCCCTCTATACCAGACATTGCAAACTTTCTAGTATACTTGTTTGACGAAATCAAACTGCAGCCTGTTACTATAAAGGGTTATAGATCTATGTTATCTGATACCTATGCACATCATGATAGTTTACAAATTGGATCTAATGTCTCTTTATCGAAATTGGTTCGAAACTTTTCGATAAATAGACCTAGAACTCTTAGATTAATTCCTAAGTGGAATTTAGCTTGGGTTCTCCTTAAATTGAAGGAAAAGCCATTTGAACCTCTTGGGACAGTAGATTTCAAATTCTTATCTTATAAGACAGCTTTTCTCTTAGCTTTCTCTTCTGCCAGAAGAGTCAGTGAGCTTCATGCACTATCGGTGGATGATTCTCATTATCGTAGTGTTGGGAACACTATCACCTTCACTACTAATGTGGGTTTTTTAGCTAAGAATCAGGCTCCTAATAAATATCCGGAACCTATTGTTATTAAGGCTCTTCCGTCTTCAGACGGGCGTAGGCCTTTACTCTGTCCTGTTAGAGCACTACGTATCTATAAACAGAGATCTCAGTTCATCAGAAAGGGACGGAAACGTTTCTTTCTGTCTTTGATGCCTAATAGAAAGGACATTTCAGTCCATTCTATTGCTAGATGGATTCAGTTAACTATCCGTACTGCTTATGAAGATTTATCTTCTTCTCAGCAGTCTGTGCTTAAGATTTCTGCTCATGAAGTAAGAGCTCTTTCTACTTCCTGGGCTTATGCTAATAGTGTTGCTTTTACAGATTTAATGAAGGCTGCTTATTGGTCTCAGCCATCCACATTTACTAATTTTTATCTCAGAAATATTGAGTCCATTTCTGGAGACCTGCATTGTTTAGGTCCGTTATCTGTTGCTCAGAATGTCGTCCACTAAACAGTTGCAACTATAGTTACGCAGGCTTTCTGTTCCGGCAGTGACTCCGTCCGACTGCCCTCTTCGCTCTGGGCTATTTGACCCAGGGCAAGGGGAAGGGGGGGGGGGGCGGGTGTTCCCTTAGGTCACCTGCTTTATAGTGAAAAGCAAGGGAATGCCTCCTCCAAGACAGTATTTCTGAGTCGCTTCCGGGATGGTTTTAAAGTGTAATATTAATGTTTAATTTCATTCATGTCTTATTTTTAAAGTGTAGCTCGGTGTGAAGCATTTGTATATGTCAAGTGTCAAACGGGCTTTAATATACAATACTCGGACACTTTTAAATGATTATAAAGAGTCTCAATTCTCTGGACTACTTTATTTATTGGCTTGCTTTAAAAATAATTAGTATAAGGGTTATACTGGATGTTAATAGAGAACATGAATGTTATTGTGCTCAATTATTAAGGGTAGTGTATCTTTCTAATTTAATATTAAATAAGAAAGATACATGTAAAGCCTAATACTCCTTTTCTCCTTAAGGGGTTACCTCTTTATTTATAATTGAGCTTATTGGATTTTCCTCTATGTCCTAGGCCCTCCAGCCTGTTTACTATTCAGCTAAGTCTGGGTCATTGGTACAGTATAAAAATGTTAAAAAATTTATAGTAATTTATATATTTTTTATACTTACCAATGACCCAGACGGGGATGGCCCTCCCTGAGTTGGGAACTCTTGCCTCCCCGCTGAGTACATAGCGCTGACCAGGCACTGCCAGTAAGAATGATAATTGGCGCCAATTTCGGGACGACTGCGTCACTGCGCATGCGCAGTAGAGGCGTACTATGGAGGTCCTTTAGGACATGATTTCTTTTTGTTTTGGATGCAAATTTTGGGGATTGGGGGGCAAAATTTGTGTTTGGCCCTGGTTTTGTTGGAGTTAGCACCAGCTAAGTCTGGGTCATTGGTAAGTATAAAAAATATATAAATTACTATAAATTTTTTAACTTTTCAAAATATTTCAACAAAACCGTATCATGTGACCCCTCATTGGAACAAGCTCATTGAGTTCGTTCCAGTGAAGGGTCACATGATATGGTTTTGTTGCCATTTTTTGGAAAATTAAAAAAAATTATATTTAAAATAATAAATTTTGATATCGTCTGCATTGGGTAAAGGGTTAAGGGAGAATTTTGTGCTGAAGACAGATTTGTTACACAAAGTGCACATTGCCAGAAAAACGCTAGTCAAAATAAAAAAAAATTCCTAAACATTAGTAAACAGTAATGAACTTCTTTATTTATATGGTAGAAGTAACTGCTAAACAATTGAATGAATGCTCAAATTCTACCAGTGAAAGAATTAACCCTTTTCCAAACACTGACAGTATCATAATGTATTATAGACGCTATCACAGTGTTTTATTTTAAATATTATTTTTTTAAATTTTTGAAAAAAATTCAACAAAAACCATATCATGGTTCCAGAATGAGGTCATGTGATATGTTTTTGTTGATATTTCTTGAAAAATAATATTTTTTCAACTGCTGAATTTGCATTTTACACAGATGGATGCAGCCAGTTTGTTAGGTTTAAGAGTAACCCTTTTCCCATCTTGCATAGCAGATGCTGCACGCCAAAAAAAATATTGAATAAGGCCACACAAAGTAGATCTTCTGTTTCTCAGGCCATTTGTAAAATTGAATGTGGGCGAGCAGTTTTTTATTTTATTTTTTATTTCTGTAATTATTTCTTTGCCATCAAAAGTTCATGTTCCTGTTTTAGGCCTCATAATCTACAGAATAGCATGGGTGGTGGCGTATTTCAAGGGACAAATGTATCAGTTTATTTAACTTTGGTAAAATATCAGACATAAACCATTTAATTTTTTCTTTTAAGTTTACATTGGTTATAAAAAGATGGCATGCGGCCGTAGGGCTGTAATGATTCATCGCAATTTCAATGCATCGCGATACATTTGTTCACGATACGCATATCATATCGTTTCATGTGTATCGCGATACAAAACGATACACTTCCAGGTCGGCATGATGTAGTAAGAAGTTGCATCTTCAGGCCCAACAAGTCAATTTTATACTTTTCCAACTTATAATTCCACTTGTTCAATTGTATTTCAGTAAAATATCAACTCTGTGTAAATTATAAGCATAGTTTGAGGCAACAGACCTCTCACCTCGGAGTTGAACCCAGACTCCCAGAGGTTCATTGGCTGAAACTCATTTGTCTTGCTCAAGCACTGAAAAAGAAATTAGTTGTTACTGGTCAAATGAAAGTTGGACTCTGTGCAGTTTGTGGGCCTTTTATTAATGATAATTCACTCTCAATGTACTGCATGTAATGTATCGTGAAAAAATTGTATCGTGAACAAAATTGCGATACATATCGTATCGTGAGTGAGGTGTATCGTTGCAGCCATATGTGGCAGCCAAAACTACCATGTGGGAGGGCCTAAGAAACAGATTTTTAATTTTTTTTAGGCCTAAAGTAAAATTTGAATTTTGTAGCCTCAAAAACATAGCTTATGACCCCTCAATGGAACAAGCTTAACAAATTTGTTTCAAAGAGGGGTCATAAGCTTTGTTTTTGAGACCCAAACAATTTAAAAAATAATAAAATTTGGATGGCAATTTTGTGAACTGCACTGGTTGGTTTTGGCCATTACCCTAGTGTAGTGTATGTTTTCTGCAGTGAAGAAGTTCTGCTTCACTGGTATAATATTAGTTATTCAAGTCTTTGGCAAGGTACACAGCCCATGTACCCTGTTATAATTTTATGTAACCTGAGCCGGAGGTAAAGGGTACATAAAATTATAACTGGGTACATGGGACATTGTACCCAACCAAAGACCTATATAATGAATTTGTTATACTGGACAGCTCTAGTAATACGTCCAGAATGCAGCAATTTTCTAACCTCCTTCGCAGCATCCATCCATAAAGTATATAAACATAGGCCTATTTATGACCTTGCTCTGTTGAATAGCATTTGAAGTTGGCATTTGGCTTTTTATCACCTAAACTTGGCTGCCGAATTTTTATTATTATCTCTTGTGGCAGCTGGCACTAATTATATATTACATAATGAATTACGTGGTTCATAAATCTTTTAATGTTTACTTCATTCTGTACATTTCAAACCACCTGTAACTTTCTGTATGGACATAATCATTTTGGTTCAGTTTTCAAATGCACTTATCTCCCTTGACTATGTAGAACATCACATGATTTTATGTACCCTGGCATTATCACAGTTCGACAGTTCTCTTTGCAGTATAACAGTGGGACCAGTTAACCATCACTTGAGGTGAGAGTCCTCAAAAGTGGGAAACATAGTTATAAACAATTGGCTGAACATAACTTTTTATACTTATTTTACAGTCAAGATATAGGCACAGATGCTGAAAATGATTTTAACCCTCAAGTCACCATACAGCCTCAAACTGCCACTTTTTGGAGGTTTGACAAAGTTCCCCCAAGAGTATTCTCCTTTGAGAACACCACCAGTCGGCTGCATTCATCTTGACAATGTTTTTATATCGCTGTTGGCTGCCTTGACAAGCGGCCAACAATGATATAGAAACACTGTTAAGTCATCTGCACTTGTGTACATGTACACATGGTACTTCAAACCGAAAGGGCTACAGTTTGATTCCCTGCCAGGGGTAACTGCATTGTGTCTGTGCAAGGCACTTAATCCTGATTGCCCACCTGGGGGCACAGTGGCGCTGTGCACCAAAGCATACGGCACTTTGATAGTGCACTTGTTTTTCAACCAGTGCTAACCCTGCTTGTGTGGAGTTAGTATGTTGAGGAGTCTTGCAGTTGCTCGGTGGTTCTCTCCAGCTTCCTCCACCCATAAAACTGTCTGACACAAGGTGATCCTGGCTGTCAAAAGTGTTGTTATATAAACCCCCCAAAATAAATAAATAAATGAATATAAAGATAAATAAATAAATAAATAAATAAATAAATAAATAAATAAATAAATAAATAAATAAATAAATAAATTTATATACAGTAGATATTGCTGTAAAATTAATATGAGACTTTAAGGGTTAACTGGTAGAGTGCTGAGTATTTTTGGTTGTCAAAATTTTGTTCACATGTTATTGCCTTGTTACAATTTATGGGAGAGTGCCCATAGGCACTCTCCCATAAATTGTAACAGGGCAAACCCACTTAGACTAAATACTATAAAATCAAAATTAATTGAAGCACATCTACAGAATATGAAGTCTTTAAGATGTTGTACCCACAATTCAGGATAAAGCCCAAAAATGGGCTTCCAGCACTCAACCAGTTAAACACCAAAGAACAATTAATATTTTAGAATGGGAACAAAATCGGTATATTTTTGCATTTGTCGGTGAAATACTGTTTTGTGATATAAAATCTCTAATCAAAATGTCTTCATGAAATCTTATTGGTTGTAATCGATATTACTAAACTAATGTTAACAAGAAAATTCAACCAAAGATACTAACTTCAATTGATGTATAATGTACTTTGTTGTTTCAGGAGAAAAGACAAAGAACGGAGGAAAATAAAAAAAGAAGATTAGAGAATGAAAGAAAAGCTGAAGTAGTACAGCCTGTAAGTGAAAGTTTGTAGGAGCATTGTGGCTCATTGATTAGACTTCAGATTGAAAGGCTGTAGGTTGAATCCTAACCCTTGTTATCTGCCCAAATGGGAGCATGGTAGGACTACATGTAGTGCTCAAACGACTAGTGAATTCCAAGTTGACTAGTCAATACCCAAAAGTCAAGTCGACTTCGACTAGTCATTGGTGATAACTTTTCTCCTTATAACAGTGTTGGTGTTCCGGTAGAGTACTGAAGGTCCAAATTTGGCTTCACATACAGCAACTTACTGGAACATTATTCTGTTAATGTGCTTCTAATTATGCTAAGAGCGAAATTATATAGTCTTATTTAATTTGCCTTATTGCGATTTATGGGAGACTGCCTATAGGCACTCTCCCATAAATTGCAACAAGGCAAATTAATAACATATCCTGATGGCCCAAAATAATTCAGCACTCTACTAGTACCAGTTCAAACAAACTACTGTCACTACTATTAGATGGCAATAGATGTATACATTGAATGCCCAATATTGCTGTTCAAACTGTCTGACAGTGGCACAGAAGGAATACTATTTACCTAAAAGCTTGAACTCCTCTGACTAGTCGACTGCACAATTGAGAGTCGACTACTGGTTTGCCCAGAGTCGACATCGACTAGTTGACTAATCGTTTGAGTACTAACTACTTGTAGTGTGAACTAAGACATACTGCATGTCGGACCAGCTGTTAATTGCAAATAGACTACATTTTCAATGTTGGAATTCACTTTAAAAACATTTCTGCAATCCTGTATAAGTATTTCCATCAGTTTGTTTAATCCTGTATCCTATGTAACCAATCACCCCTGTGCATTTTTACAGCCTTAGTAAAAATGCACAGGGGTGTATATTTTCATGTAGTGTGTGATATGGCAGCCTATCAACTAATCCTGTGTAATGCCTATGGTTTGTCAGTGTATGTTAGCTTACCAACTAGGGTTAGTCACCTTTTTTCTGGTTTTAACCCTTTACCCAACGTTACGGCCCAAACTGGCCCAACTTTATTTATTTATTTATTTATTTATTTATTTATTTATTTATTTATTTATTTATTAGGGTTTAATGACACTTTGACAGCCAAGGTCATATTGTGTCGGTGACAGTTTTACGGGTGGATGTAGAGATGAGCAATATACCGAAAAACCGAACCGATACCGTTATCATGGGGACACCGAAAAACCAAACTGACCCAATCTTTGAATACCGAAACCAACGGTATTTTCAATTTTCCCTGTGCATTCGCTATTTATAAGGCCTTGATGAGGACTGATAGCAGTTGAAGTGTTCATTTTCATGAAAGAAGTGACTGATTTTATTTTTCAGTTTTGTTAAGTCTTAAGGACCAGGGCAGTTGTACAAAATTATCAATAGTCTACGACCTGTACATGTCCAGTTGCTTAGCAGTGATTTCTAGCCAAGTCTTGGCTGCCTTAACAGGCAGCCAAGACTTGGCTAGAAATCACTGACCAGATAATTTTACTACTGTCATCAGGCCCACCTAAAGATGACATCTTCAGGACACACATTCTATGATTACAGACGCCTTAAGTGGAGCTTGAAAAGTTAAGGCGTATTTAGAACAAGTCACCAAATTACTGTAGATATGATCTGTTTTGACAAAAGAATGACAATGTTGAGCCCATCAACAATGGCATGTGTAGCACTGTGATAGAATGATACAAGAACAACTTATTCTGTATTTTTCTGACATGGATTCCCCTACTATCAGTGAATCTGAAGTCACATATTGAATACCGAACCGATACCGCGGTATGCCCACACAAAAATACCGAAACCGATACCGAACTCAAAATTCCAATACCGCCCATCTCTAGGTGGATGAGTACCCGGAGAGAACCACCGAGAAACGACGAGCAGCTGCTGCCAGCTCCCCAACATTGTAAGTCTGCACTGCAGCATAGGCAGAGTTAGATTGGTTGAAGACATGTGCACCATCGATGTGCACTGCGCCTTGGTAAATGGCGTCATTGTGCCCCCATATGGACAATCGGGGTTAAGTGCCTTGCCCAGGAACACAACACGGGAGTCCCAAATCGATCGCTCAGATGGTCACCCATCCAAGGACTAACTGGGCTCGACATTGCTTAACTTCGGTTATCTGATGAGAACCGGTTACCGCTATGCCACCACAGCCCCAAACTATATTGCAAAAATAATGTGAAAAACATTTTGATCCAACACAACTATCTATGTGAGGCCATAAACATTTTGATCCTCCTTGTAAATGCTTTAACCCATAAGGGCCTACATGTATTTCCAACTTTGGTCAATTTTTACTGCATTAGAACAGGTGCTCCAACTTGCTGTGTTTGGGCAAACTTGCAAGGTACACTCATCTACTCTTGAGTGCCTAATAATTATACATGCATGATTATTCTTTTTCGAACAAAATTCCTGCCTGTATGATCTTTATTCGACCCTGTATGATTATTAATTTTCAGCAATCAGATGTGCAGAGCAGCCACTTATCTCAAGAAGTTCATCAAACAAACTAGTAAGGCACAAGTAAACACAGGATACAATAGAAATGTTAACTGGTAGAGAGCTGGAAGCATATATTTGGGCTTTATTCTGATGTACTGTTACCATAACTGTAACCCTTTACCTAACGAATCGCCCGCATCCCCCCGCGTAATATGCAAATTGAGCAGTTGAAAAAATTAAATTTTTCAAAACACTTCAATAAAACCATACCATGTGACCCCTCATTGGAACGAGCGCATTGCGCTCGTTCCAATGAGGGGGTCACATGATATGGTTTTGTTGACATTTTTTGAAAAATTAAAAAAAATTATTTTTAAAATAATAAATTTTGAAATCGTCTGCGTTGGCCAAAGGGTTAAGACCTAATAGTGCTCAGTGTATGTGCTTCATACCATCATTGAAATAGAATTGATTAGTCTATAAGGTTTTGCCTTGGTACAATTTATGGAAGAGTGCCTTGCAACAAGTCACAGCCATGTGAAAATTATGACAACCTAAAGAAATTTAGCCCTTTACCAGTTGAAAAGCATCAGGCTTCTGTGTCATAAAAATGGCTCTGTGCATATCAGCTGGCTCACATCTTGGAATTTTCCACCCTATACCATTATTTAACCCTATACTATTGTTAATTTTCAGGAACTGTCCACCCTGTACTATTATATTGCCCTGTACTATTATTAGGTACTTGAGAGTAAGTACATTGTCAGTTGTTTCTAGGCAAGTCTTGGCTGCTTGTATAGGCAGCCAAGACTTGTGTAGACACAACTGCAAAGTCAAAGAGCATTAAGTGTCACAGTGTGGCAAAAATGTTTGAAAAATCTCCAATCCTTTTAGGGTTAAACCTTTACCTAACACAATCGCTATATCAACGATATTTTTAAAACCAACATTGAAAAGTTAGTATTTTTTTATGCTCTCCACTTTATTTTTTGGGGAGCATGTAGTAGCCCCTTTGTCTGTCCATTTGTCCATTTTAACTTCATCCGGTGCATGAAAAATTATTCAATAAACAGATCTTGTTCATAATTCCCACAATGATTGCTTATGACTCAAGGATGTGAAATGACTTTGCCCATGGTCATAACATGAAGGTTGCAGATTGTTGTGTTTCTAACTTTTTCAGTGTTATAAAAATTAATTCAATGGGTAGATCTTGTTCATACTTAAAATAATGGTGGCTCATGACTCCAGGGTGTGTCATGACCATGTCCCAAGGTCATCAGCTAGCTTCTTCATTTTAACTTTGTCTGGTCTAGAGAAAAATATTCTATGGATATGTCTTGTTCATTCTTCACAAAATGATTGCTTATCACTCAAAGATGTGTCCTGACTTTGCCCCAATGTCATACCTCATAGGTTAAGGTCGCAGACCATTTCTATGTTGGTCCATAAAAATTTGAATCAATGGACAGATCTTGCTCCTACTTCACACGAGGCTTGTTCATGACTCAAAGGTGTGGTGTGACTTTGAATGAAGGTCATAACTACAAGAGCAATGTGCTTGACAATTCAACCTTTCTAACTTGGTCCAGTCCTTAAAGGGTGTGTCATGAACTTGATGCAAGGTCACAACTCAAAGGTCATGGTCTCAACTGTTTGTGTGTTCTAACTTTGTCCGCTCCAGAAAAAGTGACTCAATAGACAAATCTTGTTCATACTTCACACAATGCACACTTATGACTCCAGGGATTTTCATGACCTTGACCAAAGGTCATAGCTCCCAGCTGAAGGTCACAGAACATTCATACATTCTAATTCTCTGGTCCATAAAAAATATTTACTCTTGTTCATACTTTACACAATTATTGCTAATGACCTGAGTGTATCATGACCTTAAAATAAGGTCATATGTTCAAGGTCAAAGATGCAGACTTTGTTCTAAATTTGTCCGGTCCTTAAAAAATTATTCAAAAGACAGATCTTGTTCTTAATTTACTCAATGCTTGGTCATAACTCAAGTTGGTGTCATGACTTTGACTCGGGGTTATAACTATAAGGTCACAGACCATTTGCCTGTTATGACATGGACTAAAACAAAACAGTATAAGGCATGTATACAATCTAGTTTGACTGAAAGTTTAACAACTACACATTTGAATGAAATTTTCTCCTATTGCTGTGATGTTTTCTCTTTTGAGCTTGTATTCGAAGAACAAATATTTATTGTCTTCGTTTTTTATTTTCAGATTAAGAATACTGCTAAAATTAAAAGAATGAAGAAAAAACAGTTGAGGGTTCTTGCAAAGAGATAACATGGAAGAACTGTATCTGCATGTTGGGATAAATTTAAAATATGTGACAGGCTTTTCACATGGTTTTGAAACTCTTGAAAAAAAGTATGGAAAGTTGTGATGGTCTGGAAAAGATGTTCAAGAAAAGTGTTGAAAAAACCTCGGTCAAACCTTGAGAGTATTGAAAAAATATGGAACTAATTTTTCAAATAACCCTTTACTCAGTTATGTTGAAATGTCAAAATTTCAACTTGCCAATATATCCTGTATAACCCTTTACCTAACGTAACGGCCAAAACCGGCCAGCGCTATTCTAAAAAATCGCCAATTAATTTTCATTAATTTTTTCATTTTTTGTCTCAAAAACATAGGTTATGACCCCTCGTTGGAACGAGCTCGTCGAGCTCGTTCCAACGAGGGGTCATAACCTACGTTTTTGAGACAAAAAATGAAAAAAATGAGTTATTCAAGAATTATTTTTGCAAGTGTCGTCTGCTTTTCAGGTTAGGTAAAGGGATAATCCAATTACAAATTTAACCCTTTATCTGACACGAAAAGCAGACAACACTTGCCAAAAAAATTCTTGAATAACTAATTTTTTTCATTTTTTGCATCAAAAACATAGCTCATGACCCCTCATTGGAATGAGTGCATTCCAATGAGGGGTCATAAGCTATGTTTTTGACTCAAAAAATTAAAAAAAATAATGAAAATTGGATGGTGATTTTTGTGAATAGCGCTGGCCAGTTTTGGCCGTTACATTGGTTAAAGGGTTAACCAATTCAGTCTTGTTTGACAGAGATCTGTATCCTGAAACTGAACTGAACCAAAAGCGAACCTGGAATATCAAAAACTCTTAGTTCTAACTTGAACCATCATCTTTGCTGAACCACATCAGTATGAATGAATGACAGTCTTGTAAATGTTTTTGAAAAAAGTGTTACCTTGTGTTACTGTGTTCCTAAAAATCATCCCACAGCCAGAATTTTATCTATTTGAGGTACTCAAATGGGTATGGAAAAGGGCCTGGCATTTCTTGAAAAAGTACGGAACATTTTTCCCTGGCAAGTGTGAGAACCCTGATGTGATACAACACATGACACTTCGGTCGATGACATGCAAATAAGACTGAAAGAAATATACAACCTTTTTCAACATTTAAGTGGATTTCGAGGAATGTTTCATATGGAGGAATATATTCCTTGCGACAAAATGAGATTTCTCATACCAGAATCAGTGGCATGGGGTGGGGTGGGGGGGGGGGTTGGGGTGGGGGGGCGGGGCTTGGTTCCTCCTAATTTTCTAGTCAGGACATTTTTATCTGGATTGGGGTCTTAGAGACTAAATTTGCTACTTGGACACATGCAGTCAGTTGCATACAAATGAAGGTCTATTGCCGATTTGGTCACAGCATGACCAATTTTGAATCTGGTACATGTAAATTAAATAGGACTTTGGGAAGCCCATGCATCATGCTTACTACATGTATTTACCCACAAACAAATTACCCGATTTTTATTAACTACAATCCCATCTGACTAAAATTCTAACTACCTCACTGAGGATGTAGTTGGAATATTTTATTAGTCGAGACTTGAGTCATGAAAATCAGAACAAATTTTGTTTGCAGCATACTGCCTAAACCCTGCCCCCATCCACCCACCCCCATCAGTCATCTTTGCACCCCCCACCCCGACCAGAACCTGAATTAACCCTCTGCACACTGATGTTGAAATATCAAAATTTCAACCTGCTAATTTTTCCCATAATGCAACTTGGAAGTTACCTGGAAGTTAACTAATTCAATCTTGTTTGAAAGATTGAGTTGTGTCAAAAAGACTGAATTTGTTAAATTTCTAGATTCATTTCGGGAAAAAACCTTTAGGCCTAAAAAAATAAAAAAATCTGTTTCTCAGGCCCTCCCGCATGGTCCTTTTGGCCGCCGCATGCTCTCTATTTATAAACAATTTAAACTTAAAAAAAATAAAAATTAAATGGTTTATGTCTGATATTTTACCTAAGTTAAAAAAATTGATGAATTTGTCCCTTGAGTGCAAGAAGGCTTTGCAATGCTTTAGCATTGCAAAGCCTTCTTGCACTCAAGGGATGAAGTACATCACCACCCATGCTATTCTGTATATTATGAGGCCTAAAACTTGAACCAAGAACATGAACTTTTGATGGCAAAGAAGAAATTACTGAAATAAAAAATAAAATAAAAAAAAACGCTTGCCTGCATGCAATTTCACAAATAATGGCCTGAGAAACAGAAGATCTACTTTGTGTGGCCTTAGATTGAAATATTGGTATTCTTACATCACTATGCAGTGGGTTAGCATATACTGAAGTAGACAAATTTGTCAAAAACTTTGCAGGATTGGGTGCACTATAACTCAACCTCACCTTCCTATATTTATGCCACTGATCTGTATTCAAAATAAGTTATAGGGTATCCACAAGAACTTTTTTTATTATACCCCCGCCCGCTAGACGGGGGTATATAGGATTCCTCGTGTCCGTCAGTCCTTCCGTCGCAAAATTGTTTAATGGAGGGTACCGTCATGCTGTAATCAACTCCTCCCCCACTTTTCAATTCACATAGTTGAAACTTCAGAATATGATCATACACACAATGAAGATGTGCAACATGTATAAAGTCTTGCGAAAATTTTATTTCTCCACAGTTATTTCCCTTTCTTGACTTACAACATTTTTAGTGCTATTTTCAATAGAGGGTACCTTTATGCTGTAATCAACTCCTTTTACAGTTTTAAATGCAGATAGCTGAAACTTCAGGATATGATCATACACACAATGAAGAGGTTGTAAAGAGGCGGGGGTACATTTTTGTGTCACCCTATGGTGACACTTAATAGTTCTCATGATATATGCTCCAATGGTCTGTAATCTGTCACACACGTTGGTCATCTTTCGTCCTTCAGCTTCACCCAGTAATAAATGTTCCAATTTTGTTACGCTGTCCATGGTATTGCAAGCGTGGGTATTTGCCACCCTCGTCTTTGCTCTAGTTTTGCCTCATGTTATAAATATCAGCTCCTCTCATTAAATCTAAGAAGTCTCTTTCAGAGAGCTTTCAAGAATAAACATTAGGGCTCGAGTTTCTGAAGGAGAGAGAGAAAAAAAAACAGGGCTGAGAAATTCCAGCAAATTTCCTAGTTTCAGTGAATTCATGTCAAATATGCTTACATTCTATTTCTATATATTTGCATTAAAATGGTCTTAAAAGACCATTTTAATGCAAATTTATGGAATAAAAATATCTGACCGTCAATTGGTTCACTGTGTGTTCTTTTATTTTTTGCAGAAACATAATTTAAGAAATTTGTCATAAAAAAATGTGAGAATTTTAGCTAATTTTAGCAAATTTAGTCGCTTGCCATTCTCATTCCTGTGAAATGATTAAAACTAACAATCAATTTTGGCATGTACTTTCCAAATACTAGGGCTGCTCGGTATTCGAAATTGAATATCGGTGTTGGGCTTAAAAAAATTACTCTGATACACCATTATACAGGGTGTGCACATCCTTGAAACGTCCTTGAATTTCAATCTTACTCCTTGAATTTTGAAGATTCAGAAAAGTACTTGAAAATACATCAAACTCCTTGAAAGTCCTTGAATTTTGCCCTATATCATTTTTACCTGTCTAATAGTGGACAATCTTTTGCACTTGTTTTAGTTGAAAAACGAAAAAAACAAACATAAATAATGGATAATCAATAAATGAGGAATTAAAGTTCAGGCGTTATTTAACTGGGTGTCATTCTGTAAGTACCATAATTCTGTTGCAGAGCATTTTAGAAGCACTTTTTTCCTGGAATTTAGAAGGATGAGGTAGAAGACATTTTTAACCCTTTACCCAGTGTAACGGTCAAAACCGGCCACTGCTATTCTCAAAAATGGCTAATTAATTTCAATTATGTTTTTCATTTTTGTCTCAAAAACATAGGTTATGACCCTCGTTGGAACGAGCTCATCGAGCTCGTTCCAATGAGGGGTCATAACCTATGTTTTTGAGAAAATAAATTAGTTATTCAAGACTTTTTTTGCAAGTGTCGTCTGCTTTTCATGTAAGGTAAACAGAGGTAAAGGGTTAAAGTTGTTAAAGCTTCTAAAAATGGTTATATTCCAAATATACATTTTAAAAAAAACATCCTTGGAAAATGCTGATATGTCCTTGAAAAGTCCTTGAATTTTTTTGGTCCTTGACTGTAAGAACCCTGTTATAGTATGGACTACTTCACATATCTGAACTTAGTAATGTATTTATATATTACGATTACATTCAGATTGCTAAACTAATCAATGACTAAGTGTAAATTATAAGTTCTTTAATCAGGTCACTACAGGTAGAAAAAGAAAATGAACCATTTTTATTTTGTTATTTTTTATAAGATCTTTGATTACAGTACTCATCGTACTGCAGTTTAAAGACCTTACATGAAATTACGAGATGAAGATGATTTTTTCCAAATGGTTGGTATGTTTTTTGTGGTGAGGCAGCTGGGTGAGGGGGAACTCATCCCACCTCAGTTTGTCCAAAAAGTCAAAAAAATTCTAAGATTGTCTATTTCTAATTCACTGGCCATTATTTAATGGTATAGCATTGAATCAAATTTTTTTATTCCATATATTTTGATATTGGTGGGGTGTGGAAGATAAACCGACCTGACATCCTCCCCCACCCCAACCTTGTCAAACACCAAAGAATATTTATAGGAGCTCTGTAGCCATTCTTTGGACTTTGTGCCTGAATCTGTATATTTTTTTTCCTCTTTTTTTGATAAGTGGGGAAGATAGCGAGGCCATGGCATCTCCTTCCCACCCTGCCCCACCTTGTCAAACTTCCATAGACATTCATAGGATCTTTGTACCCACTGTTTGGACTTTTTGTCCAAATCTGTACCTATTTGTTCAATTATAAATTTTTGTTTGTTTTGGGGGATGGGGGAAGATAACCAGGGTGGTGAATTGTTCTAGGATATCCCCACTCCCCAGGGAGAAGAAATTGTATAATGTCCCCCCCCCCCTCCCCCCCACCACAAATACACACACACCACCAGGAACAATATGCAAAAAGATATTGTAGCACACATGTTTACCTTTATACTGCACAGCCTTACAAAACACCATTTCAGATAAAAGTCGGAAATATTGGAAAAAAGAGTAATACAGTAAAACCTGTCTTGAGAGGCCACTGTCTTGAGAGACCACCTGTCTTGAGAGACCACATCTACCAGGCAACGATTGGTTTTACTCTATAATGGACCTGCTATGGGAGGCCACCTGTCTTGAGAGACCACCTGTCTTGAGAGACCAAACCAAATCAAATGGTTTTGCACGCCGAAGGCGCGCAGGTACGATTTGGGGAGCAAGCCCCTTTCGACCCTCATTAGCTGTAGAATTTGAAAGTGTCAGACCGTGGTAAAGGAGGAGAAGTTGTGGGTTGTTAGCGGCGCTTGTGTCTTTTCAGCTTCTTTTTCAGAGGTGGAGGTTTGGAAGGAGAGACAGTGGTAGTTGGTGTTGTTGGTGGGCTGCCTGATGGTGGTTGCTGAGTTTTGTAGGGTCTGGTCCTAGCCGAGTCTAGAGTGGTTGTGGGTGATTGCTGAGTCTTTTGTTGTTGTAGATTTCTGGCGTCTATTAGTTTTTTGGTTTCTTCGACTTTTTGCATGAATAATTCGTATTGCCCGTCCATCTGTTGTCTGTGAAGGTCCCCTTGTATCTCGTGTTCCCGTAAGATGTTCACTATCCTGTCGTCCGCGTCCTGGCATTCTGGTTTAGAAGGAAGAGGCGAGTGGGGGTCAGGAAGAGGCGAGAGGGCAGCTTCCATTTCCACCTCAGTCTCCACAGACTCTTCCACATCCGACAATACCAACTGGGAAGCCGGCATTTGGATGGGGCTGTCTGTGGGAGTGGGAGGTGAAGTGGTGGTCGCCTCTGGCTCTTTCTTTTCCTCACCTTTCTCTTTCTTCATCTCCAAGAATGCCTCCAAGCGTCGGGAATCCCTCTGCTTGGTGGACGGGCTCTTCTTTCTTCTCTTTCTCTTTTCAGGGCCTCCTTCCCTCTTCGGGTGAGGACCAGTGCGAGAGGAGGTCCTCTCAACAAAGGTACTACCTCTCCCCGAGGAGGGCGGTGATATTTTCTCTTCTTCAACTAGGAATTCCATAGACAGGTGGACTCTCATTCCTATCTCCTGGACAGTCCAGGTGATAGGACGAGAGACCCCTAAGGCTGAAATAGTCTTCAACAATCTATCCGGTATTTCCATGATTGGATGTTCGCTCTCTGAAATCAGAGGTGCGAAAATCAAAGACACCTTGAGAGACCACTGTGACCTGGTACCAACTTGTATTTTTATGCCATAATAGACCTGTCTTGAGAGACCGCCCCTTTGAAGACAAACCATGACAAAAACTTTTTACCTGTTCTAGAATTGGAAAATCCATTGTGGTTATACTAACATAATTAAAAGCCTTAAAAGCTCTTAATTGGGTTTCATTTGCTAACTCATTACAGATTGAGATGTTTTTATAAGACCCCTGTGAATAGATTAGGATTATTGCTGAATAAACAATATTTTTATACTGTACCAATGACCCAGACATAGCTGGTGCTAACTCTTAAAATATAGGGCCAAACACAAATTTTGCCCCCCAATCCCCAAAATTTGCATCTAAAACTAAAGAAAACATGTCCTGAAAGGCCCTCCACACCTCGCCCCCACTGCGCATGCGCAGTGTCCAGGACGTTCCGAAATTGGCGCCATTTATCATTCTAAGTTTGGCCCTTCATCAGTTAACATCTGACTGATCTTTGTGCTTTTAAATCTCAGTTTAAATGATGCCAGACACATAAATATTAGTGAAATGGTGATTCTAAGGAGGATAGAAAAGGAGGAGAGGAAAAGAATGTGTGACAGAATATTATCAGGGCTGTAACTTAAAATTTTTTAATGAAATTATGTTAAGTTACCTATTTTCAAGGCAGCAGCCATTTTGTTGTCATTCTGATTATTTAGTTACACTGTTTTTTCAAGTGTTTTTCCTCTCTCCCTGTCCTTTAAGTTCCCCCTTGCTATTCTCCCATGCTTTTGGCATAGTTTCTGTAATTATTATTACTAAAATTTCTTGGGAGTTTTAGCTTAATAACAGAATGAATTCTGTTCTTTCCCCATGTTTACGTCTTCACCTACGGGTGGTTAGGCGTTGTGTTCTGCATCTACCATCTGATGTTCTGCAGTTTCTTCCCTGGAAGTCTCTGTTTTGCATCAGATGGTGTATTTTTGGTAACTGATTTCGGGCCTGGGTGCCTGGAGTCTTATTTTAGTGTTTTTACACTCATTGTTTACATTTACAACAGCCCTCTGTGTGAGGGGGGGATTTCTAAATAATAATATCTTTATGTTATTTTAATCATAACTAGATACATTATTATTGTTCGTAAGTGTTGAATAAATTGTTTAAAATATTTTTAAAATTTTTGTCCACACTTAGGCTTGGGATCCATTGGGGCTCAACGTTACTTTTCAGAAACTTGGGCTGTTCTGAAAAAATATTTTTTCAAAATATTTTGATTTCAATTATTTTTTCTATATTAATGGATCATATTATTATTATGTATTTGATTGCCAGGGGTTAGTGCGAGTACCAGGACTTGTTTTCTTTTCTCATTGAAAGGATATTGATCAATTGTTTTAGGAGGAAGTCTTCCTCTGACCTTATTATCATTCTATATGTGGTCAGTGTACTCGCATTAACTCCTGTTCTGTATCGTATGATTTCGATGACAATATGGGAAGCGTATGTCACGGTATGTTGTTGGGGATTTGGACACTCCGGTCCTTTCCCCGCAGGGTCACTCTACTTTATCAATTTCTATTTCAGACGATCAAGATTAGGGTGATGTATCTGTGATGTCTTCCAACAGTGTGCCTCCGTCGTCACAATTAATGAAGGGCTAGCGGAAAAGTGCTCATGTAATACGCCAATTGCCTAAGAGGACCCTAGTAGGTTCGACGGCCTTTGACGTCCGCTAGCTCGCCCGGTGTAGCGTCCATTCACCGAATGGTTCGGCAGCCGGGTTCGTCCGTTGCGGTCTAGAAGGAATTTTGGGGTGATGCGAGCACTATAAAATTAACTTAATGCACACCCAGTGACGGCGGATCGGAGGGAGAACGGAGGAAGCCTTTTAGTCCGGTTCATAGCTCGTTCCGGTCCATCCGGACGGCAAGCGAGAGAGGCCCCTCTCTCGTTCAACAACATCTGGCCCCAGATGTTGTGGTACAAATGTGTTGTTAGCGGAGCATACGTCCGTCGCTCGGGACGCTCCGTTGTATAGGCAGTCCGCTGAGACTGCTAAGGCTTCCTCTTCTCATCAGCGCACACGACCGCACCTTGGCTGCGTGACCGCCGATATATTACCAGCTTCGCCGATCAAGGATTCTTCGGCGACCAGGTCACACCATCCGGCAGCCAGGGATTCGAGACCGATGGACTCCGGACGTTCGCATAGGAAGTATGCGGGAGCCATCTGATGCGGAGCTGCCCTCGGCGAAGCACCGATAGACTGCGCCTCCGCAGGTCTCGACGCCGGACATTCTTGTGCACATAGCACAGCTTATCGCAGCATCCCAGCAGCCGACAGAAACGGTGTCGGATCGAGAATTATCCGACAGCGCTGGGTCGGTAGCCGGGGACTCGAGGCCTGCAGACTCCGGACGTTCGCATAGGAAGTGTGCGGGAGTCAACGTACACGGAGCTTCCAGCGGCAATGCATCGTAAGTCCGCTACGGCACAGGCCTCGGGAACGGACGTGCTTTCCTTAATAGCACAGTTTATCGCAGCATCCCAGCATCAACTGAATCTGTCGCATATATTTTATCCGACGATGCTGGGTCGGGACGCTCCGCGGAAGCGGGTACGGACGTCCGAAAGTTTCATCCGGTCCGACGGGATACCGAAAGGGATTCGGTGGATTTCAAGCTTTCCCTTTCGGAACAACATATGCTGCGATGCCGGATAAGAAACTGATAGCGTCGGTGGACTTAGAAATTTTTGGTTCGGTTCAGGGACATCGTCCCTCAGTTCCGACATAATCCAATAATGTCACACAAACTTTCGAATTATTGAACGACGCTATATATATTATTATTTTATGCTTGCTATCCAAGCATTTCTGGTTTCTTGTTCGAAGAGTTATGGAGATGTCTTTCAAAAGTGTGCCTCTGTCGTCATAGTTAATGAAGAGTTAGCGGCAATAAGTGCTCATGGAATATGTCTATCGCTTACGGAATGACATTCGCTAGCTCACCCGGTGTAGCATACATTCATCGAATGGTTCGGCTGCCGGGTTCGTCCGTTGCGGTCTAGGAAGGAGATTTGGGTGATGCGAGCACTTTAATTACTTTAGTACTCACCCAGTGACGGCAGATTGAGGACAGATCGGAGGAAGCCAACAACATAGGGGACCGCATGTTGTGGTTCAGATATTTTACATTCGGAGCATATGTCCGTTGCTCGGGACGCTCCATTATATTGACAGTCCGAGAGACTGTCTTTAATGCTTCCTCATCCTCACAGCAGGGCACACGACCGCACATTGGCTACGTGACCTCGAGTATCCGATCAGTTTCGGCATTCAGTGATTCCACAGCGAATAGGTCGCGCCATCCGGTAGCCAAGGGACACGAGGCCTATACACTCCGTTCGCTCGCATATTGGAAGTATGCACGGGGTAACGATCTCGGAGCTTCCTGCGGCAATGCATCGTAAGACCGCTGCTCCTCAGGCCTCGGTGACGGACGTGCTATCCGAGTTAGCACAGTTGTTTCGCAGCATCCCAGCAATTGACGGTTTCTCGGTCGAATCAGGAATTATCCGACGGCGCTGGGTCGGTGCGGTCCGCGGTTGCATCAAGCTACGGACGACCGAACGCTTTATAGGGTCCGACAGGATGGCGAAAGGGATTCGAAAGATTTCGAGTTTTCCCTTTAGTAGTATCGGAAGATGCCTTTCATGTCTTCTGGCATTTCTTCCAGTGATTATTTTTCGGACTTCATTGCTGCGATCTTGGATAAGAGACTTATAGCGTCATTGGACTCGGATTTTTCGATCGGTACAGGGACTTTGTCCCTGACTTACCGACGCAGTCCAATATTGTCATTACAACATGTGTTTTATTTTTCGACGCTATATATTATATATATATATACAAGCCTGCTACTAAGCATGATAGTTTAGTTTCTTGTCCGCGTGGCTCATTTCTGCCATTTTATCTTTTTTACATATAGTTTATTTTGGCAGAGCAGGGCAAACCGAGAGTTCATATGCGTCTAGACGGTGTGATTAAAGACTGCATATATTCTTTTTCGCCGTTTATGTCTTTTCCAATTTCAATATTGGGAACGACATTATGTATAGTAGACTTAACTTAGACGCTTTATTATACGTAATCCGCCTTACTGAGGCGTTATCATTACGTCTTCAAGAATAGATTTACGGGATATTATTCTCAATGTAATTTCTTTTGAGGGCAGTATTTTGTTCACGTATAACTCCGCCCTTCAGTGGCTGATTGGAGTGTTAGACGTGATGCAGCCCTAGCTACATCCACGCGTGGATAGTAGGTTAAGAACTCTCTCATAGTCGCTTCGTTCTCGGAGGAGCTTCTCTTCGACGGCAACTTTCCGGCAATCCATGAATTGCTTGGTTTATACATTCTCTTGTCTATCTACTGTTACAAGAGATTCAGACTGGGGCAAACATTCGGTGGTTGACTCAGAGAGTGCCGCCGCAGTTGCCGGACCCTAGTGTGGCTGTTATGACGGTTGCCAGTCAAACAGATTGGGATATATACTGATCCCTACGGATTCGAAGTGCCAGGGTCTTTGGGTTCCGCAGTCTTTTAGCTATCAGTTTAACTTCCGCGGAATAATGTTTTTTAGGCTTGCTTTATGTCATTGCATGAACATTATTCAGAAATGCATGCCCAAATTCCTGTCCTTTAATTCGACAGTAGTGGCGTATCTCCGGAACCAGGGAGGCACTCTTTCGTTTCCGTTATTCAATTTAATGGAAAGAATCCGTCTGTTGGTTATAGTACACCAAGTTCAGTTTTGGTCCGTCATATTCGGGGTCGTCTGATTGTTTTATCGCACTCCCGTTCTCTTACGGGTCGCTTGTTGCTGTCAGAATGGACTCTCAACAAACAAGTATTTAATCAGATTTGCTATCTATGGGAGCGCCCAATGATGTTTTATTATGACACAGCTTGCTAATCAATTGCAGACGTATGTGTTGGCTTGTCCAGATCTCTGAGCTAATACTGTTAACGCTCTATTGATCTATAGGACGCAATGATAGGATACGCGTATCCTCCGGCGCTGTTGTTTTAGCAGATATTGCTAAGATAAACAACCACAATACATTTCTGTTGATAGCATCTTTATCTTCACAGAGATCATGAGTAATTTACTCTCTTGTCTACTGTGGATCTTAACGTGAAGTCTTCCTCTATGTGAGGATCTTTTTTCACTGGGTAAATCGTGTCATCTTTATCACAACCAGCAAGGTCGCAACCTTCATGTATTCCGTTGTGTGGTCCGTATTGCATTGTAAGCACTGTACTGGACGAGCTTTGGACGCGATTTCTTACTATAGGGGATCCTCTTCTTCGCTATTCTATGCGACTAAAGTGGAGGCTCTTCCGTCGTGGTGTAGGGATCATTATGTTCATATGGTTGATCCCTCCATACTACGCATTGCTAGTTTTTAGTATACTTGTTTCACAAGATCTCCTGCAGCCTGTTGTTATTTAGGTTATAGGTTTATGTTACCTCATACCTATGCACTCTACGATAGTTTACAATTGAATCTTTTGTCTCTTTATCTAAGTCAGTTAGTAACTTTTTGATAAATAGACTTAGAATCTTTAGATTAAATTCCTATACGGATTTTAACTTCGGTTCTTATTTAGCTAAGTAATCATTTGAGCCTCTGGAAACAGTAGTTTTCAAATTCTGACCTTTTAGACAGTAATTCTGTTGGTTTCTCTTTTACTGTAGAGTCAGTGAGTTTCATGCACTATCGATGGATGATTTTCACTTTCATAGTTTCGGAATCAATACTTCCGTTACTATTTAGGTTGGATTGTTGCATAAGAGTTAGGCTCCTATTATCCGGAACCTATTATTTTAAGGTCCTTCCGTCTTCGTATGGGCATAGGCCTTTACTCTTTCCGGGTACAGTTTATGTATTTATAAACAGATATCTGTTTATTACAAGGGCGTAAGCTTCTTCTGTCTTTGATGTCTAGTAGAAGGACGTTACGCTCCATTTTATTGTTAATCGATTCTATTAACTAGCGTACTGCTTATGGTATATCATTGGCTTAGCAGTTGTGCTTAAGATTTCGGCTCTTGAAGTAAGAGTTCTTCTACTTCTTGGGCTTACATTAATAGTGTTGCTATTATAGATTTTTGAAGGCTGCTCATTGCGCTCAGCCATCCATTCATGAATTTTATCTCAGAAATATCGAGTCCATTTCTGGAGGCCTCTATTGTTAGGTCTATTATCTACTGCTCAGAATGTCATTCACTTAACAGTTGCTACTATAGCTAGGTAGGCTGTCTGTTTCGGCAGTGTCTCCGTTCGGCTGCCCTCTTCGCTCTGGGCTATTTGACCCAGGGCAAGAAAAAGGGGGGGGGGAGGGTGTTCCCTTGGGTCACCTGTTTTTACTATGAAAACAAGGGGATACCTCCTCCGGAGTTAGTAATTCTGAGCTGTTATTGGGATGGTTGTTTAGTGAGAAGTTTAAGTTTATAAAATTCATTCAAGTCTTAGTTTTTAAAGTATAGCTTTTGAATATTGCATATGTCAACGGACATGATTATGCAATTCTCACACACTTTTAGGAGTATAAGAGTCTCTATTCTCTAGACTTACTTTATTATTGGCTTACTTTAAAAATTATTAGTATAAGGATTATTGGATATTAATAGAGTACATGGATGTATGAAGCTCAATTTTTGGAAGGTGTTGTATTTTTCTAATTTATCATAAATAAGAAAGATACATGTAAGGCCTATTACTTCTTTTCCCTACAGGGGATGACTCTATTTTATTTTATTGAGCGTATTCCATTTTGCTCTATGTCCTTGGCCCTCCAGCCTTTTTACTATTCAGCTATGTCTGGGTCATTGGTACAGTATAAAAATGTTAAAAAATTTATAGTAATTTATATATTTTTTATACTTACCAATGACCCAGACGGGGATGGCCCTCCCAGGAGTTGGGAACTCTTGCCTCCCCGCTGAGTACATAGCGCTTACCAGGCACTGGTTATTAGAATGATAAATGGCGCCAATTTCGGAACGTCCTGGACACTGCGCATGCGCAGTGGGGGCGAGGTGTGGAGGGCCTTTCAGGACATGTTTTCTTTAGTTTTAGATGCAAATTTTGGGGATTGGGGGGCAAAATTTGTGTTTGGCCCTATATTTTAAGAGTTAGCACCAGCTATGTCTGGGTCATTGGTAAGTATAAAAAATATATAAATTACTATAAATTTTTTAACTTCATATCTACCTGAAATGTGACAGATAGGAATAAAAATAAATTTGTTTTGAAAATCTTTTTGCAACAAATTGAAATGGACTCTTATAAAAATTATAAAAATAAATTAGTGTTGAAAATCTTCAATGAAGATTTTCAACACTAATTTATTTTTATAATTTTTATAACAGTCCATTTCAGTTTGTTACAAAATATAAAAAAAGAACAACAACAAAGAAATTACAAAAATCCATTCTTCTCCATTTCTGAATTTTGTGGTTGGTTATTCACTGACTTGAGAAAACCTGAAACCTGTTATGAGAGACCACCTGTCTTGAGAGACCACTTTTGTGTGGCCCAAAGGGTGGTCTCTCAAGACAGGTTCTACTATACACACAAAATAGCTAACAGAGGTGAGAAAGTATGATTTTAGTTTATTCGGTATCCAGACAACTGCCCCCCAGACAACTGCCCCCCAGTCCAAAAATGGCAGGTCGGACGACTGCCCCCCAGTCGAATTGGCAGGTAGGATAACTGCCCCCCAGTCTGATTGGCAGCTAGGACGACTGCCCCCCAGTTGAAATGGAAGCTAGGACGACTGCCCCCAGTCGAATTGGCAGCTAGGATAACTGCCCCCAGTCCAATTGGCAGCTAGGATGACTGCCCCCCCCCCCTCATAAATGAATAACCCTGTTAATTGAATATAACTTCTGAATACCAAACCATTTACCATATTTTCACGTGAAATTTGACCGGTTCATTGCATATGGATTATAGAGTAAACTCTGGATATTTGAATTAAAAAATCTTTGGATCAATTGAAGAATTTCTCTAGCCAGCACTGAATCTCCATTGTTTATAAATGCCCTCAATACATCTGTTAAAGGTATTTAATCTATTATATCTTGTTTGACAGAGCTCCAAAAGCTCTGTCAAACAAGATATAATAGAATAAATGTTCAGCTTAACCCTAGAATACAAGAAAATTATCATATTCTATTAATTTAATATGCCCATTTAATTGATATATGCTCACTGGCAAAGTGACTATTCAATGAAGAGTGTTGTACTGTATTGCTTAAAATAATGAAGATCACAATATTGCAATCATAAATTTGTAGTTTTGGGTTTGATCACAGTTTGAAGATTATTATTATTATTATTATTATTATTATTATTATTATTATTATTATTTTTATTATTTATTTATTTTGTTGGGGTGGGGTGGGGGTGGGGTATTAAAATGGTAAATCTTGAGACCCCCCCCCCCCCCCCCCCCCCCCCACACACACACACAAAAGCTAGGTGTCTTGAGGGCACAGGGATCATTTGGGACATCCAAACACTTTTATGCCACATACACATCCTGAAGATCAAAATCTTTATTTGGGAAAAGGTATGGAGGTTGTATCCCTCTCACATTGGTTTGATTGAAGAGGGTCTTTTTAAAAATATTCTCAAGGAGAGGCCCAGGGTCTTTTGATAATTAAGTTCCAAATGGTGCTATTAGGAAACACTTTGAGGCTTGGTAGAAGGGCAATTTTGACCAAGTATAGTACATCATCTCTGAATTCATTAGTTCATGTCCCATACAGATAGTAGAAATCACAATTTTTAGGAGAAGGGAGGGATTTGTTTTTGGGGGAGGGTATGGCCATTCCACTGTCTCCATCCCTAGTCTATCAAAATATTCTTAGTATCTAGAAGGGAGCTATCTGTCTAAGACACACCATGTTGACAATAGAGTCTTTTTTCATGTAGAAACTCATTCCTTACATGTAGCTTCAGGAATCAATAATTTGCTGAATTTTCATCTACTTTGGAAATATTTGTATACCAGTAATCAAAACGACATTGACACTAATCTGCTTTTCACTTACTGATTCTGTTATAGTAAAACCTGTCTTGAGAGACCACTGTCTTGAGAGACCACCTGTCTTGAGAGACCACATCTGCCAGGCACCGATTGGTTTTACTCTATAATGGGCCTGCTGTGGGAGACCACCTGTCTTGAGAGACCACTGTGACCTTGTACCGACTTGTATTTTTATGCCATAATGGACCTGTCTTGAGAGACCGCCCCTTTGAAGACTGAAACCATGACAAAAACTTTTTACCTGTTCTGGAATTGGAAAATCCATTGTGGTTATACTAACATAATTAAAAGTATTAAAAGCTCTTAATTGGGTTTCAATTGCTAACTCATTAAAGATTGAGATGTTTTTATAAGACCCCTGTGAAAAGATTAGGATTATTGCTGAATAAACAATTTCATACATACCTGAAATGTGACAGATAGGAAAAAAAAATTTGTGTTGAAAATCTTTTTGTAACAAATTGAAATGGACTGTTATAAAAATTATAAAAATAAATTAGTGTTGAAAATCTTCAATGAAGATTTTCAACACTAATTTATTTTTATAATTTTTATAACAGTCCATTTCAATTTGTTACAAAAACTTCATAAAAAAGAATAACTACAAAGTAATTACAAAAATCTATTCTTCTCCATTTCTGAATTTTGAGGTTGGTTATTCACTGACTTGAGAAAACCTGAAACCTGTTATGAGAGACCACCTGTCTTGAGAGACCATTTTTGTGTGGCCCAAAGGGCAGTCTCTCAAGACAGGTTCTACTGTAGAACAAAATTGGAATAATAATGTTATGTACGTTTCATCCCAGTCCAACTTTATTGCACAACTTAGACTGTTAATATTAGTCTTAGTAAGACAGTGCCTCACCCAGGCCAACCAAGGTTTGGAGAAGCCAATTTGACATGTGTGGAACAGAGTCTTCTGGGGGGCACGGCGGCATTGCGGTAACCGGTTCTCATCAAATCACCGAAGTTAAGAAAATGTCAGGCCCGGTTAGTCCATGGATCAGTGACCGTCTGAGCACTCGATTTGGACTCCCGTGTTGTGTCCTTGGCAAGGCACTTAACCCTGATTGGCCACAAGGGGGCACAATGATGGCGTGCACTAAGGCGTACTGCATGTCGGTGGTGCACATGTCTGTGCTACAGAGTGGAGTTACGATGTTGGGGAGCTGGCAGCTGCTTGTAATTTTTCGGTGGTTTTCTCCGGGTACTTCGGCTTCCTCCACCCATAAAACTGTCACCGACATGATATGACCTTGGCTGTTAAAGTATCATTAAACCTTAATAAATAAAACAAACAGAGTCTTCCTAAGATTCTGGTAATATCTGCCTTTCATTTTCTGATGCTGTTCGCGGATGATTTTTACTGTGTTGGTGATATTCCAGATATGTTACGCTAGTAAATTGTAATACTGCCAAGTATTTTAATATGGAAGTATGCTGTCTCCATTCTGTAACTATCATTACACTATGATGGGAAAGCATGTGGGAGCTGATAACTGTCAAAAGGTCTTTGACTATGAGAAACGTTACGGCCTGAGAGCAAGAACTTTAACATACAATCATGAACAGGCCTTGTGTGCAATAATTAAATTACAGTACCTTGGTGGTGGTTTCTGCCTCAATACTAACCCCCTAAACTCCTAATGTGGATATAGAGAAAGTAGAAAATTACCAAAGCTTTTAAATGTTTAACCCTTTACCCAATGTAACAGCCAAAACTGGGCAGCGCTATTCACAAAAATTGCCATTCAAGTTTAATTATTTTTTTCATTTTTTGCATCAAAAACTTAGCTTATGACCCTCATTGGAATGAGCTTGTTGAGCGCATTCCAATGAGGGGTCATAAGCTATGTTTTTAACCCAGAAATGAAAAAAACATTATTTGTTCAATAATTGTGTATGCAAGTGTCAACTGCTTTTCATGTTAGGTAAAGGGTTAAAGAGATGGAATATTTCCATTACTGGAAGAGATGCATTTTGAGAACACAGATTTTAGAACTAGTTTTGGAAGGTATTTATCACCCTCCTTTCCCCGTGGGAACCCTGGGAAGTAAGCAGCACTTGTTTACTGTGGTAAACCAGTTCCGCTTTACTAGTAAAATAGGACCCAGTCACCAATGCTTGGGGTGAAAGTCCTCTAAAATGGGCAACATGTTGATCAACGATTGACTAAACTTGACTTCATCTCCATGTTGTGTCACGATTAGCCATGGTGCATAAATATGTGACGTTAATCACCAACAAACAAACAAACAATCACCCTCCTTATTTTTATCCCTCGATGAAACCGAGAGGGGGATATTGAAATTGTGTTTTTTGGCCATCAGTCCATCTGCCTGTCCATCTGTCAATCCATCTGCCCATCTATCTCACAAAACTTTGTCCACTTAACTCTTCCTACATTTTTCATGGGATTTTCATGAAACTTTGTGTGAAATATCATTATGAAGCATACATGTGTGTATGGGCAGGAATTTTTCATCTGACAAATTTTGTGTAATTGTGCCCCTTGATAATAGCTAAATTTTCAGCAAAAGTGCTTGTCCACTTTCGTAACTCCTCCTACATTTTTCACAGAATTTCTTCAAAACTTGGTGTGAAGTGTCAGTCTGAAGTGTAGATGTGCATGTGGGTAGGAATTTTTGATTCAACAGATTTTGTGCAGTTATGGTCCTTGTTTACTTGCTTAGCACCTACATTTTCTGAAATATCGAACGAAAATGTGGCACCAAAGGATCATTTTTTTATCAGGAATAATATCTATAGGACAGTTTTACATGTGATATTGCATATTCATCCTTCAAGCATTACCCCTTCAACTATACAAAATTACAATGTCAGTTTCCAAATGCTCAGTTTACGCATGTTATAATTAGAAAGTTAGTTGGCTAGGGATATGGAAGTCTTAGACTATCTAGTTAAATCATGTGAGCTATAGAGGTATCCGGACAAAATACCCTCGGACAAAATACCCTTAGAACATAATACCCTAAAAAAAATACCCTTAGGACATAATACCCTCAATGGGTAGGACAAAATACCCTCGGACAAAATACCCTCAGACCAAATGTATATAAAGTTGGATTTTTGGTGTTGGGAGGGGGGGGGGGGGGGGGGGGTGGGTAATTGCATCTAAGGCACTAGCCGGTGTTTTGTTTGAAATAACAAGTACCAATATTTTTAAATTTTTTTATTAACCCTTTACCTAACATAACGGCCAAAACCGGCCACCGCTATTCTCAAAAATCGCCAATTAATTTTCACTGCTTTTTCATTTTTTGTCTCAAAAACATAGGTTATGATACCTCGTTGGAACGAGCTCGTCGAGCTCGTTCCAACGAGGGATCATAACCTATGTTTTTGAGACAAAAAATTAGTTATTCAAGAATTATTTTTGCAAGTGTCGTCTGCTTTTCAGGTTAGGTAAAGGGTTAAACTAAGTAGATATGAAGCACAATACCAATGGCAGATGGCAATTGAATATGAAGCACAATATAAATGGCAGATAGCACAGAACATGAAACAAATATGAGGGTATTTTGTCCGAGGGTATTTTGTCCTACCCATTGAGGGTATTATGTCCTAAGGGTATTTTTTTGGAGGGTATTATGTCCTAAGGGTATTTTGTCCGAGGGTATTTTATCCTACAATCAGCTATAGAGGGTGTGAGTGCTCACTCACTTTAAATTGACAGGCCTGAGTACCAGACCCATAAACTGTGAATTTTATCTTTGGTGTATTTTATTAAAATAAATTCAGTTTCTTTTACATCATTGCATTTTTTTAATTACCTGCTCCAACAGTCAGCTGTGATTGGGTCAAAAATGTGAAACATGTATTTTTTCACGAGTTGCTGATAAGAAATTCTGTACAAACATCAAGGATCTGCCTACCATAGGATTTGCAAAATATTTTTGGAAGGTAGGGTCATAACCAGTGGCATAACCACAGGGTTCCCAGGCCTGGCATTCTGAAAAATGCAGGAGGGCAAAAAATCGCTCTCCTCAATCAGCTTAGGAGAGCAATTAGCTTTACACAGCATTTTAAGTATCCAGTTGAACGAACTCATTGAAACTGAAACCAACAGACTACATCAGTGATTTTATTAACTTCACTAAGGTAAAGCGAAATCTCTTAGACATCTAGATGTCTCACTCAACAACCGAACACACACTTGACAAGACCTGTGTGTGTACCCAGACCTGTTGTCCAAGAAAGTCATACGCCTACCACTACCACCTTCAACCCCCCAAGGGGGGTTGAAGGTGGTAGTAGTAGGCGTATGACTTTCTTGGACAACCGGTCTGCTTGAATCTACGGTCTCATCCTGGTGCAAGTGCTTCAAGTGACAGGATGGTAGTAATGGTAGTATATTATAGTGTCAATATTCCTTGAATAATTACCCCTCAAACTGTGATGTCAGTTGTTGAACTTGAAACTGAGAGAAAAAAAAATATTGCTGTGACCCATTTTGCTTCAAATGATTGCAGCTGTGTTTGGGTATGGTTGCAGCCATTACCTTTTACCACTAAACCACTTTCAAAATGAAATTACGTGATGTTATGTGACTTCGAAGTTAAATTACATTTTTGCTTTACAACAAAAATTTAATGTGAGCATAATACATGTAATCTCAATCATCCCAGACCAAATATTTAGGAGGGCAATTTTTCGCTCTCCTTAATTCTTTCAGGAGGGCGGTAAGGAGAGCTAAAAAATCGCTCTCCTGAAATTGCCAAGCCTGGGGGCCTTGGCTCCTAAAATTTTGACTGGCCCCATAAACATTAGCCCAGATGCAACTTTCACATAACATGGATCCCTAAAATGGTTTCCAGTGGGTGAGCTAGTCCTAACAAGGACATTCTGGTCATTGCCCATCTCATTTTCTTTTGGGGAAGTGAGAGAAGGGGGTAATGATTGTAGAGTCCTAATTATGACTAGGGAGCCCCCAATGGCCTTCCAAATATAATATTTGCCTCCACCCCCACCCCCACCCCTATAAAAATGGATAGCTCCCCACCCCATTACAGAATCTTAGCTATCAGACTGGTCATAACAAGAAATTTGTAAAAAAAATAATTTCATCATGGGAGGTTAGGCAGAGAACTTGAAATTGATAAACAGGGTTTCTGGGGACCTGGAAAATAAGTCCATGAATTTTAAAATAAAATGTCCCAAGTCCTTGAAAGCCCCTGAAAGAGCCTGGAAATGTCTTGAAGTCAATCTTTTCAGTTGTAGTATATAACAGCAAAAATATTCCACCATAACTTTTTCCCTTCTTTTAACCCTTTACCCAACGCAGACGATTTCAAAGTTTATTATTTTAAATATCATTTTTTCAAATTTTTCAAAACATTTCAAGAAAACCATATCAGGTGACCCCTCGTTGGAACGAGCTCGATGAGCTCATTCCAACGAGGGGGTCACATGATATGGTTTTGTTGAAATTTCTTGAAAAATAATATTTTTTCAACTGCTGAATTTGCATATTACGCGGGCGGATGCGGGCGATTCGTTAGGTAAAGGGTTAAATACCAGTCTATAGCAGCGAGTCTTGGTAGGCTTCCAAGAAGAGATGCCCCAAAAAATTAAGTTTGGAAGCTACTACCATCAGTGTAAGAGAAAACAGTGTGAAATTCTCTCTTCAATTGGTGCTGACTATATTCCAGTAACTTCTGATTGTCAATGTTTCTTGAAAAATCATGAATCTGGATATACATGTACACCACCCTTCAACAGCCCTGAAAACATGACAGAAAGGGCCTTGAAGGTTCACTCATCACTTTAGTGAAGGAATCCTTATACATCCGAATGAATTTGAGATCGCAAAGTGAATCCCCAGATTTCATCCAATGAAGAGTGCCAATGCTGATTTGCCACACTCTCAGGGAAAGGTGTCAAATATGTACTATTCAAAAAAGTAGGGGATATTTGATAAAAGTAAGATATATGAAGAAATATATTTAAATTTTCATCAAAAGGACAGTCGAGGCATTGCACTGTGACATCTGGCGCCAATACTATAAAACTTTTTCAATTGTAGTTTCTAGAATTGTATTTTCTGCCTATTAATATAACTGCCTAAAATAAAACATTAGCATTTTCAAAGATCTGGCAATTTGCCAATTGGCAAATTGCCAGATCTTTGAAAATGCTAATGGTTCATTTTAACCCATTTAAAGTCATAACTAAAAAATACAATTCTAGAATATGCAATTGTAAAAGTTTTATAGTATTGGCCCCTGGTGAATGATTTCAGCGATAGTTGGGTGTCTGACAAGCACACATTCTACGCACTGAGGTGTAGAAGACATGCACGGTCAGTCAGAGAATTTAGCACATTCAGTCCAAGACCTCAATACCTTGTAAATCCTCCTCGGTTCGCGAGAAAAGCACGGATCTGACGTGGCATACTCCTCACCAAACATCCAATATCAGCTTGACTGAAGTTATTCTATTCTTCCTGCAGTGCAGCGGCGAGTTCCTGGACATTGGTAGGGGGCTGTTGGCATTGTCGTAGGCGCCTGCCAAGCACATCCCAGACGTGTTCGATTGCTGAAAGGTCTGGACTTAGTGCTGTCCAAGGCAGTGTAATGATGTTCTGCTTCTGGGGAAACTCGGTAGCGACACAGGCCCTGTGTGCTCTTGCACTGTCATCTTGGAAAATGAATCGACGACTGTGACGTTGCGCAAATGGCACCACATGAGCTGCTAACATGTCACGGTAGTCCTGCCCTGTGACACGCACTTGGATGACATGTAATGCTGTTTAGCTTGTCATGGTTATGCTTCCCCACACCATAACCGATCCACCACCAAAACGATCGTGCTGCCTAACAGTTACGTCATGGTATCGTTCGTTCTGCTCCCGCCACACTGTTTCGCCTGTCGTGGAAGTCGAGAGTGAACCTCGATTCATCGGAAAACATAACGTTGCTCCACCGACGATTGTCCCAGTGCTGTCGTGCTCCACACCAATTTTGCCTTGCTGCGATGTGACGTTCAGTCAAACGTGGAATTATTTGAGGTCGTCGAGCGTACAAATTCCGGCTGTGCAGGTGATTTCGGATAGTCTTACCACTTACTTGCACATCTGTCACTCGGTGCAGCTGCTATCCAATTTCTGAGGCACTTTGATTGCGGTTACGTAATGCTATGGTTTGGATGAAACGATCCTGGTTAGCAGTTGTCGCCCTTGGGCGACCTGGCCGACGTCTGCCATCAACATTGCCTGTCTGACGGTAGCGTGACCACAACCTGCTAATCACCGATTGAGTAACGCTGAGAATTTGAGCCACTGCAGTCTGTCTGTTGCCAGCTTCCAGCATGCCAACGGCACGTAAACGTTCGTCACGTGTAAGTCTTCACATACCTCAAAAGTTACGTTTCGACCAGAAACTATTGATGAACGAGTTTATACCAAGAAAAGAACAATGAGACCTCCGAAAAAGCCCGTCCAGTACAAACGAAAATTTCAAAACGTACCCCACAGACATTAACGCGGCGCTCGTGCGGAAAAAAAGTTTTCGTGGGATGGTGTCATTCATGATCCACACTAAACTTGGTCACATATTGATGTGTGCAATCACGCGTATCCAATACCATTTTCCGAAAATATCAACATCAGTTTGGATATCCCTCTACCTTTTTAGCTCATCTTGACAAAGTCAAGCTGAGCTAATCTCATCGCTTCCTGTCCGTCGTCCGTCGTCTGTCATCCGTCAACACCATGTTTTGGTCTTCTCCTCCAAAGCCACTGGGCCAATTCAAGTGAAAGTTTGTGTGAGTGATGGTCCCAAAGGGGCATTTCATTTTTGTTCAACTCAGCATGCCCAGCCCCATAGGGAGGGAGTGGGGGAAAATGCACCAAAATATTTTAAAAATCTTCTTCTCAAGAACCAGTGTGTACAATGACTTGATATTTGCTATGGAGCTTCCATATGAGGTGTAGAATCAAGTTTGTTCAAACGAAGTTCGTGAAGTAATATTTGGCTTTGTAATAGGAGGGGTAAGATTTTTGGCCCCGCCCAAAATTTCAAAACCAAATTTGGTTTGTGGTATTATTGGGTCATAAGTACATGACCCATGCAAAAAAAAAAATTCCCGCATCCCCATGGGAACCCTGGGAGCTAAAAATAGAAATATTTTCAAACGCCCATATTTCCCAAACCCCACGGAACAGAGAGCTTTTATTTGGTATGAAGTATCCTTATGACCAGTAGAATTGAATGGTAAAAAAAATTGCCATCGGTTATGTTAGGGTGTTCTGTAATGGGCATCGAAAAAATGCTGAGTCAGCATATTTGCAAAAATTTAAAAAAATCTTTTCTCCAGAACCAATCATCAGAATCTTTTGATATTTGGTATACGGCATTCATAGGGGGGTCAGATAAAAGTTTGTTGAAATAAAGCTCATTGGTTCATATTTGGGCTCTCTACAGGAGCCCGAAGTTTTAACATAGGGTAATATGGGGAATATTCTTTAAAAATCTTCTTCTTCAGAACCACCAGTCAGAATCTTTTAATATTTGGTATACATCATTGTTATGAGGGTCAGATTCTGGATTTGTTCAAACCAAGTCCCTAGGTTAATATTTGGGCTTCCTACGGAAGCCCAAATTTTATCTTTGTTCAATATGGAGGGTAATTTAAAAAAATCTTCTTCTTCAGATCCATCAGTCAGAATGCTTTGATATTTGGTATGCAACATCTCTATGGGGGTCAGATTCAAGTTTGTTCAAATCAGATCCCTAGGTGTATATTTGGGCTCACTATGGTAGCCCAAATTTTTACTTAGTGCAATATGAGAAAATTTCTTTAAAAATCTTCTTCTTCAGATCCACCAGTCGGAATGCTTTTATATTTGGTATACAACATCTCTAGGGGGGTCAGATTCCAGGTTGTTCAATTCGAGTGCCTACGTTAATATTTGGGCTCCATATGGGAACATGAAATTTAACTTAGTACAATATGAGGGAATTTCTTCAAAAATCTTCTTCTTCAGATTCACTTGTCAGAATGCTTTCACATTTGGTATACAACATCTCTAGGGGGGTCAGATTCAAGTTTGTTCAAATCGGATCCATAGGTCAATATTTGGGCTCGCTATGGTAGCCCAAATTTGAACTTCGTGCAATTCGGAGAAATTTCTTTACAATTTCTCTTCTTCAGATCCAACAGTCAGAATGCTTTCATATTCGGTACACAACATCTCTAGGGAAGTCAGATTTAACTGTGTTCAAATCAAGAGCCTGGGTTAATATTTGGGCTCTCTATGGGAGCCGGAATTGGCCATTTTGCTGAAGAATTAAAAATTTTGTATTCAGTACCTTCTAGAGGTACTAAGATTAATCCACATAGGTTGTATTAAGGGGCTTCATAGGGGAGCTCTACATTTTACTTATGATCAACTGAAGAAAAGGCATGATGCCCAGATTATTTTTGTCACTCCTGAGGGACTCAAGGATTGACAGTGTAGCCTATGGAGATGGCTTGCTTAATGTAGACTCATTCTTGGACTCTGTTTAAATTGTGTTCTGTACAAGATGAGCACTTCAGGCCCCGTGGAGCCTCTTGTTTAATAGTATATTATGTCAGTGTAAATAAGGATTTGACTCTGAATGAATTGAAATATTGTTGAAGCTGCATGTACAACACAAAAGTGTTATCTTTTGCAGTCTCTGAGAGATGGTCACAAAATAGGAGGGTGTGCGGGGTAACATGTGAAAACATGAAATGATATAAAAATTTAAAAAATGACAGTAAATTAAAAAGTCCCAAAACATGTTTTTTTTTTCATTTCTGGGGTCTTGACAAAATACAAAAATTTTGTAAAAATCAGATGCATTTAAATTTTCGGAACAGCCGATGGCTCCAAAATTTTGAAAGGATGAGTACAAAATTGAGGTTAAAAATAAAACATAAAGGAAAAAGACAACCCTTTAAACCTTTGTTTCCTGGGATGGTACTGCCTTTGAGTACACTTATAGTAGGATGGGTCAGTCCAGTATCAATATATAGGGAGGATAAAATAATAACTGCAGTCTGCAGCCTTCAATGCCCCATATAGACAGGCCTGAAAATAAGCCGTCTGACATTTGCAAAATGAGGTCCCCTGAAGGTTAATTTGATCATGCTAGCCCATACAGTGGGCCAATTTATCCTCTGGGTTCCTCGTTCTGTTTGGGTTTGAGACCCTGATTCAGCTTGAGGTTCACAGAGGGTAAATTTACTGATGCTACCCTGCAGAGCAGGGTAGCATCACTAAATTCACCCTCTGGGGACCTCATTTTGCAGATGTCAGTCTGCTTATTTTCTGGATTGCATATGGACCTTTTATAATAAGGCAAAAATGGGACGAAATTATGCATTGGACCAAAAAATTGGTCTTACGAGTTCGAAGGGTTAAATTCGCATCACTCACATCATAAATCAAAATTGAAAAAAAAGTAAAGATACTTTTTTTTTTCTTTTTTTTTATTGGTGTTTAAGGTTACATATTTCTGCACAATGGCTAACCATGGCCGTGACAGTTTTACGGGTGGAGGAAGCCGGAGTATCCGGAGAGAACCACCGAGCAACGACGAGCAACAGTCAGCTCCCCAACATACCAACTCCACACAAGCTGGGTTAGCATTGGATGAAGACAGGTGCACCATCGACGTGCAGTACGCCTTAGTACACAACGTCACCGTGCCCCCACGTGGGCAAAGGGGGTGAAGTGTCTTGCCCAAGGACACAACGCGGTTGCCGCAGGTGGGATTCGAACCGAGGACCTCTCGGCTTGCAGCCTGCACCTCTACCAACTGAGCCACCGCGCCCCAGTAAAGATACTGTTGACAATTTCAAATAATCGGAAAACCGTTTGAAATTTCAAAGTTGTGTCATTTATAACCATGGGTCTGGGTCTGTGTCTGTCACAAAAAATAGGATTTTTAATGAGAACTGTCCAAAATGTTCTAAAAGATGGAAGTAATACACCCGACAGTACTTATCTAATATCTCCGGACTTATAATTTTTAGCTGAGACTAGCAGCTCTATAAGTGGCAATGTCGGTCTGTCTGTCGGTCGGTCAGTCGGTCGGTCGGTCTGTCTTTGACCAACGAGTTTGTCTGTGACCAACGAGTTTCAAAACTCAATAACTTTTGAAATATTTCATGGAATGACTTTATATTTTGGCATGTAAGTGTATCTTATTGATGTCTAGCCACTGTTCAATGCATGTGTTGTTCCAAATATTTTTCTTGGAGTTATGGCACAGCAGGGTAGCATTACTAAATTTACCCTCTGTGAACCTCAATTTGAATAAGGTTCTCAAAACTGAACAGAAAGAGATACCTAGATGATAAATTGACCCACTGTATGGGGTAGCATCATCAAATTCACCCTTTGGGGACCTTATTCTGCGAATGTCAGACTGCTTATTTTGAGGCCTGAAGCTTGGGTGAGTTACTGCCATTACTTGGTGCCCATCGTCCATTAACTTTACATATCAGTCCTCTCTGGAACCACTGGACCAAACCCAACCAAACTTTGCATAAATTTTGTTTGTAGGATTACCTTCCAAGTTTGTTCAATAGAAGTAGCTAAGCCCAATGGTCTGGGGGCAGTGCTCTGAAAAATCAGAAAATTTTTCAAAAATCCTTTTCTCACAAACCACCAGTCACAGTGCTTTGAAATTTGGTATGCAGTTTTCTTGTATGCACAAGATTCAAGTTTGTTCAAAGTGTCAGGCAATATTTGGGCTTGCGCTGGGAGGGGCAATATTTTGGCCCTTCCAAAAAAGTTTATTATAAGTGGACGTGCACATGATTTATGCCAGAAAAAAAAAAAAATTCCGTGCCCCCCCCCCCCCCCCCCCAAAGAAGATAAAAATAGAAAAAAATTAAAATGGTCATATTTCACAAACCACATGGAACAAAGAATATTGTTATTGGTATGCAGCATCCTTAGGACCAGTAGAATCAGGTGAGCCCAAAAAATCTCAATTGCTTGCATCATGGGGGGTGGGGGGCACTTGGGGTGGGGGAGGGTATAAATGAAAAAAAGGCTGAGTCAGCACTTTTCAAATGTGGAAAAAGCATTTTTCTTCAGATCTTTCAATCAGAAACTTTTGATACAGTACGTGGAGAGTGTATTATCACTAAATCACCCACAGAGTGGAGATTCCACCCGAGCAATAATTGCACATTTGTTGCAAAGCACAACCATCACCAGCAAAGTTTCAGCCAATGGACCTCCGGGTTAATCCCGGAGGTCCATTGACTGAATCATTGTTTGTGTTTTTTGTCGATATGTACAAAATTTTAAAGTTATAGCTTGGGTGGTAACTCCACTCCATGGGTGATTTAGTTACAATCCACTCTCCACGTACTGTATATGGTATACAACACCCTTAGGGGCATTCAGTTCAGATTTGTGCAAATCAGAAGCCTGTTTTGTTTTTTTAAACTTCTTAATTCTTTAAAAATCTTCTTCAGATCCATCAGAAAGAATACTTTGATATTTGGTACACAGCATTCTTATGGCAGTCAAATTCAAGTTTATTCAAATTATTTCCCTGGGAATTATGGGAACCCAAATTTCAATTTAGTGAAATATGAGGAAAATTCATCTAAAAATCTTCTCAAATCTACCAGTCAGATCTTCTCAGTTTTGGTATACACCATCCTTATGGGATTCAGATTTAAGTTTCACATCAGATCTGTGGGTTAGTATTTGGGTTCCCCAGTCCATGGGTTCATATTTGGGTTCCCCATGTTCCCCCCAACTTTCAACTTAGTGCAATACGATGAATATTATTTTAAAAACTTCTTCAAATACACAACACAGAATCTTTTTATATTTGGTATTCATCTATCTTATAGGTGCCAAATTCATATTTGTTCAAATCAAGTCTGTGGGTTCATATTTTGATTCCTTATGGGAGCCTTAATATTAAATTAGTGCAATATGAGAAAAATTATTTGAGAATCTTCTTAAGATTCACCTGACAGAAACTTTTCAAATTTGGTATTTTGGCATTTTTTTTAGGGGGGGGGGGGGATCAGATTTGTTCCAAACAAGTCCCCGGGTTCACATTTCGACTCCCTATGGCAACTTAGTTCAGTATGGTTGTGAGGTATATTCTTTAACTCGTTGAGTGTTGGAAGCCCAAATTTGGGCTTTACTCTGAAGCAGTGCTCAAAATAACTTTTTTTCTTTGCGTAGCAAAATGCTACGCATTTCCAAAAAATGAATAGCATTTTGTAAAAATTACATAGCTATTTTTGTATACCAGAGTTATGTTATGCTGTTTTCTATTGAATTCTTCTAAGTAGATAGAATAGTTTCATCCATTTCTGGGCATTTCCAAATGATCTGCAACACATGAAACATTTACTATGTTTTTTTTTAACTGAACTGCCTTTACATGTTGCATGGACTTGGATATTTTCAATTGGCGTCTTGGTTGTTTAATAGAATTCTCAAAATGGAAGTTGGGATTTTTAATTTGACGGGCTTGAAGTTATTTTTAATGGACATTTTATGCAAAATGTTGTAAAAACAGGAAGAATTTAAACCAATAGAATTCATCTTACATATGAAGTTGCTAACGATGCTTGATGGAGAGTTAATCTGAGTTATGCCTGGAATGTTCCACAATCAGAAGTAAAGCATCAGTGAACTAGTTTTCAAATTTGTTTGCAAATTTTCATTTACATTTTGCGATACAAGATAATCAACTGCAGCCTAATAGGCTGCAGTTGATTATCTTGTATCGCAAAATGCTATACATAATTTAACATTGTGTAGCTATTTGCAAGTTTTGCATTGCAAAAAGCGACGCGACACCGCTTATTTTGTGCCCTGCTCTGAAGTGTGGGTACCACAAGTTAAAGGCATTGTTATATTCTGTGGATGTTCTTCATATCATCTTTGAGATGAAAAAATTTTGCCCGTAAGAATTTATCTTGTTGCAATTTATAGAGGGTGACCATAGACACTATCCCTTAAATTGTAACAAGGCAAAGACATGTGAACAAAGTTGGCTGACCAAAAATAATTTAGCACTCTGTGATTTAACAATCTTCTTAAAATCTACCATTCTGAATCTTTTGATATTTGACAAACAGCATTCTCATGGGGATCTGAGATACACAGCATCTTTATTGCTGTCGGAAAAGTGTATTTATATTAAGTCCCAAGATTTATATTTAGGCTTCTTATGATAACCCAAATTTTAACTTAGTGCAATATAGGGAATTTTTTTAACATTTTTCTTCTTCATATCTACCAATCAGCATCTTTTTATATTTGATATGAAGCGTCATTTTCAAGTTTATTCAAACCAAGTCCAGTCCATGTGTTCATATCTGGTCTCCCTCTGTGAGCCTGAATTTAACCTAAGGCAAAATCGTCGCCTGAGTGCTAGAATGTTCTATGTCCCCTATGGGACATAGAACATTCTAGCACTCAGCCGACGAAATGAATAATATTCTTTAAAATCTTCTTCATATCCGTCAGACAGAATCGTCTGACAGTTGGTGTACAGCCTCCTCATAGGGGGGCTGATACAAGTTCATTCAAACCAAGTGCATGGGTTCATGTTTGAATCCTTATGGGTACCGCTTGGTGGTTTTTTGGTTTTCCTGTTCGGTTCCGGTTTTTACGGCAAACCGGAAAACTGAACCGTAAGACTCAGGAAAAACCGGCCGGACGGTTTTACCGTGTTTGTGCATAAACTGATCAATCTATCTTACTGAAGCGAACTGGACTAGCGACCACTTTGGACTCTTGTCACTTCAAAAGGTGAATATGTCGTATTCTCATTGTGCACCGGACGATTCAATAAGAGAGAAAATGTGATAATGAGAAACAACATTACATGGATTAAATGAACTTTATTAATCTGTTACCTAATTTGTGTTTTTATGGACTCAATAGGCTGGTCCCCCAGCACCCCTGAGAATGACATGACCGAAGACTGCGAAGAGAAGTTAGGCTGAATCCAATGGAGATATTAAGAGACATGTCTTTTTGTGGCGAGTGATGTCGTACAAACAATTGCTGATTTTTCCAAGTTAAGGAGTCTGAACTGTTATTTACTATATGCTCTTAAAACAGAGAAAAACCGAACCGAAACCGAGGCTTTTCCCCGCAATCGAACAGAAACCGAATCTCAAAATCTAAACCGCCCAGCTCTACTTGTGGGAATCCAAATTTTAACTCGGTGCACCATGAAGAAAATGCCTTAAAAATCTTCAAATTCACTTGGCAGAAACTTTTCTTATTTGGCTTACACCATCCTTGTGGGGGTAGATTCAAGTATGTTTATATCAAGTCCATGGGAGTAGTATGTCTCGTATGTTTGAGGACCCATTTGGGGGATCTCATAAGGGGATCTCATGTGACGTTATAGTCACGGGACCCAGTGGCGCCACGTTGTGTTGCCATTGTAACCCGCATGAGCGGCCATCTTGTGACATCATCCCCATAGTGATACGTGGTGTTAGTGCGCATGCACAGCGCGTGTTGTTAGGGTGATACGTGTTTCTGTCGTCCATTTTGTATACTGGAGGCCGCCATCTTGGTTTCCATGATAGCACATGTTATGCTATGTTACCCAAAGGCCTACAACAAGACAGGGGTAAGTTCGGAGGGTGTGTTCGATTGAATCGGAGTATCACAAATTACTACAAACAACCCGACAATCCCTCCAAATCACCAAAATTCACACCAAACTACCGAAATTGACTTTATTTGATACGGATTTCCCATTTTATAGTCTTAAAACATAGTGCTATAGTACAGATGGGGGTGGGGGGGGGGGGGGGGGGGGGGGGGGGGGGAGGGATACGTTTGATTGAACTAGAATATATCTAATTACTCAAACAGACTCAACAACCCTTACAAACCACCAACATCTACACCAAACCACCAAAACAGACACTGAAGCCCCATTTTGGGCATATAAAAATAACACGTAATTCTATAGGACCGAGCTATCTCCTGGGGCTATGTTCTATTTAATAGGGGTACTGGACCTGATTTTCCCAGAATCCCACTTTTAATGCCTATTGCATATGCTACTCTAACACTAACAGTCTATCAAGTCCAAACTATCTCTGGTTCTCTCGCCCAAGTCTTATATAATCCCCAGTGCTTGATTTCCCATAATCTGTATGCAGAGTTATCGCTCTTGTGTACAACAAAAACCTATATCATTCCTAAAGCCAATAAGCTATCGAGCAGTTACTGGTAAGTCATTGATCGAACGACTGGAAGCAGATCGAGCAAATGTGCTTTAGAGCAATTGCTCGATTGAGTGACTCACACATATTGCTCGAACGACTCGAATCCCATTGAGCAAATGAGCTATTGAGCAATTGCTCGATCGAGTGATTCGCACATATTGCTCGAATGACTCGAATCTCATCGAGCAAATGAGCTATTGAGCAATTGCTGATTCGAGTGACTCGTACATACGACTCTTAGCCTCATTTCAGAAAAAAGGGATTCCATAGCCACCGGCGTTTTCGAAAAAGGGGTTCCACAAATGGGATTCCACAAAAGGGATTCCATAAGTGGGATTCCGTCTTACCTCGAGTGACTCCCACATACTGCTCGAATGACTGGAATCCCATCGAGCAAATGAGCTATCGAGCAATTACTCGTTCGAGTGACTCGCTCATATGACTCTTAACCTCATTTCAGAAAAAAGGGATTCCATAGCCAGCGGCGTTTTCGAAAAAGGGATTCCACAAATGGGATTCCACAAAAGGGATTCCAAAAGTGGGATTCCGTCTTACCTCGAGTGACTCGCACATACTGCTCGAATCTCATCGAGCAAATGAGCTGTCGAGCAATTGCTCGTTCGAGTGACTCGCACATACGACTCTTCGACTCATTTCAGAATAAAGGGATTCCATAGCCACAGGCATTTTCCAAAAAGGGATTCTTAAAAAGGGATTCCGTAAGTGGGATTCTTATCCAATTACGTAAAATTATGTTCCGTGCTTTGACATAAACACTCGAGGGTATGGAAAGGGACTAATAACGCCCAGTTCAACAACTACTACAAGAACCTGAACAGATAAAACATTATAACAATCACAACAAAACAACGAAGGTACAAAAGTGAACGAAGATCCAACACAACCAAGATCGAAGTGAACAGAACATAACGAAGTGAACGAAGACCGCACTTATCTGATCAAACACAACCAAGATCAAAATCAACAGAACAAAGTGAACACAGTTTTGAACTATAACTGCTAAATATAACCCAATGTTAACCCTTTGAAGCCAATAAAGTTTTTAACCCTAATGAAGGTATATATAATTAACACCCCCTTTGAACTATTTGAATAAACTCTGTATAACTTAATATTAACTGTAAAACCCTTTAAACTGAATGAGCTCTATTTTTTAACTAAAGCCCTAATGCAAATATAACACAGTGTGAACCCCTTTGAATTGTTTGAATGAATAATATATATATAATTAACACCCTCGAGCTGAACAACGTTTAAGTGAATGAATTTTTTAACTACAGCCTTAATAAAAATATAACGAAGGTGATCTGATTGACATTTTTGAACTATAACCCCAATGAAGGTATTAACTCCCTTTTAACTTGATTCTTTCTATAGGGAAGGGAAATACCCTCGAGTGTTTATGTCAAAGCACGGAACATAATTCTACATAATTGGATAAGAATCCCACTTACGGAATCCCTTTTGAAGAATCCCTTTTTGGAAAATGCCTGTGGCTATGGAATTCCTTTTTTCTGAAATGAGTCGTATGTACGAGTCACTCGAACGAGCAATTGCTCAACAGCTCATTTGCTCGATGAGATTCGAGTCATTCGAGCAGTATGTGCGAGTCACTCGAGGTAAGACGGAATCCCACTTATGGAATCCCTTTCATGGAATCCCATTTGTGGAATCTCTTTTTCGAAAAGCCTGTGGCTATGGAATCCCTTTTTTCTGAAATGAGGCTAAGAGTCGTATGTGCGAGTCACTCAAATGAGCAGTTGCTTGATAGCTCATTCGCTCGATGGGATTCGAGTCATTCGAGCAGTATGAGCGAGTCACTCGAGGTAAGATGGGTTCCCACTTATGGAATCCCTTTTGTGGAATCCCATTTGTGGAATCCTTTTTTCGAAAACGCCGGTGGCTATGGAATCCCTTTTTTTCTGAAATGAGGCTAAAAGTCGTATGTGCGAGTCACTCGAACGAGCAATTGCTCGATAGCTCATTTGCTCGAAGGGATTCAAGTCATTCGAGCAGTATGTGCGAGTCACTCAATCGAGCAATTGCTCGATAGCTCATTTGCTCGATGGGATTCGAGTCGTTCGAGCAATATGTGCGAGTCACTCGATCGTGCAATTGCTCTAAAGCTCATTTGCTCGATCTGCTTCGAGTCGTTCGAGCAATGACTTACCAGTAACTGCTCGACAGCTTATTGGCTTTGGGAATGATATAGGTTTTTGTTGTACAGAAGGGAGATAACTCTGCATACAGATTATGGGAAATCAAGCACTGGTGATTATAAGACTTGGACGAGAGAACTAGAGATAGTTTGGACTGGATAGACTGTTAGTGTTAGATTAGCATATGCAATAGGCATTAAAAATGGGATTCTGGGAAAATCAGGTCCAGTACGTCTATTAAATAGAACATAGCTCCAGGAGATATTTCGGTCCTATAGCATTACGTGTTATTTTTATATGCCCAAAATGGGGCTTCACGTGTCAGTTTTGGTGGTTTGGTGGAGATTTTGGTGGTTTGTGAGGGTTGTTGAGTCTATTTGGGTAATTAGATATACTCTAGTTCAATCAAACTTACCACTGGGGCCCCCTCTGTACTATAGCACTACGCGCTAAGCCTATAAAATGGGAAATTCGTATCAAATAAAGTCAATTTCGGTAGTTTGGGGTGGATTTTGGTGATTTGGTGGGATTGTCGAGTTGTTTGTGGTAATACGTGATACTCCGATTCAATCGAACACACCCTCCGAACATACAGCTGTCTCGTTGTGGACCTTTGGGTAACATAGCTTAACACGTGCTACCATAGAAACCAAGATGGCGGCCTCCAGTATACAAAATGGACGACGGAAACACGTATCACCCTAACAACACGCGCTGCGCATGCGCACTAACACCACGTATCACTATGGGGATGACGTCACAAGATAGCCGCTCACGCCTGTTACCATGGCAACACAACATGGCGCCACTGGGTCACGTGACTATTACGTCACATGAGATCCCCCGATGAGATCCCCCAAATGGGTGTTAGTAAAGGGGAAACCCTTTTGTTGTTTTCAAAAAAATCTCAAGCCTAATGTAGAGTGAGGGTGGGGGTTGGAAAACAGACAGCATTTTTCAGAGCGTTTTTGATTATAATCATTGCAGTATGCACACATGTACAAGGCGACAGTGACACTTCCCTTTTGCCTTCATTTTCTTCTGGTACCTAAACACATAATACCATTGCTACTTGGAGACAACTTGATCCAGGTGAGCGTTTTAGGCCCGCTTGAGCCTCTGGTTTAGCATTACTAGAGATAATTGAATTATGGGTATTTAAATCAACAACAACAGTTTTATAAATAATTACATGACTTCATCCCTCTCTAGTTTTGCCTAGTTGTAGATGCTGAATCTGACCTGAAATCCGTAAAACAACTTCTTCGGGTGAGCGCCTCGGGTCCCTTGGGGGCCTCTTGTTTGGTATAGAGCACCCTTAAGAGTTAGGAGGTGTGGTCAGAATCAGATGTGTTCAAACCATGTCCCTGAGTCAATATTTGGCCTGAATTTTAACTTAGGGGTGGGGGCAGATTTAGGTTTTTTCAAACCAAGTCCCTGGATTCATGTTTGGCGTCCCTTTGGGGAGCCGGAATTTTAACGTAGGGAAATATGAGAAAATGTCTTTAAAAATCTCCTTTTGCAGATTCACCAGTCAGAATCTTTCGATATTTGGCATACAGCAGGGTGTTTAAATTCAAATTTGTTCAAAGCAAGTTCCTGGGTTAATATTTAGGCTCCCCATGCTTCCCCATATTTGAACTTACTGCATTATAAGGAATTTTCTTTATAATTCTTCTTTCCAGAAAGACTAGTCGGAATCTTTTCATATTTGGTATACACTATCCTTGGGAGTGGGGCAGATGGTTGGGGGTTGGTCAGATTTATGTTTGGTAAAATAAAGTTCATATTTGGGCTCTTTGTCGGGGCCTGCTTATTGCTACACAATGAATTATCTTTAAAAATCTTCTTCAGATCCACGTTTCAAAATACAGTTTCCTGGGGGCCGGGAATTGGGAGAGGGTTGGGCGGGCCACCTTCAAGTTTGTTTAAACGAAGCTCCTGCGTTGATATTTCAGCTTCGTGCAATGTGTAGAATATTATTTAACCCTTTACCTGCATGAAAAACAGACGACACTTGCAAAGAAAATCTTGAATAACTATTTTTTTTTTCATTTTTTTTGTCTCAAAAACATAGGTTAAGACCCCTCATTGGAACGAGCTCGACGAGCTCGTTCCAAAGAGGGCCATAACCTATGTTTTTGAGACAAAAAATGAAAAAATAATGAAAATTAATTGGCGATTTTTGTGAATAGAGCTGGCCGGTTTTTGCCGTTACGTTTTGTAAAGGGTTAAAGATCCCCTTCAGATCCACCAAGCCTAATCTTTTGATATTGGGTAATAGCATTGTGTGAATGGGGTTAAATGAGGTTTGAAGGATTTTGAGTGATTTTGGGGCTGCGGATCAACTTGGCAATTTTTGGTGTCAAATCACTCAAAGTGCTCCAAGGCTCACTTGAAAGCAAAAATGAAAGGTTGTTTGAACGCAAGGTTTGTTACCTATACCGGAAACTTTAAAATATATATTTAGAATTCCAGGTCCTTGACAAATTGCCCTTTTTAGCGTTACTTAGACGACTATAAATCCGCGGTTATTCTGGGCATTATTTCTGTGGTGGCATCTGAATACTTGGAAAATCTCATCTGACCAAGACATAAGAGGCAGAAACTGGAGAAACAGAATTTACTACGACCAGTAAATTCGAATCTGTGTGAAAATTGTGAAAGAATCAGGTTTAAATAATATAGAAAGTGAATTTATGGAGACTTATTTTTGTAAAGCAAAATATCTTGGATTTTCGTAAACAGCGTTTAAAGATTTTCATACAGGAATCAGATAAAGAATCCAGAAATAACTTCTGTACACAGCATTCAGCATGTTCTATAAAGGAATCAGAAAAGGATATTTTTGGGCCCAGCCCACTATTTTGAGTATAAAATACATGTATGAACTTCAGCAGTGCATTTGGAGGGGGGGGGGGGGGGGGGTAAAATGTGATTTCCAGCAATTCAGAAAAATGCACTAGACAGCGGATTTCCAAAAGCTATATTTAGAAAGTTGATATTCACTGGAAAACCGATGTACACGCATTCTTGGGTACCAGTCACGTGTATAAGATCCCGCCAACAGAAATGTGTTTATTTATAAAGTATATAATAAAATAATTTATTTAGGCGGTGATGTTATCTTAATGTTGTAATAGTGTAACTGAAAGTAGGGATAAACTGCATACAAAGTTTTAATATACAGACACTAATTAAAACATTAATCTTACAGACAAGTCATCTTCAAAAGATGTGTACATGTAGCTCAGAGCAGTTATGAATCACAACTAAAAACAGTTTATTATTTAGAAGGCACACGACTAAGGAATGTCTTATTGATGATCATGACTGATTATAATCATTTTGTAAATTAGGGGTTAAATCAACAGCAATAAAAACATTCCTCAAATCTCTGCTCGACTGCGATACAGCTGACGGGGATGTGAAGAATCGATCATTAAAACTAATATTCACAAACTCTTATGAAAGGATTACAGATACATAATTTCATGGGGTTTAAATCACATTCAGCATTTATTTAGTTAATAAAACAGAATCTGAATTACTGACAAAAGAAGACCTTACAATCATCAGCCTATAAGCAGGCCTGAAAATGATGAAAGTGACAAGATTTTCAGTGCTGAAAATACAATTGTAGAAAATACAACTGAAAAGGGTTTATAGTATTGGCTCCTGGAGACAATACTACAAAACGTTTACAATTGTATTTTCTAGAATTGTATTTTTTCCCTATTCACATAACTGACTAAAATGAATCATTACCATTTTAAAAGATATGGCAATTTGCAAACTAGCAAATTGCCACATCTTTAGAAATGTTAATTGTTCATTTTAACCCATTGAAAGCCATAACTAGAAAATACAATTCTATAATTCTAGAAAATACAATTGTAAAAAAAAAATTGTATTTGTAACGGATTTGGTAACAGCAGTTGAAATATAATATACAAGAGAAGTTCTAAATTACTCTGTTATAATTCTTCTGCACATAACGGAGGTTTAATTCTATTTTTGTTGGCTTCAAGTCATTTCCATGTTCGAAATGAATCGATGTACCTTATTGGTTCACGCCGTGGTGCATTGTTATGTTGTTTCATTCGTCGAGGTGAAAGCGAGGGATCAATCAGATTACAGTATTTGAAATCTTTCCCCGCGAAATTATCCTATATAAGAGCGGTCTCGCTCATAATTCATCGTCCACTTTGTGTTTGGGTAAAGCTTTGACTAGCTGTCCAAACATAAACCTATACACTAGCTTAGTTATGGGGACATTTTGTAACCTGTAAAAAGGTTAACCGTAAGGGATGCCGTAATTTTTGGTCCCGTTCAGCTCGGCCCTGGTGAGAATCAACGTTTCTGACAGTGATTCTCTCCAGGTCCGAGTTCTGGGCGAGCATCCAGATTTACTGAACATATTTTGTGTGTAATTTAACCCTCTTTTTGGTAAAAGTGGAGTGGACAAGTGGTTTTTGATCCGTCATTCATATTCATGTCCATTTCATATCATACTATTTTTGGCTTCATAATAAACCACGTATAAACTGTTTTCCTATTTTATTGTGTATTCATCCAGACCACAACACATAACTTAATGGTTATTCTACCTCTAGAGTTGAGTTATATTTTATCCATGGTTTGCTAGTTGACCCAGATCCTCACGAATCTGAAGAACAACAGGGAGATTTCGGCCAGGGTTCTAGCCCCTGGGGAGTCGTTCACCCCTCCCCTGTTACATATTGTCCCTGGTTTCACAAAAGAAGAAACAAAATTTAACTTCCCTAATCAATACTGAACCTCATACAATGTTACTGTCAATTTTTCAATCCATCTGGTAACTAGTTACAAAATTTCATCCAATCGATCCACTGTGATTTGCAAAGTAAATTTTTCAGTGTCAAACAAATTTCCCAAAATACTATTTGAGTGGAAGGAGAACAGGCTTTCTCGTAAGATCTCTCTAGACCACATTCAGACAAAATCTCTTCTAACAACCGATAATCGTTTTGAACTAAATCTGCTGACCGAGCACTTGCAAGACCATCCAAGTAATTAATAATTTTCAAACCATGCAAAGAACGGATATAAGATACTGCAATAGTTGGTCACTTGCAAATGAAGGCAACAGATCTAAGACCCATAGATAAAACTTTGTCAAAATATTATAAGTTATTCTGTTTGTTGACAGGGGGCATGGTCTCACGTTCCCTGCATGAAATTTATATTCAACCGAGGCGTCAGCCGAGGTTGAATATATGTTTCATGCAGGGAACGTGAGACCATGTTCCCTGTCAACAAACAGAATAAAGTATATGTCCCGTTCTTCGCTTCATTCGAAGCATTTGAAAATTTGTTGTTGTACACCGAATATTAGAAAGCAGACATTGTTTCGGTAAGGTGTTAACTTTTATCATAACAGACTGGAGTGATTTCCCTTTATTCAATGTTTACGAACGCAATCAACGGGGCGAGATGCTCTCGATTCGTTTCAGTTCATGTTACAGTAAATTAATGAGGAGAGACCTTATAATTTAATCGGTTTCATAAATAATTACTCATGTTTACATAACTAATCTTTTTGTACGTAATAACGGTACTTTTGTGTGTATTTTACTTCAGTTAAATGTATTTGTCTCAGTTGATTTCAAGTGAAAAAAGACATTGCGATGAACCGTTGCTCATGGCAACGAGACGCTTTCCTTGACAGTGGACATAAGAATCGCTGACAGTAGACATATGCGCGTGCCCGGCGACATAAAATAAAATCAACGAGGCATTGACCAATCACTGCAAGGTATTGCGGTTGGTATCGGGACAAAATTGAATATTCCACGAGAAACCAACGAGATTTATATCACCAGGATAAATTGGGATTTGGCGATAAGCTCATTTCAAGTTGTTTTTTTTTAAAGCAAACTGGCAATTCTGTCCAAAGATTTTAATTAAATCTACCAAATTATGAATTGAAGGATTCTTCAAATGTATAAACTCATCTAAGTACTCATACTTAGGAATACAGTCATTAACAGAAGAGACAGGAGGAAAGCTTAAATTGAGGATAATCCCGCGGTACTGGGAATCTCTTTTCGGAACAGAGTTTAAAGGTTGATTTTAACTGAAGAGGAAAGGGATTACTAGAAAAGGGCCCCAAAATAGAATTATAGCTCAATTACTTTTTAATAAAATTTTCAATTTCATCTGGAAAATTTTGAGCACCAAAAAGAATTATAGCTCAATTACTTTTTAATACAATTTTCAATTTCATCTGGAAAATTTTGAGCACCTTTGTGATTAGTAACTCTAGTTGTACAAAGTTTAGAAGAGTTAGTATAGCCAGTGGGAAAACCAAAGTGTTCAACTGATTACCAAAAATGGACGCTGACCGATTGCTGGTTATTTCGGCTCACACTCGGCCGATTCCGATGCCGATCCCGATTGTAATACTGTGCACTACGAGACGAGCCGAGGCCTGTAAGAACGAGATTAAATTGAACATATTTCACAGTGCTAAATGTCGTTGACTCGGGTCGTAGTAAAATGACCAGACGCACACACTTGGGTGGTATAGGAGGCTCTCAGACAGATCATTTTACTGTGACCTGCCTCAATGGAGTGTAACCTTCACTTTTTTCCGGTATAAACTGGCGTTTGTTATTAGAGTGTAGACCAATTAATATTTTCAACGTGCAGCCTTAGAGCTGCACTTTAAAAATAGTGATTGGTCTACTCTACACATTAACTTAGCAGCCATCCTACTTAACTGGTAGAGCGCTGGAAGCCCATATTTGGGCTTTATTCTGAAGTGCAGGTCCCGCAACTTGATGCCTTCATATTCTGAGGATATGCTTCATATTAGCTTGGAATTAAAATTATTTAGTCTGTGTGAGTTTGCCTTGTTACAATTTATGGGAGAGTGCCAAGTGGCACTCTCCCATAAATTGTAACAAGACAAAGAGACGTGAACAAATTTGGATGACCAAAAATAATTTAGCACTCTACCAGTTAATGAAGTTATGAAGTATCATGTTCCTGCACCGTAAAGCGGTCGAGTTTAAAAAGTTAAGTCATTGGAATGCAGGTGGTAAGAAACTCTATCACGAGACTTGAACAGAGTCTCTTAAAATGCGAAATAGATGAAGATAATACGGCCGCAATTGCCATTTCTCTGTGTGTTGAAGCGCTAAAAACACAAAGAGTGAAGGGTTAAGTATGTGTCTTCCTGGTATTTGCTCTCTTTAAGAGCACATCTACCAAACAGTACACCCATACCTGTGGTTGAAGAGGCAAAACATTTTTCTTTCTTCATTACACCTTGCGTTCTTGATGACAACGCCAGTGAGTACTCAAGTGGCAGTAGAGTTTCTTCTGAAATAGATATAAAAGAAACATTTAATTTGAGGACCTCAATTAAGCCTTCAGTTAAGGTATTGAATTTCTTGAACTGTTCAGTTAAGAAACTAATAGCTATGCAAACTTTAAACATATTCCTTTGCAGTGGCGGAACTATTTTCGCGTTTGTGTGTGTTTTCGAGCGATACAATCATGTTGCAGAAGAATTTTAAATGTTGGTGTCTGATCCCTTGCCGGGAGTCGAACCCTCGGCAACCCCGCCTGGCAAACAGAGTCCAACACCTAAACCACTAGATCATTACACACCGTCAAAAACGATGGCTGGAATTTAGCTTTTTAGATGAAATTCTCATGATTACTTGGTTCACATTCCTTTCGGCAGCAGCATGAAAGTGTGGAACTCGCTGGCTACAGTATGACGAAGGTGCTGTGGTTGGTCTCAGATGAAGCCTGACACGGGCCTGTGTGTGTTTTTAGAATGATACAATCAATTTTTAGAAGAATTAGAAAATTGGTTTCTGATCCCCTGTCCTCGGTAACTCTGCTTGGCAATCGGAAGTCCAACACCTAAATCACTAGACTATTGCACACCGTCAAAAAATGATGGCTGGAATCCAGCATTTCATGATTAGTTGGTTCACTACCTTTCGACAGCAGCATAAAAGAGCGGAACGCGCTGGCTACAGTGCGACGAAAATTTAGTGGTTGCCGTGTACGTGTGTTTGTGTTGGGGCCGTCCTAGGAAATTACCAATCGTTATGGGCGAAATCTCAGGTGACGTCATAGATGGTCGGAGGTCCAAAAATTAAAATTTGTCGGATTTTTAAAAAAAATTTGAATGTTGTACAATTCAAAATATTGGGAGATAGCTGTGTTTTTTTTATTTTTTATTTATCGCCATTTTGACCTTTTTATGTCATTTCAAATTTAGGGGTTATTTTGCACATTTCTCTTTGAAAACGATGATTTTCAATTACTCACACCTCCGTGTAAATACTACACACAGCTGGGGCCCGGTTGCTCAGTTGGTAGAGGTGCAGGCTGCAAGCCGAGAGGTCCTCGGTTCGAAACCCCACCTGTCAAATGAGCAACCGCGTTGTATCTCCTTGGCCAAGACACTTCATCCCCATTGCCCACGTGGGGGCACGGTGGCGCTGTGTACTAAGGCGTACTGCACGTCGATGGTACACCTACCTGTCTTCAACCAAGGATAACCCTGCTTGTGTGGAGTTAGCTGACAGTTGCTCCTCGTTGCTCTTGGTTCTCTCCGGGCACTCCTCGGCTTCCTCTACCCGTAAAACTGTCGTGGTCATGATTAGCCATTGTGCAGAAATATGTGACCTTAAACACCAATAAACAAATAAATGAACTACACACAGCTATGGAATTTCACACACTCTTTTATCTTCATGGTGGCTCTATTACATGTATTTGTTACAATTTCATAATTCAACCGCTACCCAAAATAACGCCAATTTGACGTTTTTTGCATGAGGGTTTTAATATCTGCCCACTTATTGAACGCTCACTCTAGAAATTTGGGAAATATTTTTTCAAATTTATTGATGTAATTATTTATTGGGTTTTAACGACACTTTAGACAGCCAGGGTCACCTCGTGTCGGACAGTTTTACGGGTGGAGGAAGCCGTAGTACCCAGACAGAACCACCGAACAGCAGCGAGCATCTGTCAGACTCCCAAACTTACTAACTCCACACAGGCAGGATTAGCATTGGTTGAAGACATGTGCACCATTGACGTGCAGTACGCCTTAGTGCACACCGTGCCACCACGTGGGCAATCGGTCGGGATTAAGTGCCTTGCCCAAAGATAAAACGCAGTTACCCCTGGAGGGGTTCGAGCCCTGGACCGTTCGGTTTGAAGTCCAATGCCTAACGAATGAGATCGCGATCCTACTACAAAAGTCAACACCACGTACGAGATACAGAAAAGGTCTTTATTCTTCGGGATGTTAATTGTTTGGATAACATGTGTAAAGCTTTAACGAAAATTATATTTTCCTCTTCTGAGAATTTGTGATTGTCATATAACATGTTGGCATGTTGTGATTGTCATATAGCATTGTTAATGCAATGAACTTGACAGCCAAGGAAGTGAACCACATTGGTCACTGTTCGAGTTGTTTTCTTGTAACTGTCAATTTGTCTGTGCTATAAAAAAATTCAAAAGAACGAGTTAACAAATGAAAAGAATGTGCTTGAAATAAATGAACGTTCCGCGACTGGAAACGAGCGTTCTTTGCAACACACTTAGAAATTCTTACATGGTGTTGGTTAGTTTCTTGCAGACGTCACAATTAGGTACAGATGTCCATATATATTGTCGGCGTGTTGTTGTTGTTGTTGTTCTTTTATATGATATCGTTGTTGCATGTCTCTTTGGGGTTCAGAGGAAGTTAAACAACCGGAATAATCCCCTGTAGGTGTTTTATGGTCAAATAAAGTTAAATGTTTCGATGGGAATAACATAGAAATTAAAAACAATCGTAAGACGATCGAACTAACCAACCAATCACAATTCAGGATCTTAGCTGACATAGTGGTTGAAGAGTTACCTTACAAAAGTTTTAGAAGTAAATACAATTATCATTACCTGAAAAATTCATAAAATTTGAGGGGGTTTATTTGTTTATTTTTCGTTTTCCGGAATATAACTTGTGTTTTGCAATTACGACAAGCTTGATTTCAAAAAGTATGTCCGGACTTGCGTTTTTATGTCCCGCCACTTCAGATCCCGTTCGCTTATCGTTTCTGGAGAATATTCCAGTTGGCAACCTTTAGATTTATATTTTCAAGTAACTTTATATGATGTGATCTTATATCTTCGTGAAGCTTTTTCATTTTCCTATAGATTATTGGCCGTGTATACACACTGGGCGGTCAATCAAGAGGTCTAAATATCGATCCTCTAGGGTGAAGATTGCAAAGTATCCGAAAACTACAAGTTTCAGTAATTGCCAATATGCTCTATCTGTAAATAGGTTAATTTCTGAAACGCTGTGGTGATTAAAATAAAAAAAATGTCCGTTTGGTATGTTGAATTCTATGTTTCGTGCGTTGGGTTTACATTGTGATGCGCTTGAATCGCGGTTGTCAAAACTGCGATCAAACTAATGGAAAAGCCCTACTACAGCACAGTTGCCGTGGACTGGACAGTGTTGTCCACAGATGCGTTTATCAGGTAATAAAAATCATTATCAGAAAAAAATTAATTAATGAAGCACCGGGTGGAACCTAATATTATTGGGTCCGTGAAAATATTGCCCACCCGCGAAAAGTGTCCAGTCCACGGCGGCCCTACTGTACTGCGTAACAAGGTGCCATAACTTGATTTCACCGGCTGTCAACGGTCATGTAGTCGCCGTGTGTGACGTGCAGTGTACAACCAGATTGTGATTGTCATGCCCAATTTTTCATTGGGCAGAACACGACGATACCACTTCACTAACCAATCTGACGGGGTGGGTTGGTAGGGGGAGGAGGGAGGGGGGAGTCCAGAGATATTCTCCTTTGGAAAAATTTGAAATTATGCTATCATATGGAATCGTATGTGCTTACAGGTGATTAAAATACCAATTGATGAGAGCGCGGTGGCTCGGTGGTTATGGAATTGGACTCCAAACCGAGAGGCTCGATCTCCGCCAGGGATAACTGCGTTGTATCTTTGGGCATAACACTTCATCCTAGTTGCCTACGTGGGACACGGTGGCGCTGTAACCGCCCACATCCGACCGTGTAATTTGCAAATTTAGCAGTTGAAAAAGTTATATTTTTCAAATTATTTCAACAAACAATATCATGTGACCTCTCATTGGAACGAGCTCACCGTGCTCGTTCCAATGAGGGGCCACATGTTATGGTTTTGTTGAAATTTTTGGAAAAATTTAAAAAAATAGTAATTAAAATAATAAATTTTGATATTCTCGACGTTGGGTAAAGGGTTAAGGCGTACGATGTACGAAGAAGGCGTACGATGGTGCACTTGTCTTCAACCAATACTATCACTGCTTGTGTGGAGTTAGTACGTTGAGGAGTCTGACAGTTGCTCGCCGTTGCTCTGTGGTTCTCACCGGGCACCTCGTCTAAATAAATAAATAAACACCAATTGGTAGTTGTTTGTCCAAGAACGGCAACCCACATCCCATAGACGCTATAAGGTATGGTTCGAAAGAAAAAAATTACAATATTTACAAAGTGACTGCACACAGGAAAGTTTGAGGACCCCGGTGGGGTCAACACATTGCGGGGTGGAAACTCCTTTTGTTGGAAGGGTCGGGTGAAGAGCTTTCCCAGAAATTATTTTTAGAAGGCACAAAATGGTCACCTTTTCTGTGTTTTGAAAAAAAAATCCGTGCACCACATGTAAATATGGAAATGATTCGTATCACAATGTACTAGCCCGTTTTTAAAGAAAACGGATCAATACACATTTGTGCAAATTTTCGTTGTAGTATGGTCATTAGAGACCCGTAAAGCTTCGTGATTCGTATCACAATGTACTAGCCCATTTTTAAAGAACACGGGTCAGCACACATTTGTGCAATTTTTCGTTGCAGTGTAGTCATTAGAGACCCGTAAAGCTTCGACATTCGATTCAGTTGGAACTTGTCCCGATAATTTAATTCAATTCGATTGAAGTCGAGTCCTATTGATTTGGGAATTTACGAATCTCTCAGACGCTATCTCAAAATCCTTCCAAGTGCCTCCTCATGAACTCTTCTTCACTCATCAGGTCTCCTGTACAGGAGGGGGAGGGGGAGGGGGAGGGGTGGGGTTGTGATATGCAGGAGACATGATGAGAGAAGAAGAGTTCAAAGAGGTTCCGCTTCCGACACTACTTTGATTCCATTCTGCAATATTCTGCTTTTTTGTTGATTTCCCAAACAGACGAGTACTCGTTGAATATATATAGGTTATTACCAGCGCACGAGGGAGCGCGAAGGTCCACGGTTCGATCCCCGCTGGGGTTGACTGCGTTGTGTCATTGGGCAAAGCACTCAGTCCAGATTGTCCACGTGAGTAGGTAATAAAGGCGGATTTACGACCACTTGTACATGTACGTGTACAACATACGCACACGATGCGTTCACCAACGTGGAATTCAGTGTTAAATCACACGCTTGTTCACAAAACTGTACAATGCTCTTGAATCCCCCCCCCCCCCCCCATGTTTTTTGTGACTCCTAGATCGCACTTTTAACGTTCAAATACTCGTGGTGAACGCGCGTTTTTAAAAAATGGGTGAAATTGTACATCTTCACTTCTATCTTGTACTTCTATCTTGTACTTAATTTTTTGTCGACGTTCCCATCGCAGATCAGACCATCGATCCATCGTTGGCGAGCGCGAGCAAAAGCAAAAAATTCTGGGTCATCATCAAAAAACGGTTTTGGGGATTCTAGACCCGTGGTCCAGAACCCGCAATTGTTTTGAGGCAGTGGTCCAGAACTCGCAATTGTTTTGAGGCGGTGGGTTTTTCCCATTTATGACATTATTAGGGGAATTCCCCACTATGAGAAATTCCCAAACTCAGCTAATTGAGCGATCGGATCGCTCGATTCTCGTAAACTCGATCTGAACGAAGAGTGTCGTCGTCGGTGTGTTGGAAATTCGCGAGCCCGCTGTCACGTTTTTGATTGATATATATATAGGGGAGAAAAAAAAAAATAAATAGTTATTTAGAAAATTAAATATATCAAATCGAATATATAATAAAAAAAAATACGTAAATCATGAGCGATTCTCAGAGCAAGGTTTCTTTTAAACATGCTGATGAGAGCATACGCAATCTGCGTGAACGAACAACTACGTCCCATCTTGTTTGAACGATGCGTCGGATGTCGGGATTATCTAGACTTCGATCACGAGAATCATTCGTGTCTTACGATGGAAAGGGAAGATATGGTCGTCATGTATTTCGAACCGGCGTTCGAACGCGTTAAATTCAATGATGTGATCACGTTTTGGAAGAGATTAGTCTTCTGTAAGAATAGAGACAGGCCCACAGATTCGGAAGAACTGAAATTGGCGCGTAGATGTTTGACTTTAGAAGACAAGGGATGCATCAAGAAATTATTGCTGAACGAAGCATACGTCTAAGTTTTTTTCGTTGATATAAAATAAGGGAGAGTAGAAAATAAAAAAAAAATAAATACACACATAAATTTTTTTATCTAATATTAGAAAGAAAGAAAAAAAACACAAAATGAGAACCAGAAATAAATTGTATCCGACGTTAGTGGACGACGAGGACGAGAAGCCAAACGGCGTTTTGCCAACGGCGCCGTCGCTAGAAGAAAGAGAAAGAGGAGAGAGGTATCGCATCGATCAAATCAGTAGAATCCAATTGTATCTGACTCGAGAGAGAGATTCTCATCGTTCCCTCAAGAAGAAGTATTCGCGTTTCGTGAAATTCGTCAAAGCGATCGACATGACACTCATCACGATTTCCATGGGTTCACACACGGCCGGCATCGGATTGTTGTCGACCGCGGTCGGCATTCCGATCGTGTTGACCGTAGAAGGAGTGGCTCTCGCCGCCGGATTGTTTAGCACGCTCAGAAACTTTTTGAGTAGGAAATTATATCTGAAGGCGAGGAAACACGACAAGATCCGCGTCTTGGCCGACTCCAAGATCGACACGATATCCGAAATGATCTCTATGGCGTTGAAAGACGGTAGGATATCGGATGGTGAATACTTCGCGATATTGAGCGAGAAAACGAAATACGATGCCATGAAAGAAGCCATGAGAATCAAGACTCGTCAGATCATCAAGGAAGAGATAAAGGATTCTCTCGTGGAAAAGGGGAGGAAAGAGGCCACGGAGGAATTCAGTAAGATGATAGAACTCAAGAGCAGCGATTGAAAAAAAAAAATATATATATATAATAAGAACAGAATTTTAAAAAGAAAAAAAAAATATTAAATTTATATATAAAATAAAAAAAACGAAATTAATTTAAATAACTCTTAAAAAATGTATTGCATAAAGTGTAAGAGAGTTACCGAGATGAGTAATTCTAGAGAAGTGCGAACTAAAAACGACAGACGGATGCTTGGCGGGAATTTGCGACGTGTGTGGTTCTGTCAAGATGTGATTCGTCAAACAAAAGAACGCGAGCAAAGGTAAAGGCATCGTGAATAAAATGATCAACAATCTACCTTTCGAAATGCATCTGCCCAGTCACAGTTTCACGGGACCCGGAACGAAATTGAACAAGAGACTCAACGCCGATCTGACTCCCAAATCTTGGAGCAAACCCGTGAATAGGGTGGACGCGGCCGTGTATGATCACGATCTGTGCTACGCCGGCCATCCTGACACCAAGACTCGCAACGACATATCGAGGCATATCGAATCTGACCAGGAGAGAGAAGATGGAACGTTCGCTGGTCGGCAATTTGATCGGTGCGAAACGTCGATTCGGATGGGGCGTTCAAAGAAAAAAAGCGCATCTGAAAAGAAGAAGAAATGATTATTGACGAGCGAATTGGCTGAGGAGTTACACAAACCCATAGTGCGTAAATTTCGAAAGAGAAGGGTGTTCGTGAAGGGTCTGGATGACATTTGGTCTGCCGACTTGGTCGACATGAGATCATTTTCGAGGTGGAACGAGGGCGTCCAATATCTATTCACGGTCATCGACATGTTTTCCAAATATGGTTGGATCGGAGCTTTCAAGGATAAATCGGGACCTTGTGTCGCCGAGGCTCTGAAGAGCGTGTTCGACTCGTCTTCTCGAAAACTGAGTAAATTGTGGGTGGACAAGGGAAAGGAATTCTACAACAAGCACATTCGTCGATTGGTAGACCTCTACTCGATCGAAAATGAAGAGAAAGCCAGCGTGGTGGAACGTTGGAATCGAACGATGAAGGAGAAGATGTACAGATACTTCACGGCGAATTCGACCAAGAAATACAAATACGCTCTGAACGGTCTGGTCAAAGATTACAACAACACGCGACACAGATCGATCAAGATGACTCCCGTGGAAGCTAGCGATCCTCGAAACGAAAAACGGGTCTACGCGAATCTATATCCCGAGAGATCTAAGATCAGGAAGAAGTCTAGAACGCCGAAATTTGCGGTCGGCGATCGAGTGAGAATCTACGCTTATAAGAAGCACTTCGATTGGGGTTATACTCCTCGATGGACCTCGGAAATTTTCGTGATCATCAAAATATTTCACACCGATCCGGTGACTTATGAAATCGAAGCTTTGGATGGAGAAGAGATCATCGGAAAGTTTTACGAACAACAATTACAGAAGACGAAGTTTTGATGAAGAACACAAAATTTTTTTTTATTTACTCTCTTTAACATTTCTTGTTTACACACATATATATATAAGAGAGAAAAAAATAATAATAAAAAATAATTAAAAACTATTTTTTAGATAAAGAAAGCAAGTTAATTAATAAACAAAAAAAACCCTAAAAATCCTTTAAAATGACAAATATACTAGATATAGCACAAAGCATAGTGAAAGATGAAAGTATTCAAGAATATGAGGTTCACAAATACGAACCGGTAACCGGAACGAGTTTGAACAATGCGGGAGAGATAAGAATCAACGTCGAAACTCAAGATCTATTCGTACATCCTAGCGAGAGTTACATAGTGGTGCAGGGACGTCTCATCAAGGAAGATGGGAGCGACTACGCCGACGACGACACGGTTACTCTAGCCAATAATGGCATCATGCATCTATTCAGTAACATAAAATACATGCTATCCAGACAAGAGATAGAATCTGTGTTTCATCCCGGTCAGGCCACCACGATGTTTGGACTCTTGACGTATCCTGATGATTTTTCGAAATCCAGAGGACTTAATCAGTTGTGGGTGAAAGACACCATAGGCCCTGCTAGCGCAGGCGCCGCCACGATATTCGACTACGTCGTCAAGACGTCCAGACCTAAAGGAACATTTTCGTTCAGGATACCTTTGAAACACATCTTCGGATTTGCAGACGATTACAACAAGATCATGTTCGGATTCAAACACAATCTGACGTTGATTCGAAAAGGAAACGACGACGCAATAGTGAAACTCACCGCGACCGATGCGGGTAAGATAACTCTACACAAGATATCGTGGTTCGTTCCGCACGTTGAGCCTTCGATCGTGGAGAAAGCGCGTCTCTACAAGATCACAGAATCCAAGAGTAAATTACCCGTGGGATTTAGAATGAGACAGTACAACACGGCTAGCATTCCTCCCTCCACGAATCACTTCGATTGGAGATTGACGGTGAAATCCGCTTCCGAGAGACCGCGTTTCATCGTGGTTGCATTTCAGACTGATAGGGACGGGTCTCAGGAAAAGAATGCGTCGCTGTTCGATCACTGCCATTTGAGAAACATGTAAGTGTTTCTGAATGCCACGAGATATCCAGCAATCGATTACAATGCGTCGTTCGACAAGAACGATTTCTCCAGACTGTACGGCGACGCCGCTGATTTTAGAAAGAAGTATCACGGTCTAGAGGAATTGATGAGCAACCCCAACATATCTCCCGGTGAATACAAGTCGATGTATCCCATGTTCGTATTCGACGTCAGTAAACAGAGTGAACGACTCAAGAGTAGCGTCTTATACATTCAGATCAAGATGCAATTTGATAGGAACGTGCCGAGAAAAACCGAAGCCTTCGCCCTGGTCCTGTTGGACAGAGAATTACAATTCGAATCGGATGGAAATAAGATGTCGATCTTTCGAGTGTGTGAAAAAAAATAAAAAACAAAAAAAAAAATAAAAAGTAATGAGTTATTATTAAAAACAAAAAAACAAAAAAAATAAAGTAATGTGATCTAGAGAGATTGAACATCTTTCTAAATCTCATTACTTTTTTTTTGTTTTTTTTGTTTTTAATAATCACACATTATTTTTTTTTTAATTCATTATTTTCCACGCGTTCACTGTTTGTTCAAAGGATCTAGTTCGATCAGTGGACTCACCACGGAAGTGGCAGCTTCGGGATTATTGGTTTTCATGACGAAATTAATCCTGTCTCACGTTCAGTTTGAGAGGCGTGCCGAATGTGCTAACATTCGCGTGTTGATTCTCAGTCTTTTCGACGCTGTATCTCTTATCGCTCTCCACACCATTCACCATGAGATTGGCGACCACTCTGTTATTCAAATCCGAGGAAGGCAGACTCATTCGAAGGATTTCACCTCCCAACGGCATGGGATATCCCACCTGACCATGTTTCGATCCGCTACCTCCATTTCCGAAAGACCACTCAGCTTTTCCCTCATCTAAGGCGCCGGCCTCTTCGGCCCACACGGTGATCAATTGTCTAGCATATTTGACTTTCTCCACCACCGAAATCAGGGTGCAGGCATCTGTCATGTTCACGGGATCCGGTAGATTCGTGAGCGCATGTCCACCCATGTCTAGTTTACCTTCCATGATGTCACCCTTTCTCCAGACCGAGTTGTCGTCCACGTGCTTCCTGCTTACCGCGCTGGAGTCGAATTCGGGATCGTGATCGAGACCGAATAAATTGTGACCGTTCATGTTGATGCCACCCTCCATGGTTCCGCCAGATTCTTTGTTCAGGTAGAGATCGTCCACTTGCGATTCTAGGTATTCTTGCAATTGTATCACGGCAGAATCTACGTAGCCCTTGTTGACTGCGGTTGAGTCCGCATCCATGTCGTCGATTTTCAACAGATTCAATATCTTGTGGAATCCCGCATTCAGATCTGATTTCATTTCTCGTCTGTCAGACTTTCTCTGTTCCAGATCTACGTAGTGTTTGGTCGCCACGTCCTTGGGATTCGTGGGAGTGGCCACGTTCGTTATCTTGTTAGAATTGGCGTTCAATTCTGAGTGCATCATTTTCAGAACGTATCTATTTCTCAGGTGTTCGCTGAATCTCGCGTGAGAGTCGTCCGCATATTTCTTGGTCGCGGCATCGGTGGGATCTATGGGATTCGCAACATTCACCAAACGTTTGGATTTCAGATCGAGATCATCGGTCATGGTTTTATCCACGTAATTATCCAGCAGGATTCGTTCGAAATCGGCGTTCCCCCTGTTGACGTATTTTTTAGTTGCAGCATCTGCGAGATCTATCGGCTCAGGAAGATTGTAGAGCTTCTTATCGTTCATGTTCAAAGGTTCTTCTCGATGTTCGTATCTCCAAACGTAACGTTCGTCCAAGTTGGCAACGTCGTAACCATCGTCGACTTCGAACGTCTTCCTCTTCTTTCTTGGGTTGACTTTTTCATCGTCACTTCTACCAAATTTGTCGACTGGCATGTTGTTGTGAGATTTTTTTTTGTTTTTTTTTAGAAAAATGTGTTCAAAATGCAGTTTATTAAAAATGAACTATGTTATTTTATTTTTCGTTTTTATTCGATTAAAATTTTTTTAAAATAATTTTTTATCTTTATATATACTATAAAAAAAAATTCTCTCTCTAATGTAAATCATTGAGAATGTCTTGAAATCAATCTCCTTCAGACCATCTCTTGAGAACGTAGATACACAGGTGACCGCAAAACACTTGATGTGGTGACTGCACTTGTTCCGTGTTGTAACGAACCATCGATTTGTTGAAATAGTTCTTTATTTCTTTTGGCGGCGAGATTCCGTAGCTGTCGAAATAATAATTTTTCTTCTTCCCGTTCTTCATCCATGCCACCCAGTGAGTGCCTTCACCCGATGAATCGTCTAGATTTAAAATTCCGCATTCCGATTGTCGAGGTCTTCTCTTCGACAAGGCATCTCTGGAAAACACTCCTAGAAAATCTTCGATTTTCAAATCTTTTGCCGCATTCCACAGATCGATGTTGGATAGGGGTTCGTTGGGTAAGACGACACCTTCTACGGATATCTTTATTTTCTTATTCATAAATAAGTATATATTTCTTTTATTTATTTTATTATAATTTACTAAAAATGATGTTATTTTTTTTTCTATTTTTTTCTTTTTCTTTTTAAACTAACTTTCTCGATGTCACTATCGATTTCTATAATTTTGTGTTCATCTAATTCTTCTTGATTTTCTAGAATCCTATCATCCACAATCGTATCTGGAATCTTATCATCCACAATCGCATCTAGAATCCAATCATCTCCATTCATATCGTCTAAAATTAGATCCAAAGTCCAATGTCCGAGTGCCAAAGTGCTTATTTTATCGTCTAACACGAATCTCTTGTCATCGTTGGCTGTCAGCTAAATCTTGTTGACTATTTCAGTATACAAGTCGTGATTTTCGCTTCGAATCGATTTCATAGTCTTATACACCGGACCACTTCCTAACAGACAATCTTTATACTCTTGGAAAGAGATGTTTTTCTTCACCACACACGCTTTAACTCCTTTACACTTCTTGATCTCTTCATCATCTTCTAGACGATAAGCATAGAGTTTGGGTCTCAAGCCCACGAATTCGACGATCTGTTTACCGCCGCTCTTGTCCTTAAATTTACCCAACACCTTCTTGTTGTCGAGTGAATGTTGGACGGGTGATCGGCGGGATAATTGCTCGTGTTGAACCAATCGGCCACGTCTGGAGATATATCTCGGTAGACGTCTTTCGTCTCTATCTCGTAAACTAAACTGTCCATGTCGGTGAACAGTAGTTTGGCTTTGTCACCAAATTTTCGTTTGACGTAATTGTAGTGAAACTCGTACATCAATCGCTTGCTGTTATCTAAGATGATCGGTCCGAGATAATACGGTTTGTCGAACTTCAGATGCATCTTTTGCATGTGAATGGCCACTAGATTTTCATCGAATATGGTTCGGTGTTTGTAATTGGGTTTTGCCACTAATTTTTTAGCTCTTTTCTCAGACGTGACGAGTCGAACGTCAGTTCTCTTCCTGATGTTTTCCATCGATTTGCCATACACGCAGTTGTTCATGAGTTTGAAGAAATCTTTTTCGAAATCGTTCTCGGCTTGAGTTCTGAGATTCGTGTTGAGATCGATGTATTTTTTTATCCAAGGCTCTTGTCGAACTTCAGGTGCGTCTTTTGCATGTGAACGGCCACTAGATTTTCGCCGAATATGGTTCGGTGTTTGTAATTGGGTTTCACCACTAATTTTTTAGCTCTTTTCTCAGACGTGACGAGTCGAACGTCAGTTCTCTTCCTGATGTTTTCCATCGATTTACCGTACACGCAGTTGTTCATGAGTTTGAAGAAATCTTTTTCGAAATCGTTCTCGGCTCGGGTTCTGAGATTCGTGTTGAGATCGATGTATTTTTTCATCCAAGGCTCTTCATCGAATCGAATGATGCGATGTATGTCGACTAATTTCATCCCGTAATCGACGTACTGTTTCAAATTCTCGCTGTAGACGATGTAGTTACGTTTGTTAAATAAATTGGGAATGAGTTTTTCCTTGTCTCCTTCGTTCCATTCCATTCGTTCGGGAGCCAGCAGATAATCGTTGTGTGGACCATGTAATTCTTCCGGATAGTTCAAATCGACTTCTAAAATGCAAGGATAGTCTCTCCATTTTTGCATCTCTTTCGGTTCCTTCACCCATTTGAAATTTCTAATCGGTAAAGGATGACTCATAGCCCAACCATACAGATTATTGGCATCCCAATACTGTATGTATTTAGTCGATCGTTTCGAATCGAAACCTTCTTTCATGTAAGGATTGTTAGCCTCAGAATATCTGTGGGAGATCATCGAGACGCCACCTCTCGCAGCCCTTTCGAACATGAGCAACATGTCCACGTCGGATAATAATTCCAATTGGACTTCGGTGGTCTTCAACAGAGCGTCCCACGCCAGACCGGGTGCGGTGAAATACTAAGCGGGATCCAGATCGTAATTTCGATGACAGACATCTCGAAAATTTTCGAACACGTCTGCCAAGAGCAGAACGTCGGTCTTCAGATAGAGATTGTGATAATCTCTCATGGTTTTCATATCGAATGATTTCCACACGTTTTTGGCGTGTTCGTAATTCTCGTCGAAAATGTCGGATTCGTATAATTTCGAATAAAAATCATCTTTTGAAGGCAGTGCAGTGTCTTTGAATCTCTTTAGATCGTTAATGTAATCGTAAGGATAGACTCCTTTCCATAACATGACGTCTACTCATTCTCCGAAATGTTCGCTCGTGATTTTAAATTTATCCTTGCTCATGTTATCGACTAATTTTTCCAGAGCGGTCGACATGAATTTAAAACTGTCGATGAAACATATGCATCTACGAATGGATTTCGTTTTTTCTTTCAACGTATTTCCGTCGATTACTCTTTTCCTCTCCATGAGCTTCCATTTCGTGAAGGAAATGTATCTTTCTTCGCTGTTTGCGATGCAATTTAATTCTTCGTGTCAGGTGCCGAGATTTTTCATGAACAGATGACTGTCGTAACCTGAGAGATTGTGAAACATCACCGGATAGAAAGTGGCGTCTCAATATTTTAAATTACACTTGCTGTGAGTCGGACCGCGATACAGACCCGTGTAATGATCGTGGTCTCTGACCTTCTTATTTTCCTCCGAATTCTCGTCAAACGATTGTCTGCATATGTGACATTCGGTGGCTCTGTTATTTTCGTTCTGCTGCTCTCGCGTGATGATCATTTTCGCTGGAGTTTTGAATTTGTCGTATAACATTTGAATTTTCGATTCTAACTCTTCCACGAATTTTGAGCCACGTTGTCGTCTTCGCACTGTTTCGTGTAGGTGAAGGGACCCATGTCGTGTTGCGAGTCGAAAGAGCATTTCACGTAAATGCAATAGCCCGAAGGTTTGTGTTTTTGATATCTTTCGACGTAACTTTGAAGAGCATTGGGTTGACAGGAACTCATTTTCGCGGTGAAACATTCGAAATCGGCGTACACGATGAATGGTACTTTTAACCTTCTATTGTGATTTTCAAACTGCATGATGGTGTTGGGGTTGGGCATTTCGACGGCGACACCTTGATTTTCGTTGTAATATTCCTGATGTTTCGCTAATGATTTTTCGCTCTTAAATATGTTCATGCAATTGTAACATAAAGATATCTTTCCTTTATGATTATTATTTTGTTTTGACAGTAATCGGGTCGGATGTTTAACCCAACAATAATGACGATTGTCACCATTCGAAATCAATAATAAAATAATCATCTTTTCTCTTCCGAGATACGAAGTCTGTCTGAGAGGATAGATCTTTTGATTTTCGTCGTCGTATCCCAAGACATTCACCGCTACGGTGGGATTTTGAACCTCGAAACGTTCGATGTGTTTTAACTCTGTTGGAAAAGTCACTCCAGTCCAATCGAGATTTTTAGAAGTTTCCTCATAACGAGAAACTCTATCGGTGTGTATTTTGACAGGGTATAAAGCGGAGGTGACTGCCTATTTAAAACACTGATCATCTTTATTTCTCACGTTGACCACGGCGTGTTTCTTAGTCAAGAAATATGGTAATTCCAAGTAGGAAGATCCTTTCAACGGTTCGTTTTTATTCATGTGAATTTCGAGTTTCAACACCTCACCGAACGTCCAATTACTACCTTCATGTTGATAATTCACGAGAGACGTCAACATCTTGTCTTTCATCTTTTCGAAAACGTCCGATAGATCTGAACCTCGAAATACGGGTTCGACGTTAGATCTGAAATATGCATTTTTCACGATGCTCTCGCCGGACTTCACGTCGATTTTATTCATTACGCAATGGAGTATCATCTTAATTTTTAATCCCACGTTCATGTATTTGCGAAACAAATCCAATACTTCTTTCTTCACCCGTTCCATGAACAATTTCGGATCGATTTTCTTCAACTAGGGAATCACGTTGAAAGTTTTAAAAATGCCTTTGATCGCACTCTCCCGTTCTATGGGTTTCGATTGGAATAGTTCCGCAACGAGTCATGTTACATATTCTTCTCCTTTCTCTTCGTCGATTGCTCGTTGAATTTCACTCGATATATCTCGTTTGTCTTGAATCTGAAGTGCATCACTCGTTTTCATTTTAGTTTTTCTTTTCTTTTCTTTGGAAACTTGATGTTCTTCAACGGCTTTTCGTTTAGTCATCTTCTTATTTTTCACAACCGATGCATCTTTTGACGTCGTTGCTATCGACATTTCGTTTGCCTTTCTAGCGTTTCGCAAATATTCTTGTATGACTTCAATTTTTTTTGATTTAGTTCTATGATTTCTGAAATCTGAAATTTGTAATTGTTTACAAATCTCGTTTAACTGAGGTATGGTTTTCTCATTTAAATTTACCATTGTTTTATCTGTTTGCTTCATTTGTAAGAATATTTTTTTTTTTTTTGAATTTTGTATTAAATAATTTGTTAAAAAAGTTTTGCTTTTTTACTCTTTTTATATATATATAATAGAAAAAAAAAAAAAAAAAGTTAAATTTTAAATTCAATTTTTTTTTTCTTTAATGTGTTTTTATTCAAAAACAATTTAAGACTGCTTTTATTTCTCGCTCACAAACCGAACACGTTTTCTCGTCTTCGGAATGACATTCTCTACAGTAATGCAGGTGTGCGCACGGTAGAAACAAGACGTTTGCGACACCTTTGCAGACCAGACACTTGGTGGTGGACGTTTTACTTGGTTTGTGTTCGACGAGTGACGATAACTCGTCCGCTTCCACCATGAATTTGATGAGATGTTCTAAAGTTATGAATTGAGACAGGGTCTTTTTCGCGATGTTTAACACATCGTACAATTGTTCCTTGGTGTATCCGAGTTGTAACATATCCATCAATAATTTTTGGTTTTTATCTCTATCCCTCTCTTCGTCTTGGATTTTGATCAATCCCAACGTTAGGATCTTGTTCAAATAATCGCATTCGTCTTTTTCAATATTACTTATGTGTTCTAGTAAAGGTACGTCGTGAGGTTCCCAATTCATCAAATGTATGTCACAACAAAAACATTTGACTTTGTCGCCTCTACCCACGTAAACGAAACCCGCAGCGGCTAAATCTTCGGGTTTTTGAGCGAGATGCGAAGGCCAATTTTTAAACGTTTGAAGTCTTGCATGTTCTAGACTATAATTCGGATGTTTGGACTTGATCATTGTTTTACCTCAAAATTGAGTTTGTAAGAATTTTTATTTTTTAACTTTTATTTATATATAAAGAGAAATAAAGAGAAACAAATTATTATTTATATACAAAATTTAAAATAAACATTATTTGCAAGAATTCATAAAAACCAAATAATCGATCATGACAATAACACCTAAAAGATGTGAATTGAAATTGAAACGAGACGAAAGGTATGAGAAATCCAGTTTTAATATCTATACATTACAACCGCACGATCCCATTGAATTGAATGAGGTCGAGATGGTGGACTTAGAGCGCTACTACCACAAATATTGAATGTGTTTGAAAGTGGATGAAGCTGCGCTCGATTTGTTTTACGAGTACCAAAGCGAACTGCTGATTAATATCATTGTCGCTGAAGACAGAGAATTCGACAGGGGTGATTTATTGTTGTCCTATGGAGATTACATATATCCAATAACCTCACCCGAACTCGTGAAGAAATCGGGTGGTGAGAGCACATTCGCCTATGAAAAAAAACTCAAAAGAGTAAAGATAAACATTCACACCATTTTCGTATGTGGAAAAATGATGAATGTCAACTTGCTAATAACGGACTTGGAAATATAAACAATAGAAAGATTGAAATTAAAATTTAACTTTATATATATATATATATATATAAAGAGAAAAAAAAAACTTTACTAAAAAAATTTTACATTAAAGAAAATTAAAAATTAAAAAACAACTTTTTTATATATAAAAAGCAAAAAAAAACTTTTTAAACAAATTATTATTTAAATACTAAATAATCGATCATGAAGACAACAACACCTAAAAGTTGTGAATTGAAATTGAAACGAGTCGAAACGTATAAGAAATTCTTTCATAAAATCTAGATTACAACGACACGATCCCATTGAATTGAACGAGGTCGAGATGAAGGGCTTAAAGCACAAATACGAGAAATATAAGATGCCTTTGAAATTGGACGAAGCCACGCTCGATTCGATTTACGAGTACCAAAGCGATCTGCAGAACATCATCATCGCCGAAGATAGAGAATTCAACAAGGACGATTTGTCGTTGCCCTATGGAAATTACATATTTCCAAACATCTCATTCGAACTCGTGAAGAAATTGGATGGTGAGAGCGAGTTGACCGATGTAAAAAAACTCGAAAGAGTAAAGATAAACATTCAACACGTTTTTGAAAAAGGAGAAGACACGCGTGTCAAGATGCTAATAACGGACTTGGAAATATAAACAACAGAGTGATTGATTTTTAGAGAAGAAAAATGAAAAAAAAAGTAATAAGATCATCTTTAGATGTCATTACTTTTTTTTTTTTTTTTTTTTTTTCCTTCTTCTTCACTATCATCATAATATATTATAATAACGTTTCCTTTTCTCTCAGTTTTCAGCGTCGATTCTTCTTCTTTTTCTTTTTTTCTTTTTCATTGTGATATGATACGTTTATAACAACATTTTTGTTTATCCGAATCATAATTATGAACGAATGTTGTGCATCTCTTGGTAACACTCGCATCATTACCATTCTCTTCAGAAGGTAGTGGTGACCGTGGAAAGCATCGTCTCATTCTCAACCGTCTATCCCGCGCTTTATCTATCTCTTTCATTAGTTCTTTCCTTAGATATCCATCATTAGCGTCTAACCATTTTTTTATTTTTTCACTCTCTCGCTTGCGATGTTCGTCATTATTGTCAAATTGTTTCTCCACCTTTTCATCCAGGTGATAAATTTGTTCCTCCACCTTTTTATCCATTTTAAATATATTATTTTATACTTTCTATGATTTTATATTTTATATAATTTTATATTATAATAACATATTCAAAATCGGTATGTTCTTAAATGGCGAATTCTCACCGAGCAACAAACCCTTGCCGAGTCGCTCAACGTTCTGTCCACTCTTCAGATAGAGACCGTTTCCTCTCAGAGAGTTGCCACCTCGAACGGGTTCTAGATACAATCCTTTACCGCTGTCGTCTACGTGGACACACATCTCCTCCCTTCTTCAAAAACAGTCTGCTGCCACCCATTAATTTCTCAACTGCCGAACTAGCGAGTCCCATGAGAGCTCCCACGCCGAGAGTCTTTCCAAGAAAGGGTAGCGCCTTTGCAACGAAGGGTAATGCTTTTGCGGCTATTCCTGCCAATAGCAGTAGGAAACCACCTTTCATTCTCAAATTGTATCTCAATTGAGCGGGACTCATTCTCACCGTCAACCCTCTTCCATCGCGAATCGCTTTCTCCATCCTTTTGATTTGACTTCTGGTCCAGGCGATCGAATCCTGACCGCCTCTCGTCAGATCTTCGTGAGTGAATTTGAATCTCACCGCCTCGCCTCGAGTTGTTAACACTCTCTTAAGTTTCTTCCTCTGTCCTGTGGATATGTTCACGTTTTTAACCACGTATTCTGTCATAATTCTGTTTTTTTTTTAAAAATATATTTACTTCAATTGTTTCTTGTTTAATAATTATATTAAAATAATTTTGTAAAATTAATATTGCGTTTATTTTATTTTTGTTATCTATATATATAATTTTTTTTTTTTCTGCTTTTATATTTCTCTTATGTGAAATTGTATCGTCACTCTCTCTCCGCGAAGATCTAACAGTTCACCATTTTGATCCGTCAACGTGGTTTTGAGACTATACAACATGTCTAAAATCACTGGTAGATAAACTAAATTTCGAGGTCGCTCCACGATCTTATAACCCGGCGACACGTTTGGAAAGAGGGAATAGATCGTCGGTTGAGCGCTACCATTCACGTAGCTTCCAGCAATCACGTCCATGTTCACCAGAATGCTATTGACTGTGAGAATGTCGACCGTATTTTCAGATGCCACGTGGCCTCGATACATCTTTCGATCGAATCCCAACATCTTGCCTATAGAATCGTCCGTGTTGAAATCCACTCGAAAATTATCTTCCAAATCCAACATCGTCTGTAAGGTATTGGGATTGGGAGCGAGTCTGATCTTGTTGCTTCCGTTTCCATCCGTCTTCATTCACGTCTGAATGTAATTGTTCAAATCGTCTATGTCGTAACTCCCTTTGGGAATTCGAATCTCCAACCAATCCACTCCGTCAGAATACTTGAATGAGTTATTCTTTTTGGTGACGTTGGGAAAGGAATAATAAGTCTCCAGATTCACCAACGCCATCTCGTATCTTTTCTCTCTATTCAATTCAATGGAAGGTTCGAATTTCGTAGCGAATCGAGTCGAATCGCCACTCACCACGATTTGAATGGATTGTTTCGCAGCCGTATTCTCGGCTATCCGTCCTAACAATTCTCCATGTTTGAACATTATATTTAATTTTATTTTTTTTATTCAAAACTAATTATTTGAAGATTTATTATTTTTCTAATTTTTTTTATTTTCACGCTCTATCTTATTATTATCATCGGAAACATAAAACTTGTCGAATCCGCACCGATATTTTCCGCGATTAAATTCACTTGTCAAATCGATCACGACGAAATTGTAAAGTCCACCATCCCAAACCCTCTTGCAGAATCTCCTGAATTCCGCAGCGCTCATGTCGTTTGCAAAGTGATCGCCGTAGATGTGATTGAGATTCTTGAGATCTTGGCGAAAGAGACATAGAAAATTAACGTTCTCCCTTATCGTCTGTCTGGGCAATCGAAAATAATTCTGCGACAGGTAGAAACAGTCCACGTTGCTGTGCCGACCCCTAACGTAATACGATTCGCATCGGTTCTGTCTCTCCAAAAGCAGATCGTCGAAAATCATGAGATTCTTATCTTCCGATTTCAGTTCTCTAGGATCCGGAACATCGCTAGTGTTCTCATAAAATCGACACTCGACGTTCGAAGATGCATTTCTCTTCATCAGCTCCGTCGCCGCAACGTCCAAAATGGTCGAGAGTGGAGCTCCACTCTTGTCGAATTCCTCCCTACTGTCAAAGATTCTGGTTATGACGTCCTTGGGCAATCTGCGATCCATGCACTCTCGAAGCAATCTGTATTCGGGTTGAAACAAGCTCTTGCCAAACACGAATAATCTGTCGTAATCCAACCAGTCGGGTCGGGACAACAGATTCATCAACAGATTGGTCTTTTCACAATTCGATTTTCCCACTATCAAACCTCTTATGCTCTTGGGAAAGAACTCGTTATTCAACCTCTTGGTCGCGGCGTCGTTTTAAGACATATCTTAAATGTTCATCTTTGTTTTATTTTGTTTGTTATTTTAGATTCTTTTTAAACACAAATTTTTTTATGTTTTTCAAACTCTGTTTTTTAATGTTATTATTATTTATTTATATTGCACCGTCGCGAGTTCTCTTCAATCCGGATCCACTCGTCATTTTGGCTAAATCTTGTATGGGCACCACAGCATCCTTAAAATCTTTCCAACTTTTCGGCGTTCGCTCTAACGCAGCTCGCTTTGCCGGCGGACTGATCAACTTGTCGATCAACTCATCGGCTGCCCTCTTGCCAGCCACAGAAGCTATCCTACCACTGGCTTCGGAAGCGGCTTTCTTACCAGCATCCAAAGCCGTCTTCTTACCGACCTCAAACGCGGTCGATGCGAGTTTTCTACCCGCATTGCTCGTGAACGCTCGCATTATAGAATTGACGATGCCAGAACCGCCTTGAACGTAAGTTCTGACGTATCCCCTGTTCTTTATCACCAACACATTTTATTTTCATGATATATATATATTTTTTTTTTTCACTGGTAAATCGTTTTTGCCGTTTAAATACTTTTATTATTCTAGTGTAAAAATTTACTGTTTTATTTTTGTTTGTTTGTTTGTTTCTCTCTACTTATTATATACACATCAATCCTTCAATTCGTTCATCAGCCTTTTATACTGGTTTTTATTCAAAACCTTCTGTCTTAACAATTCGTCAGATATAGCAACTATCTGATTATCTAATCCCGTGTTACCAGCCCGTCTGCTCGCCATCAACAAACTCAATCTCTGAGACAGAGCGTCGGAATCGCTCGGAAGAAAAGTGGTTTTCACCCCTTTGCCAGTCACCGATTCGACGAACTTCTTGTTCATATCCCATATGGGTTTCACCACTTTCGTCCGCTTGTAACCTCTGTTGGCTTTGGGTCTCGTCTCTCTGGCATCGTTATTTCTCTTCATGGCGTGGGTCTGGACCAGAATGTCTCCGTAATTGTCGAAATCCTGTTCCGTGTAATCGACGGGCTTGTCGTAAAGGAGCAATCTCCGCAGACCATCGGTCAATTCGTATCTGTTTGAACCGACGATCAATTCATCATCCCCAATATCCACTTCCGTATCACCTACAAAAATCCTTCCCTCCGAATCCTTATAAAATCCATACGACTGATCTCTCTTACCGCCATCATCATCGGACGATGCGACGCTACTAGTGGTGATAGTCGAAGCTGTATCGTCGCTCTCGCTCATATCTGTTTGAATTCCCGTGGGAACGTAATACGGTGTAGATTGAACGGAATACCGATTTCCAAAACTAGGAGGTAACGAACCCATTCTCAAAGAACTCTCCTTTATGGGTCTCAATTCTTCGACTATCTCCTTCCTGCTTCGCTCTTGACCCTCCATCACGGGTCTAAATATTTTGTGGCTTCGCGTTTGAGTTCCATCTCACCGAGACGTATGCTCCTGTCAGCAGACTGAATGCCCTTCTTAGCACGTTCATACTGGTCTAAAATTAAATCTCGGCGTCTAGGATCCATCTGTAAAAACATCTTTCGTTTTAATTGTTTTTATTATTTTCAAAATTAAATGTTTAATTATATTTTTTATGTTTTAAGTAATAAAAAAACTCTTTCCGTCTTAATATAATAATCTGAAAATATTCACATCTCAACTGACTGTGTTAATTGAAGTTTAAAAAATACGTTTAAACAGTACATGACAAACCGGTTTCTGATTTTAATGCATTTTGACAGTAGTTTTTACATTTGTCAAAAGATTTTCATTCACACATCAATTCACTGAGTGTCGAATTAAGAGAGAATCCTTTGATGACTGCGATTGCTATCATGAATATATTAAAAATTTTACCACTCAAAACCTAATTGAGCGGAAAATGCGTTTTAAACATTCCGATAAGTGTTTGACTTTTTTCGAACGAACGCTTAACAGTCAATCTCTCTCATCAAGACAAAACACGAATATCTATTACAGATCAACTCTTTTGAACAAAAAAACCCCTCAAAACTCAATTTCTATCTGTCCCATCAAGAGAAAACATGATTGTCTATAATACAGACCATATTCATAATCGACTCTTTTGAACAAAAAAACCTCATTCACTCATTTCGATAACATGTGTTAGTTTTTTTACTTCAGGAAGACGTGACTGGGTTCGCGAATTTCCAACACACCGACGGCGACACTCTTTGTTCAGATCGAGTTTACGAGAATCGAGCGATCCGATCGCTCGATTAGCTGAGTTTGGGAATTTCTCATAGTGGGGAATTCCCCTAATAATGTCATAAATGGGAAAAACCCACCGCCTCAAAACAATTGCGGGTTCTGGACCACTGCCTCAAAACAATTGCGGGTTCTGGACCACGGGTCTAGAATCCCCAAAACCGTTTTTTGATGATGACCCAGAATTTTTTGCTTTTGCTCGCGTTCGCCAACGATGGATCGATGGTCTGATCTGCGATGGGAACGTCGACAAAAAATTAAGTACAAGATAGAAGTGAAGATGTACAATTTCACCCTTTTTTTAAAAACGCGCGTTCACCACGAGTATTTGAACGTTAAAAGTGCGATCTAGGAGTCACAAAAAAACATGGGGGATTCAAGAGCATTGTACAGTTTTGTGAACAAGCGTGTGATTTAACACTGAATTCCACATTGGTGAACGCATCGTGTGCGTATGTTGTACACGTACATGTACAAGTGGTCGTAAATCCGCCTTTATTACCTACTCACGTGAGAGCCCGGTGGCGCTGTGTACTAAGGCGCACTGTACGACGATGGTGCACTTGTCTTCCACCAATGCTAACCCTGCTTGTGTGGAGTTAGTACGGTGGGAGAATCTGACAGTTGCTCGCCGTCGCTGGGAGATTCTCTCCGGGTACTCCAGCTTTCTCCACTCGTAAAACTGTCCATCATGAGGTGACCCTGGCTGTCGAAAGTGTCGTTAAATAAATAAATAAATAAATAAATAAATAAATAAATAAATAAATAAATAAATAAATAAATAAATAAATTACCACCACGTTGATCTCCGAGATTGTGTAGTGATGTCATGACCTTATCTCTGGGTATATATCGATAAGTTCGTGAGGACGATTCGATATATGGCCTAGAGGCGAGGTCTTCAATCTCGGAAACCAGCGTGGTGGTAATAACCAATTCATCTTACAATATTCACCCCTTTCTCGATTGGGCAGTGTGTTTCTTGGCTTCTTTGCGTAATGAAAGAATTGGGTGCAGTTTTAACGGCGTCATTTTGACAATCATTCAGCGTCTATGAATTGAATTTCTATGAATGAAGATCATGACGTCATGGTATTGCATTCTCGCCCAGTGCATGACGTAATCCCCATTCATTGTTCTACTTGTACTATAACCGCTGAGGTTTATAGTAGTGTTTCAGCTGTGTATTTCTTTGTTTTATTTTTCGTGTTTAACGCATAGTTGACATATATAAAAACATCACCATGGCTAAAATGATCTTGTCTAATTTATTTCGTTCAGCTGATGATTTATTTACCATTTAATTACTGTTATCAACATCTCTGGCCTCGACATTTCGTCCCCTAAGTTCCAATGTGTTCTATGTGCCTACTGGCACATAGAACACATTGGAACTGAGGGGACGATTTGTAATAACTCGATGCCAATTGAGAGCGAGTAAATAACAATCGCATTCTGAATCGAATGATCGCACATGCTGTTGCAACACTCAATATGTACCAGAGTTTGTTCACGTGGATTTGTCTTGTCGCAATTTATTGGAGAATCCCTGTGAACACTCTGCAATGGATTACAACAGGACGACTCCATATGGACAAAATGTTTTCTTGTTTCAACTGAGTCTGAAACATATCCACAGAACATGAAGACTTTTAGTTGTGGTACCAATACCTTCCAGTGAGGACAAAATATGGGCTTCTAGCACCCAATCAATAAACAAAACGACATAACTTGCACTTATGATGTATTATTGTCAACTATTACTATGTTATTTGTTATACTGTACATTTGACCGTAAAGGTGTAAAAAGTACAATAAACTGAACTGAATTGAAAAAAAAAAAAAAAAAAAAATTTTTCTAGACGTTTTTATCTGTATTGGGGAAAATACGGTCTTGTCGAAGATAAAATGCTTAAGTGGGTACTGGCAATATTTTCGGTTGACAGAAGGTGCCAGATTTACAACTGGAAGAGCTGTGATATTCGATTCGAGATTAGGTTCGACTCGAAATCATCTGTTAGATTCGACTCGGGATTCAATTCGATCCGAAATTCGTAGGGCCCAAATGGTCTCGCAACCCGAAATTTAACCCCTGCACACTGATGTCGAAATATCTAAAGTTCAGGGTGCAAATATTTCCCATAATGCAACTAGAAATTTAACCAATTCAATTTTGTATGACAGAGCTCAATGAGCTCTGTCAAACAAGATTGAACTGGTTAAATTTCCAGTTGCATTATGGGAAAAATGGCTACTTCAAATCTGGATATTTTGACATCAGTGTGCAGGGGGTTAAGAAGCCCTGAAATTATCAAGTATGTCTGGTCAAGTTTGACTGTGGTGTGCAGAAAGCCCATATCTAGGCTTCACAGTGAAGTGCAGGTGCCCCAGTTTGAAAGCTTCATATTCGCTGGATGTGTATCATATTATCATTGGAATGAAATTATTTACTCTGTGTGTGACTTTGCCTTGTTACAGTTTGTGGGAGAGTGCGGGCACTCTGCCATAAATTGTATCGAAGCAAAAGCACGCGAACAAACTTTGACTGCCAAAAATAATTTAGCACTCTACCATTTAAGGCTTCCTTTGTGGCCAGTAGTTCTGACAATATAATCCATAGAACGATCGGGAATACTCCCAGTCAATAAGTACTCGTCTGAAATGGGTTACGTAAACCGAGAAGATACTTGAATTCAATATTTAAAAGACAGTTTTGATAATTGGAGTCAGTATTTACAAAAAGATCTTATTAATAAAGCTTCATAATAACAGCATTTAAAATTCTCTGTTGGAAACCTCAAAGTCACGTGTCGATTAGGTGAATGTGAATAGTTTAGATGAGATACTGTGGTGAACAAGGAACTTAGTCACAAGATATTTTGTATCGATTACTTCACTTGAGATTCGAAAACTAAACGTCTTTACACTCCAGCAAAGTTAACGACAATCTACTGGACAAGGGTAGGGTTTCCAAACTTTGCCGGACACTTCTTTACAATCGGCTCTCCGGGTTCATTTTTACAACAGATAACAAACTTTATATATACGTACAGTGCCTTATAATAACTTAATTTAATGTAGTGGTCGTGATATCTTGCTGCAAATTGCCTAATCACTTTTGTTGATTGTTTGACAGAAATTACATCAATTAGTATTAACAGTTTATGACCCATGAAAATGTCAACCTACAAAATCTTACCATAATTCATCTGGAAATTTAACTATTTCAGTTGCGTTTGGCAGAGCTCTGTCAAACAATATTGAAGTAGTTAATTTTATAGTCGCATTATGGGAAAACATTGCCAGATAAAATGTCGGTATTTTTGTTTGAAACCAGTGTATTTAGAGGTCTATTTGGTTGAAAACAGTAAATTCAGACGAAATAGAACTTTTAAAAATATGTTGGGGTGGTCCATATTCTTTGTAACATAATTATTTACTTAAAACGACACTTGCAGATTGTTCTAATGATTAACTACATATTTTCATCGTTTTCTTTCTTGCAAAAATATGGTTTTTGACCCCTCCTTGGAACAAACTCCTACAAGCCCTTCACGGTTTGTCAAACCATATATCGTGGGTTCGGCTAAAAGGTATCTGCAAGAGAAAGCTTAGCATATCGAAGATGAATGAGTGAGTTAATAATAAAAATGCCAGTGAAATGTTTAACCTTTTACCCAAGGTAACGGCCAAAACCGGCCAGCGTTATTCTTAAAAATCGCCAATTAATTTTCATTATTTTCTCAAAAACATAGGTTATGACCCCTCGTTGGAACGAGCTCGTCGAGCTCGTTCCAATGAGAGGTCATAACCTATGGCTTTGAGACAAAAAATGAAAAAAAATAGTTATTCAAGAATTTTTTTTTGCAAGTGTCGTCTGCTTTTCATGTTAGGTAAAGGGTTAATGGATTATTGTTTTTATAAATGTATGTGGTAAAGGTGTTGTATACTGATGTCCACCTGATGTAAATCTGCAGTGGGTCAACAGCGGGGTTAAATAAAATGAATTGAATAACATATTGTTTAGAAAAACAATTAATCGGTAAACGCCACATTCAAATATTGTTTCACCGGTAATACAATTACGCACCATGGCCGTAGCCTGTGGACGACAGTCGGGGTCAGGTGATCTCCTTTGCTACGGCGAAAAAATGTAGTTGTTCGTCCCTCTTCATCAACAAATAATTTCTTTTGTAAATTCCAAAAATAGCTTTACAGCCAAAAATTCAATAAAATAAAAAATAATAAAAAGCTCTACTTTCCCATTTTACCTCAAACCCAGGGCTTTGTTGGCCTTATTATTATTGCACCTTTTATTTCATTTTATTTTATAAAACAGCATTTATAATTATTTTAAAGAACAACATCCATTTTTTGTATTGTTTTATAGAATAGTTTTTATTTTATATTAAAATATTGCCCTGTGAGAAATATTTTGTTCATTGCACTTTTTTATATATAATTTTTCTCATAAAGCATAATTTTTTCCAACTCTAAATTGTAGAACAGCGTGTCAGAAATGTTTTGTGTGCTATATCGTTATTTCTTTTTATTTCTTTTTATTTTAAATCTGAAAAACATCTGTATTGGTACTGATAAATATCCGATGAACAAATACACCAGTAAATGCTATATATATCTTTCTGTATTCTATGTTTTTTTGGTGATACCAGTTTACTCTAAAAGTAATAAGTGACGGATGAGCTGTGTAGTAAACCCTATAATCCGTGCTTGTCCCTTTATCAGCATTGAACGCATCTTCTGATTGGCTAAAGTGGTCGAAACAAATAGTAATGACACCGAACATTCTAAAACATGTAGGTAATAATATCTCGAGATGTTGTAACTCGTTCATTGCTCGAGAAACATCCAGGTGCTAAGAATAACCTTTGACCTTGACTACCTCGCTTCAACAAGCGCAACTTCCATTAGAATTGTTAAGCTATCTCCACTAATATTCGTACTTCGGTTAATAATACCAACAGAGACTTACAAACACCTGCGGGGGCTCATAAATTGATAGAGCAGAAATTACGGGAAAATGTTATTCCATAAGTTCCAGTTCCACCCACACTGGCCTTCGTTCCACAGATATTATAAGTTAGTGTTATGAATTGACGGTAACATGGTCTGAGGTTTGCTGCTCGGAGCTTATGTTCAACCGAGGCGTGATGCGTCGAGGTTGAACATACGCTCCTGGCCGCAAACCTCAGACCATGTTACCGTCAACTCATCACAATAACGTATATGTTCCAATAAGGCAACTCATCGCCCAAAACCTACATCGTGAAACACGAGAGTAGTATGTAATGTGGTTTTCGAGGGTAGGTTGCCGGACCCCGGAAGTGACGTCATGTCACGTGACGTAGTGGCGCCATTTTGTGTTGTCATGGTAACCCGCGTGAGCGGCCATGTTGTGACGTCATCTCCATAGTGATACGTGGTGATAGTGCGCATGCGCAGCGCGTGTTGTTATGGTGATACGTGTTTCCGTCGTCCATTTTGTATACTGGAGGCCGCCATCTTGGTTTCTATGGTAGCACCTGATTGCTATGTTACCCAATTTTTCTGCAATAGGACGGGATATGTTCGGAAGGTATGTTCGATTGTAGAAGAGTATTTTCTGGAACGATTTCCCTGGATAATTACCACAAACAACCCGACAATCCTTCCAAATCACCAAAATCCAACCGAAATCACCGAAATTGACTTTATTTCCCCAACTGATCGGCTTAGCACGTAGTGCTATAGTACTAAGGGGTACAAGGGGTGTGTTCCTTTGTAGAAGAGTAATTTTCTGGCTTAGAATTCTCCCAGAATCCCTTTTTTTGGATCCCATGACGTGTTATTTCCCTATTAAGAATATCACGTAGTGCTATAAGACTAATTTACCCAGAATTCTCTGCTTCTATCTATATATGCAATAGTTTACGTCTATCTGGCCATGTTCCTTTGTTCTAGAGTATACTCCAGTAGCGTAGAAGAGCCTATCAGTTGGAACAGCATTGATTATTGTTACTATATTTAGCTATTTATGGTCTATTCTTGTTAGTTCTGATCCTGTTCCGTGTACTCTTGTTGTTTCATTTATCTAGATCATTTATATAAATTATAATTAACCAATCAGATTGCTTGATTTCCCATAATCTGTATGCAGAGTTATCTCCCTTCTGTATAATGAAAGACTATATCCAATGGCCATATCCCATGGAATCCCATTTTTGTAAAACACCTGTGGCTATGGAATCCCTTTTTTGTCGTATGAGGCCATGAGGGCTATGTAAAAGTCCTCAATGAGTCCTCATTTATTATCCCTCATACCCTCATTGAATTTTGAGGTTATGAGGACCTTGAAAAATCCCTCAATGAGATATAATTTACTACGACTCTTATCCTCATTTCAGTATTTAACAGGTATATCCTATGGAATCCCATTTTGGAAAACGCCCGTGGAATCTCTTTTTGTCGTATGAGGCCATGAGGGGTTTGTAAAAGCCCTCAATTAGTCCTCATTTACTATCCCTCATAGCCTCATTGAATTTTGAGGTTATGAGGACCATTAACAATCCCTCAATGAGGCATAATTTACTACGACTCTTAGCCTCATCTCGGTATTTGAGGATACCCATGGCCTGGTATTGTATTATTCGAGGATACCTATCGAGGATACCTTTTATAGGATACTTATCTGAGATTACTATATAGGCTGTTCATATCCCTATAGGTCTTTTGCTGGCCCTTAGTACTATTAATCCACCTGATGCTTTATGTTATCCTATGACTGGTATAGGTAGTATGCAATGCTAGGAATAGGGGTATTGTGGGTAGGGATACTGCCTGGTAGTTTAGAACGGTACTACAGTATGGGCGGTATATACACTTATAGGCCCATTTTAGTGCTTGGTACTATTAACCAACCGATTGCTTTGTTTTATTATATGGCTGGTATATGTAGTACGTTATGGTAGACCTAGTGATTTTGTGGGGGTGGGGGTAATGCTTGGTAGTTTAGAACGGTAGTATAGCATAGGCTGTACATATCCCTGTAGGTCTCTTGCTGGTCCTTGGTACTACTGATCCACCAGATGCTTCATATTATTGAGCGGTATTCTGGGGGTGGGGCCAATGCCTGGTAATACAGAACGGCAGCAGAGTATGGTTGGTATATTCCCCTATAGGGCCCATCCTAACCGTTCATAGTATTAACCTACCAAATGCTTTGTATCATCCTGTTACTGGTAAGGTGGTACGTAATACCAGTAGTTCCTACCTTATTCCGAGTACTCTTGTTGTTTCATTTATCTAGATCATTTATATAAAATATAATTAACCAATTAGATTGCTTGATTTCCCATAACCTGTACTTAATCGTACAGAGTTATCTCCCTTCCGTATAATAAAAACCTACATCAATGGCAATATCCCCGGAACCCCAATTTCGGCACCCTCATTGAGGGATTTTTAATACGACTCTTATCCTCATTTCAGAAAAAGGGGTGCCGAAGGCCATATGTTTTTCAAAAAAGGGGTGCCGAAATTGGGGTGCCTTCTGGAGAATCCCATTTTTCTGAAATGAGGATAAGAGTCGTAGTAAATTAGACCTCATTGAGGGATTTTTAATACGACTCTTATCCTCATTTCAGAAAAATGGGATTCTCCAGAAGGCACCCCAATTTCGGCACCCCTTTTTTGAAAAATATATGGCCTTCGGCACCCCTTTTTCTGAAATGAGGATAAGAGTCGTATTAAAAATCCCTCAATGAGGGTGCCGAAATTGGGGTGCCGGGGATATTGCCATTGATGTAGGTTTTTATTGTATGGAAGGGAGATAACTCTGTACGATTAAGTACAGGTTATGCGAAATCAGGCAATCTAATTGGTTAATTATAATTTATATAAATGATCTAGATAAATGAAACAACAAGAGTACTCGGAATAAGGTAGGAACTACTGGTATTACGTACCACCTTACCAGTAACAGGATGATACAAAGCATTTGGTAGGTTAATACTATGAACGGTTAGGATGGGCCCTTTAGGGGAATATACCAACCATACTCTGCTGCCGTTCTGTATTACCAGGCATTGACCCCACCCCAGAATACCGCTCAATAATATGAAGCATCTGGTGGATCAGTAGTACCAAGGACCAGCAAGAGACCTACAGGGATATGTACAGCCTATGCTATACTACCGTTCTAAACTACCAAGCATTACCCCCACCCCCACAAAATCACTAGGTCTACCATAACGTACTACATATACCAGCCATATAATAAAACAAAGCAATCGGTTGGTTAATAGTACCAAGCACTAAAATGGGTCTATAAGTGTATATACCGCCTATACTATAGTACCGTTCTAAACTACCAGGCAGTACCCCTACCCACAATACCCTATGCCTAGCATTGCATACTACCTATACCAGTCATAGGATAACATAGAGCATCAGGTGGATTAATAGTACTAAGGGCCAGCAAGAGACCTATAGGGATATGAACAGCCTATATAGTAATCTCAGATAAGTATCCTATAAAAGGTATCCTCGATAGGTATCCTCGAATAATACAATACCAGGCCATGGGTATCCTCAAATACCGAGATGAGGCTAAGAGTCGTAGTAAATTATGCCTCATTGAGGGATTGTTAATGGTCCTCATAACCTCAAAATTCAATGAGGCTATGAGGGATAGTAAATGAGGACTCATTGAGGGCTTTTACATACCCCTCATGGCCTCATACGACAAAAAGGGATTCCACGGGCGTTTTCCAAAATGGGATTCCATAGGATATACCTGTTAAATACTGAAATGAGGATAAGAGTCGTAGTAAATTATACCTCATTGAGGGATTTTTCAAGGTCCTCATAACCTCAGAATTCAATGAGGGTATAAGGGATAATAAATGGGGACTCATTGAGGACTTTTACATAGTCCTCATGGCCTCATACGACAAAAAAGGGATTCCATAGCCACAGGTGTTTTGCAAAAAATGGGCTTCCATGGGATATGGCCATTGGATATAGTCTTTCATTATACAGAAGGGAGATAACTCTGAATACAGATTATGGGAAATCAAGCAATCTGATTGGTTAATTATAATTTATATAAATGATCTAGATAAATGAAACAACAAGAGTACACGGAACAGGATCAGAACTAACAAGAATAGACCATAAATAGCTAAATATAGTAACAATAAGCAAAGCTGTTCCAACTGATAGGCTCTTCTACGCTACTGGAGTATACTCTAGAACAAAGGAACATGGCCAGATAGACGTAAACTATTGCATATATAGATAGAAGCAGAGAATTCTGGGTAAATTAGTCCTATAGCACTACGTGCTATTCTTAACAGGGAAATAACACGTCATGGGATCCAAAAAAGGGATTCTGGGAGAATTGTAAGCCAGAAAATTACTCTTCTACAAAGGAACACACCCCGTGTACCCCTTAGTACTATAGCACTACGTGCTAAGCCGATCAATTGGGGGAATAAAGTCAATTTCGGTGATTTCGGGTGGATTTTGGTGATTTGGAAGGATTGTCGGGTTGTTTGTGGTAATTATCCAGGGAAATCGTTCCAGAAAATACTCTTCTACAATCAAACATACCCTCTGAACATACCCCGTCCTATTGCAGAAAAATTGGGTAACATAGCAATCACGTGCTACCATAGAAACCAAGATGGCGGCCTCCAGTATACAAAATGGACGACGGAAACACGTATCACCATAACAACACGCGCTGCGCATGCGCACTATCACCACGTATCACTATGGAGATGACGTCACAACATGGCCGCTCACGCGGGTTACCATGACAACACAACATGGCGCCACTACGTCACGTGACATGACGTCACTTCCGGGGTCCGGCACCGGGGTCCGGCAACCTACCCTCGAAAACCACATTACATACTACTCACGAGATGCTTATTTATTAAACTTGTGATCGTTAAAAGTTGCCGTGTTCTCAAGGCCACTTTTAACGATCACGGGTTTAGTAAATAAACCTCTCGTGTACCCATGACGTCACTGGATAGATAATCAATAAACAAGATAAAATTCTTCCATCTTAGTTCAGATAGTAAATTGGTTTGTAGTTTAGATAACACTTTATCCGGAACACCATCTGCTGCACGTGTGAAAAATCCAGAAAAATGAAGGGCTTGCTAGTCACTCTGTTGATGAAGCAATTACAAAACGGGCGACGTCATTTCAAATATTTCGCGCTGTGACGTCAGAGGGTAACATTTGCTTCTGGAGCCGAAAACATAAAAGAAACCACGCCAGCTCTCGTCCAATCAGAGGGCGATGACTTTACTCTTATTGGAACATTGTCTGATTTTGTCAATATAACAAGAGAAACATCTGCGAGAATCAAATTCACTGGTGGGGAAAAAGTCAATGTCTGCAATTCATGAAATAACTCTCACACAAATTATTCAAATTTTGTAATATTGCGAAATATTAGGCTATGTCCCTATACCAACCGCAATACCTTTCAGTGATTGGTCAATGCCTCGTTGATTTTATTTTATGTCGCCGGGCACACGCATATGTCTCCTGTCAGCGATTCTTATGTCCACTGTCAAAGAAAGCGTCTCGTTGCCATGAGCAACGGTTCATCGTAATGTCTTTTTTCACTTGAAATCAACTGAGACAAATACATTTAACCGAAGTAAAATACACACAAAAGTACCGTTATTACGTCAAAAACACTAGTTATGTAAACATGGGTAATTATTTATGAAACCGATTAGATTATAAGGCCTCTTTTCATTAATTTACTGTAACATAAACTGAAACGAATCGAGAGCATCTCGCCCCGTTGATTGCGTACATAAACATTGAATACAGGGAAATCACTCCAGTCTGTGATGATAAAAGTTAACACCAAACCGAAACACCGTCTGCTTTCTAATATTCGCTGGACAACAACAAATTTTAAAATGATTCGAATGAAGCGATTTTTTTTCCAATTCAATTTTACTTGTATAAGAACGGGACATATACGTTATTCTGTTTGTTGAAGGGGACATGGTCTCACGTTCCCTGCATGAAACAAAAATTCAACCTCGGCTGACGCCTCGGTTGAGTATAAATTTCATGCTGGGAACGTGATAGCATGTCCCCTGTCAACAAACAGAATAACTTATAATGTTCAAAATTGTCACATCATGAATGTTTAAATAAATTGACAGATTAAATAAATGAAGGGGAAATAACTTTTTCGAAAGTTGTCCTTTTTCGTTGAAAAAAGCTGGAGATGGTTATTTTCAATATTTCAACGCTAGAAATTTAACTTCACCCTATCGATTAATGTCAATGTCAACGTCTGAATATGGCTGTACAATTATTTTGAAGGTCGAGCTGTGGTAATAAGTTATTTTGTCTTGGAATTAAAGGTAATACCTCAACATGACTACAGCGTTCTTTTAGCAGGAGGACAGAAAAATGTCTGAAAACTGCTTTTCTGTGTCATTTGCATTGAATTGTGGAGCACCACAAGGCTGTTGTCTTGGCCCTGTCTGGTTCTTGTCCTATGTCAACCCTTTATATGATACTATGAAGAAATACGTCGCCAACATGCATGTCTATGCTTACGATAATAAGCTCTATCTAGCAATTAAACCTGACAGCACTGAGTCTCAAGGCACCGCGTGATATGCTTGTCTGTGTCAGTGAGGTCCGCGCATGACTCCCTGCACACAAACTTATGATAAATGACAGTAAAACAGAGTTCATTATCCTCAGCTCTCCCCAAAAGCTTTGAAAAGTCAAAACTGACACAATTAAATTCGGCACTGAAAACATCCAGGCAGTACACTGTGTTAAAGATTTGAGATTTTATATTGATGATTACCTCCATTTTGTTAATTTGTTAAAGGTTGGCAATGCTTGTAAAAAGGCAACATGACAATTCGTCAGATGAGTTCCAATGTGTTCTATGTGCCAGTAGGCACACAGAACACATTGAAACTCAGCGGACAAACTGTACAAACTTAAATAAATCAGGAAATATTTGAAGGAGACTAGTGCGAAATACTCATGCATACTATTAATATGTTGGTAACTATCAGTTCACCGCATTCTTAATACTACCAATCTCACATTTACAGAATGATGTCCCCAGAGGGTGAATGTGCTGATGCTATCCCATACAGTGGGTCAATTTATCCTCTGGTTGCCTCTTTCTGTTTAGTTTTGAGACCCTGATTCAGATTGAGGTTCACAGAGGGTAAATTTAGGGATGCTACCCTGCAGTGCAGGGTAGCATCACTAAATTCACCCTCAGATGACAGTCTGCTTATTTTCTGGCTTGGTTTCTATTGATGAAAACTTATAAATGAACGTCCACGTTGTCAATGTTTGTTAAAAAGGCAACACGTTGTTAATGCTTGTAAAAGGGCAACATTACAACTGTACAAACTTAAACAAATCAAGAAATATTTTAATAAAACTAGTGCCCAAATACTCCTGCATACTATTAATATGTTGGTAACTATTACTTCCCCGCATTCTTAATACTACCCTACCTCACATTTACACGTGAGTCCAGCACGATAAAGGTTAACTCGAATTGCCTTTGTCGTTCAATTGTTATTTTTTACGAATTATGGTTTATTTCATAGTGTTACTATATTCAGTTAATAGGAGTATTCAATTTACAGAAATATGGCCCTTTTTGTCAAGTCTGGCGATAAACTGAGATTCATTTATTCCATTATATTGACAGAGCTCATCAATAAGATAAAATATATTAGATGCTTATATTGCATGACTTAAACAAGATGTGAGGTTTATAAATGTGGGAAATGCTGAGGATATCGTGGGCATTCTTTGATAGATAACGAGGTTTTGCATTCAAACAACGTGAGTTACAATTTAACATATATGCAATTAACCGGTCCGATTTACACTAAACGTGGGGCGATTGCTTTCGTTTTGGGTGGTATATGTAATTCAATGTTAATTACTGAATTCCTGGAATTGTTGAGAGTGATGATTCGTAAAATTGAGCAATTGTTCATTTTAATCTCTTTTTTTTGTGTGTGTGTGGGGGGGGGGGGGGGGGGGCGTTGGCTGAGTCAGCAGAACATTTATGGCTAGGCGATTTGGTGCCGAAGGCCTGGGATCTATTACCGTCGGGGCCAACTTCAGAAAAACTTTGCAATTTTCAGTACAGTGGCTCGAACCCAGCACTATGCGCAGTGGAACTCTTGCCTGAAATAGGCGATATAATATTAAATTCAAAATGTTGCACCTTCACAGATCTTCTATTAATTGAGATTCTCGTGACTGAAAGCTGAGACCATAGACATTATATTCATTTAATGTGTTTTGTGCCTGGTAATGTACATGTCGGAGAGTCCTGGGTATGTGGGTAGGTCAGGTGAGTGTGTGGGAAAATGCGTATGTATGAGATTACTGGGTTTGATAGTCTGTCATGGAGGATGTCAGGAACGCATGCTTGGGTGCAGGTGGAATCGGGGAATTGGCATAAAAATGTTAACACCATTCCTTTCCATATTAGGAAAAGGTTTTTTAACCCTTTACTTAACATGAAAAGCAGACGACACTTGCAAAAATAATTCTTGAATAACTAATTTTTTTCATTTTTTGTCTAAAAAACACAGGTTATGAGCCCTCGTTGGAACGAGCTCGACGAGCTCGTTCCAACGAGGGGTCATAACCTATGTTTTTGAGACAAAAAATGAAAAAAATAATGAAAATTAATTGGCGATTTTTGAGAATAGCGCGGCCGGTTTTGGCCGTTACGTTGGGTAAAGGGTTAAAGGGTTTTTTTCCATGTACATCAATTCACTTGACGTATATATATAAATATTGTAAGTCGTCTGATATTGGTGTAAAGAGAAGGTATAAATGGACCAATCGCTAGAGTACAAGTGGGTTTCTCAGCACTAGCTTATTTCAAAGGATTTTATTTATTTATCTATTTTTTTTACCCTTTAGATCCTAATAGTATATTCCATGTCAGTTCAGATACATTAGCTGGAAGAGTCTATATTCATTACTTGGGGGAAGACAAATCAATATTTTCAACGTGCAGCCTTTGGGATACGCGTTGAAAGTTTTGAATGGTATGCCAAATTAATTCACCGGGCAACTGTCTACTTTAAGAATCTAGGTCGCATCACGATCCTGAGCAAGGGGGAGGGGGGGGGGGGGGGTTGCGGTAGCTCAGTGGTTACGGTATTGAACTTCCAACCGGGAAGTCCACTGTTCGATACCCGCCTGGGGTAACTGCGTTGTGTCCTTGTGCAAGTGACTTAATCCCGATTGCCCACACGGGGATACGGTGGCGCTGTCAGCTAAGGCGTACTGCATGTCGATGGTCCACCCGTCTTCAACCAATGGTAACCCTTTTTGTGTGGAGTTAGTACGTTGGGAGTCTGACAGTTGTTCGCCGTTGCTCGGTGGTTCTTTCCGGGTACTCCGACTTCTTCCACTAGTATAACTGTCCGACACGATGTGGCCCTGGCTGTCGAAAGTGTCGTTAAACTCCAATAAATAAAAAAATAAATAAATACTGGGCGGGAAAAGCGGCCTTTCCGGGTCAAAGGGTAAATTAAATCGCTATCTATCAAAATTCTTCGCACTGATTGATCAAAACTCCAAAGCGGAATGTTTTAGCTACTGTTGTTCCGAGAGAAAACTTTCCATTCGTTTGACAATTATCCTTCGAATGTTCAAATCAACTTCCTAATCGTCAAGTGTATCATTTACAAAATTGGGTTTTATTATGTCAACGATAATATAATTAAATTTGTCAACTGTAAGGTCGACCTGACTGGCACATAATAACCAGATACATGATCGAATATATTTTTTTATCGATTTAATAATAGACTGTCGCATGTCTCGTGGTCTGAATTCGTCCAGAAGCACTCCCCTGCTTGATTCACAATACAATTCTCCTTTTGCAAAGGACTGTTTGCTTCAGTTTGTGTTAAATGACACAAACATTTAACCTTCCTTGGGAAAAAAATTCCATTTCCTTTTCTGCACCAAAGCACGATCATGGCTAATAATTTTTGTCACTGGAAGAGATTTACGGGAAAGTTAGCTCTCTTTAATGAGTAAAGTTGTCAATACATTTAACACTAAAGGTATTGATATAAAATTGCAATTTCTAAATGTTAGCGGATATGTATCATCAGTGTGAGCATCATTTCACAAACTTCAGACATTTTCCTGTAGAGTAATATAAAAATTCAGAAGCAAGTTTTTTTTACATTTTTCTCCAGTCAGTTTGAACGTTTCGCCATTATTCTCTGATTAAAACTATTTAAAAAATACGAAAACGAGGTTTTCATAATATTGTTATGTTCAATTACGTTTGTCTGTTCATCACATGTATATCAACAGTGTGCGCATCGTGACATATAGAACAGGTACCGTCCTTTTCATTAATACAAATGTCTTGGAGGTAGGATTTGCTTTTTTTTGATTACTTGGGAAGAATAAAATCTTGCAAATTACTGTAAAAACACATTCAAGAAACAAAACCTAAAGTGGGCTGTTACTTAGCTGCTTTTAATTAGCTTGCCAGAAAAAGGCCAAGTTTCCTTTTGTAACTTTTAATAAACGAAAACAACAGACAGCTCTGCGAGCTGTCTGTTTTTTCTTTTATTAAGAGTAACAAATGGAAACTTGGGTTTATTTTCTTCTGAAGCTATAGATTTTTCCTCAACAATTACACCTAATTAATTGGACCTTCCTCGTCCGACATATAATTTCAGGGGAGATAACTTAATTGAATGTCAATTTTCATGACGAGGTAAATCAGGGATGTCGGCAGGTTCGGTGTGTTCGACAATTTTAATTTTTTAAAACAGATAACAACCTATTTTGTTGATTAGTATTTTTTACTATTGCAACCGGGTTATCGGTAATCCCCAAACGGTATTCCAGTGACGAAAATTAATTAATAAACAAGAACGATTTTGTGTTATTTCCCTCAGATTGAACTATAACATTTGGGAGACTTCAATTCAAGGATATTGAAAAATGATGCGTCGTTATTATTGTGTGACATAAGTTGACTTTATAAGTGTTTTATTTGATACAGTGGTGCGTTGTATGTCTTAGAGAATCGGGGACACTATATTCAAACACCACACATGAATCCCCCTTCTCGACAGTAAAATCGGACCTGGGTGTAGACATGTTTTACTTCAAGTTTTTAGAATATTCTCATAACGCAATATTGTTCTCATTTTGTTTGTGAGTCTGAATGTTTATTATTACTGACGAAAATGTTTCAAGCGACGAGTGAAAGGCGAAGAAAATGTGTGTACACCCATTTTAGCTTCACGTGATATTCTCATACACCCCGTTGAACTTCGTACACCAAGTTGAGGTTAAATGTACCGTATACGATGCAATGGTTACTGACCAATCACAAATCTTGTATAATTTTAAAAGAGTAATATAGGATGATACACATAGTATCCAATACTGACGAGGTAAACTAGTGTAAACAACCCACGTGAATACTTATTTATAAATTAGTTTATCAATATTTTAATGAATGTATCCTTGCTAAGTTTTATCACCAACTCACCCTTCAGTTGATTGGTTTGGTGTAACTGGTGCATGGAATTCGACTATTTAAAACCATAGCTGAAACAATTACAGTTTAATAACAACCGTTGGACACAGTTTGTTTTTACAAGTAGATGGGGACAAAGTAAAAATATTTATACGATATAAAAATCATTCATCGAGTCACGAAAATCTCATCTCGACCAATCAAATACATGTAAATCGGATATAATTAAAGAAAATTAAATTATATTCAACTAAACAAACAAACACAGAGCTCCTCCTCCTCCTCGTCTCCGTCGTCGTCGTCATTGTCTTCATATATGATTAATTTACATTAGAAGTCCATTCTCATTGGGTTAACCCTTTACCTAACATGAAAAGCAGGCGACACTTGTCAAGAAAATTCTTGAATAACTAATTTTTTTCATTTTTTGTCTCAAAAACATAGGTTATGACCCCTCTTTGGAACGAGCTCGACGAGCTCGTTCCAAAGAGGGGTCATAACCTATGTTTTGAAACAAAAAATGAAAAAGATAATGAAAATTAACTGGCGATTTTTGTGAATAACGCTGGCCGTTTTTGGCCGTTATGTTGTGTAAAGGGTTAACCCTGCTTTCACCTCACGTCTTCAAATCGTAAATATTTATTTGACACGATCGCCAACATGTCGCCGTCATCATCTCATCGTATATGGTTAATTTACGTTAGAAATTTACTCTTATTGGGTTAACTTTGTTTTCACCTCACGTCTTCAAATCTTCAATGTTCATACGACACGATCGCCAACACGCTTATTTACATTTACTACACGTCAACACAGCTCTTTGCATTCTTGGCGGTTACCGAATATAACTATCCATCTTGACCCACAGTGGTTGTAACTATATCCTATGCTGTTTCATATATACCAACACGGTCCACTCACATAATGGATCTCCCATTTGAGTGCAAGTGACTGTTCTGAGTTTCGCCTCCAAAAAGACCACCTCAATAGGCTACAAATTAAAAGTCTGAATCTTCTTTGAAACCTTATATTTTCAAGATAAACAGGTTTTAACTTTTATGTATCCTTACTTGACGGAAATGTGAAGTTTTAATATCCTTACTTGCTATTCTGATAATCAGACGTTATTTCTGTCGGTAGCAACAAAAACATTATTGGGCGTTCGGAGGAAACTGATGCCGAGTTATAAACATGATATTCAGCTCCTTGCAAGCTGCTGACGTATATTCCCGCGATGGACAGCAAATCTCTTTCCACGAAAGTAATTATAATTTGGGTATTTTTAACCAAATTTTCTTTTGTGGGAGTAAATCAACTTTTTTTGCTCCGACATGAGGTGACCCTTGCTGTAGAAAGTGTCGTTAAAGCACAATCAAAATCATTTTTTTGCCTTAAGATTTATGAACGTTCCTGAATTTTTCATCAAGTCTACTTATGGCTGCTTCACAGCAGCCATGACAAAATTTGGTGAAAAATGCTTTAAGAATACTCAGCAGGTTGAGAGTTAATTTAAGCTGACTCCTTCTTTGGGCCTGGTATTTCCAGAAGCGACAACAAATCCTCAAATCCACGTGCCTGCTTTAGCCTGAGAAATTTAATACAGGAGTAGTACTTGGTACATCTACAATTTTTGAAGATTAAAGGTCGATGCCACTGGGTCAAAAACCTTAGGATATGCACGGTGTTGTGCAGGACTGTATCTCGGATGAGTGCTATCTCGCTTACTATTGTCTTTAGCAAGATGGATTTTCTATTTGTTAAACGCCTCTCGCGTACTACAGTTTCGAACCCACTGAACCGAAGAGTCCAGCTACCTTTTGCGAGAAACGGTGATGACGGTACCCAAATTGTTTGGCGAATTTGACTTTTTATACCAGGTGAAGAATCCAACAAAAAGTAAAAATAACACGAAAAACCAAGCGTGACATTCAAATTCTGTAGCCACGGAGTGGAACTTGCTCTCAAAAATTGGGTAATTCCTTTCTTTTTCCTTTTTTTTCAAGTTGGGGCGGTTGCAATCATTAATACGGAAATGTTCACTTAGAAATTATGAGGGTGAGAGACAGGTGCTCAAGTTCAACAAAATTGGTTTAAAATACCTGTGTAGACTAATCAATGCAGCACTGTGAACTTTATAATTATGGGAGGGAGGCAGGTGTTTTAATTAAAAATACCAATAGAGCCTAATTAATATGGGCCAGTGGCCTTAGAATTATTGAGAGAAGCAGGAGGTTTATTGCTTTTGACCAAGAGTAGATTAACTCTCTGAACACGAGAGGTCGCTTTTCAGCCTTGAACCATGATACGTCATACTTTTATTAAGCAGGGTGACTGCTAAGTGAATATGGTTCATTCCCACTAGACCAATTCCCTTTAGACCAATTCCCACTAGGCCAATTCCCAAAAGACCAATTCCCCTGAGACCAACTCATGCGTTCGACTTTTAAAATAATTCTATATCAATAACTGATATATTTATAAATATTTATAAATGTATTTAATGTTATTGATATTCAAGTCTGAAAATAAGCAGTGTGTCATTTGCAGAATGAGGTCCCCAGAGGGTGAATGTGCTGTTGCTATCTCATAGAGTGGGCCAGTTTATCCTCTGGATACCTCTTTCTGTTTATGTTTGAGACCTTAATTCAGATTGAGGTTCACAGAGGGTAAATGTAGTGATGCTACCCTGCTGTGCAGGGTAGCATCACCAAATTCACCCTCTGGGGACCTCATTTTTCAGTCTGCTTATTTTCTGGCTTGTTGATATTTTATAAACTGAAATGTTATAAACCTATATTTTTTGTATGTTGTACGTATAAATATTTTTTATCAAATAAAGTGCTTATCAGTAAATGAATGTTTTCTTAATTATACTTAATCAACCCTTAATCAATAACAGTATGTAGTTGATCTAAGTGGAATTGGTCTTTTGGGAATTGGCTTAAAGGTAATTGGTCTAAAGAGAATTGGTCTTGTGGGAAGACATTGTGAATATGTGTAGAAAACCAATCAATATTTTCGATGTGCAACCCCAAGGCTTCACGTTGAAAGTATTAATTGGTTTACCCCAAATAATGATTATGGACTCTTCCAACTGGTCATTGTATTGACAAGGAAGATACCACAAATGTACACAAGGTTAAAAATTCCAACAGGGTCAAATTAATAAGGGACTATCATAATAAGCCATGGGCTGCTTTCAAAAACCAAATTCGCGAATCAATAAAATTACCATCACTCTATTCATTATTATTATGGAACTAATAAAAAAGCCATGGATCCCTAAAGTTAATTTACAATGACAGCCTGAAGCGCTGTCTGCAATGAAAATGGGACTGTTGATTCATGTGACCCCCAGTGGAAATGTCCTGTCCCAGTGAAGGTTATGAGACAATGGTTATTTAAATACTATGGTGGCCATCCTCCATTCGCCTGTGTGACCTAGATTCGCAAGTGCGTGACCTACATTTGCACGTGTACACTCCAAGGGCATTACGTAATAAATTAGTGTCACCTGCATGACCTAGCTTTGCACCTGCATGCCCTGGTCAAAATGACCCCAAACGTTGACTGATGTGTACATTTTTGTCTAACCAATTCATCCCAATTTAAATATAAACTATATCGATTTATTTGTGTGCACAATGGTGTATCCCCGCATTGCCTTAGCAACACCTTAGCATAGTTTTAACGTTTAAAATTAATACCCAAGGAGCCTTTCGATGAAAACTGATTTTCTAACGATAAAAGTGGTTCCACTGGAACCACCTGGGGCAAAATCAAAATTCCAAAACCTTCATGCAGATCTAGAAATGTTACCTGAACACATTAGCATAGCTTAAACGTTTCGAATAAATACCCTAAGAGCCTTTTGATGAAAACTGATTTTCTAACAATAAAAGTGGTTCCACTGGAACCACCAGGGGCAAAATCAAAATTCCGAAACCTTCATACACATCTAGTGATGCTACATGAACACATTGGCATAGTTTATACGATTCAAATTAAATATCTTAGAAGACTTTCAATGAAAATTGATTTTCTAACGATAAAAGTGGTTCCCCTGGAACCACCTGGGGCAAAATCAAAATTCCAAAACCTTCATGCAGATCTAGAAATGTTACCTGAACACTTTAGCATAGTTTTAACGTTTCGAATTAAATACCCTAGGAGCCTTTCGATGAAAACTGATTTTCTAACGATAAAAGTGGTTCCACTGGAACCACCGGGGGCAAAATCAAAATTCCGAAACCTCCATGCACATCTATAGATGTAACCTGAACACATTAGCATAGTTTAAGCATTTCGAATTTAATACCCTAGGAGCCTTTCAATGAAAACTGATTTTCTAATGATAAAAGTGGTTCCACTGGAACCACGGATGCAAAATCAAAATTCCGAAACCTTCATGCACATCTAGAGATGTTACCTGCACACATTAGCATAGTTTCAACGTTTCGAATTGAATACCTTAGGAGCCTTTCGATGAAAACTGACTTTCTACTGATAAAAGTGGTTCCACTGGAACCACCGGGGGCAAAATCAAAATACTGAAACCTTCATGCACATCTAGAGATGTTACCTGAACACATTAGCATAGTTTAAACGTTTCGAATTAAATACCCTAGTAGCCTTTCGATGAAAACTGATTTTCTAACGATAAAAGTGGTTCCACTGGAACCACAGGGGGCAAAATAAAAATTCCGAAACCTTTATGCACATCTAGAGATATTACCTGAACACATTAGCATAGTTTAAACGTTTCGAATTGAATACCCTAGGAGCCTTTCGATGAAAACTGATTTTCTAATGATAAAAGTGATTCCACTGGAACCACCAGGGGCAAAATCAAAATTCCGAAACCTTCATGCACATCTAGAGATGTTACCTGAACACATTAGCATAGTTTAAACGTTTCAAATTGAATACCCTAGGAGCCTTTCGATGAAAACTGATTTTCTAACAATAAAAGTGGTTCCACTGGAACCACCGGGGGCAAAATCAAAATTCCGAAACCTTCATACACATCTAGAGATGTTACCTGCACACATTAGCATAGTTTCAACGTTTCGAATTGAATACCTTAGGAGCCTTTCGATGAAAACTGATTTTCTACTGATAAAAATGGTTCCACTGGAACCACCTGGGGCAAAATCAAAATACTGAAACCTTCATGCACATCTAGAGATGTTACCTGAACACATTAGCATAGTTTAAACGTTTCGAATTAAATACCCTAGTAGCCTTTCGATGAAAACTGATTTTCTAACGATAAAAGTGGTTCCACTGGAACCACAGGGGGCAAAATAAAAATTCCGAAACCTTCATGCACATCTAGAGATGTTACCTGAACACATTAGCATAGTTTAAACGTTTCAAATTGAATACCCTAGGAGCCTTTCGATGAAAACTGATTTTCTAACAATAAAAGTGGTTCCACTGGAACCACCGGGGGCAAAATCAAAATTCCGAAACCTTCATACACATCTAGAGATGTTACCTGAACACATTAGCATAGTTTAAACGTTTCGAATTGAATACCCAAGGAGCCTTTCAATGAAAACTGATTTTCAGACGATAAGAGTGGTTCCAGTGGAACCACCGGCAAAACAAAAGTTCTGAAACCTTCATGCACATCTAGAGATGTTACCTGAACACATTAGCATAGTTTAAACGTTTCGAATTGAATACCCTAGAATACCCTAGGAGCCTTTCGATGAAAACTGATTTTCTAACAATAAAAGTGGTTCCACTGGAACCAACGGGGGCCGAATCAAAATTCCAAAACTTCATGCACATCTCGAGTTGCTACCTGAACACATTAGCATAGTTTACGCATTTCGAATTAAATACCGTAGGAGCCTTTCGATGAAAACTGATTTTCTAACAATAAAAGTGGTTCCACTGGAACCACCTGGAGCAAAATCAAAATTCCGAAACCTTCATGCACATCTAGGGATATTACCTGAACACATCAGCATAGTTTACACGTTTTGAATTAAATACCCTAGGAGCCTTTCCATGAAAATTGATTTTCTAACGATAAAAGTGGCTCCACTGGAACCACCGGGGGCAAAATCAAAATTCCGAAACCTTCATGCACATCTAGAGATGTTACCTGAACACATTAGCATAGTTTAAACGTTTCGAATTGAATACCCTAGGAGCCTTTCAATGAAAACTTATTTTCTAACGATAAAAGTGGTTCCACTGGAACCACCGGGGGCAAAATCAAAATTCCGAAACCTTCATGCACATCTAGAGATGTTACGTGAACACATTAGCATAGCTTAAACGTTTCGAATTAAATACCCTAGAAGCCTTTCGATGAAAACTTATTTTCTAACGATAAAAGTGGTTCCACTGGAACCCCGGGGGCAAAACAAAATTCCGAAACCTTCATGCACATCTATAGATGTAACCTGAACACATTAGCATAGTTTATACGATTCAAATTAAATATCTTAGAAGACTTTCAATGAAAATTGATTTTCTAACGATAAAAGTGGTTCCACTGGAACCACCTGGGGCAAACTCAAAATTCCAAAACCTTCATGCAGATCTAGAAATGTTACCTGAACACTTTAGCATAGTTTTAACGTTTCGAATTAAATACCCTAGGAGCCTTTCGATGAAAACTGATTTTCTAACGATAAAAGTGGTTCCACTGGAACCACCGGGGGCAAAATCAAAATTCCGAAACCTTCATGCACATCTATAGATGTAACCTGAACACATTAGCATAGTTTAAGCATTTCGAATTTAATACCCTAGGAGCCTTTCAATGAAAACTGATTTTCTAATGATAAAAGTGGTTCCACTGGAACCACGGATGCAAAATCAAAATTCCGAAACCTTCATGCACATCTAGAGATGTTACCTGCACACATTAGCATAGTTTCAACGTTTCGAATTGAATACCTTAGGAGCCTTTCGATGAAAACTGATTTTCTACTGATAAAAGTGGTTCCACTGGAACCACCGGGGGCAAAATCAAAATACTGAAACCTTCATGCACATCTAGAGATGTTACCTGAACACATTAGCATAGTTTAAACGTTTCGAATTAAATACCCTAGTAGCCTTTCGATGAAAACTGATTTTCTAACGATAAAAGTGGTTCCACTGGAACCACAGGGGGCAAAATAAAAATTCCGAAACCATCATGCACATCTAGAGATATTACCTGAACACATTAGCATAGTTTAAACGTTTCGAATTGAATACCCTAGGAGCCTTTCGATGAAAACTGATTTTCTAATAATAAAAGTGATTCCACTGGAACCACCAGGGGCAAAATCAAAATTCCGAAACCTTCATGCACATCTAGAGATGTTACCTGAACACATTAGCATAGTTTAAACGTTTCAAATTGAATACCCTAGGAGCCTTTCGATGAAAACTGATTTTCTAACAATAAAAGTGGTTCCACTGGAACCACCGGGGGCAAAATCAAAATTCCGAAACCTTCATACACATCTAGAGATGTTACCTGAACACATTAGCATAGTTTAAACGTTTCGAATTGAATACCCAAGGAGCCTTTCAATGAAAACTGATTTTTAGACGATAAGAGTGGTTCCAGTGGAACCACCGGCAAAACAAAAATTCTGAAACCTTCATGCACATCTAGAGATGTTACCTGAACACATTAGCATAGTTTAAACGTTTCGAATTGAATACCCTAGGAGCCTTTCGATGAAAACTGATTTTCTAACAATAAAAGTGGTTCCACTGGAACCAACGGGGGCCGAATCAAAATTCCAAAACTTCATGCACATCTCGAGTTGCTACCTGAACACATTAGCATAGTTTACGCATTTCGAATTAAATACCCTAGGAGCCTTTCGATGAAAACTGATTTTCTAACAATAAAAGTGGTTCCACTGGAACCACCTGGGGCAAAATCAAAATTCCGAAACCTTCATGCACATCTAGGGATATTACCTGAACACATTAGCATAGTTTACACGTTTTGAATTAAATACCCTAGGAGCCTTTCCATGAAAATTGATTTTCTAACGATAAAAGTGGCTCCACTGGAACCACCGGGGGCAAAATCAAAATTCCGAAACCTTCATGCACATCTAGAGATGTTACCTGAACACATTAGCATAGTTTAAACGTTTCGAATTGAATACCCTAGGAGCCTTTCAATGAAAACTTATTTTCTAACGATAAAAGTGGTTCCACTGGAACCACCGGGGGCAAAATCAAAATTCCGAAACCTTCATGCACATCTAGAGATGTTACGTGAACACATTAGCATAGCTTAAACGTTTCGAATTAAATACCCTAGAAGCCTTTCGATGAAAACTTATTTTCTAACGATAGAAGTGTTTCCACTGGATCCACCGGGGGCAAAATCAAAATTCCGAAACCTTCATGCACATCTAGAGATGTTACCTGAACACATTAGCATAGTTTAAACATTTCGAATTGAATACCCTAGGAGCCTTTCGATGAAAACTGATTTTCTAACGATAAAAGTGGTTCCACTGGAACCACCGGGGGCAAAATCAAAATTCCGAAACCTTCATGCACATCTAGAGATGTTACGTGAACACAATAGCATAGTTCAAACGTTTCGAATTAAATACCCTAGGAGCCTTTCGATGAAAACTGATTTTCTAACGATAAAAGTGGTTTCACTGGAACCACCTGGGGCAAAATCAAAATTCCGAAACCTTCATGCACATCAAGAGATGTTACCTGAACACATTAGCATAGTTTAAACGTTTCGAATTAAATACCCTAGGAGCCTTTCCTATGAAAACTGATTTTCTAACGATAAAAGTGGTTCCACTGGAACCACCGGGGGCAAAATCAAAATTCCGAAACCTTCATGCACTTCTAGAGATGTTACCTGAACACATTAGCATAGTTTAAACGTTTCGAATTAAATACCCTAGGAGCCTTTCCTATGAAAACTGATTTTCTAACGATAAAAGTGGTTCCACTGGAACCACCGGTGGCAAAATTAAAATTCCGACACCTTCATGCACTTCTAGAGATGTTACCTGAACACATTAACATAGTTTAAACGTTTCGAATTGAATACCCTAGGAGCCTTTCGATGAAAACTGATTTTCTAACGATAAAAGTGGTTCCACTGGAACCACCGGGGGCAAAATCAAAATTCCGAAACCTCCATGCACATCTAGAGATGTTACCTGAACACATTAGCATAGTTCAAAAGTTTCGAATTAAATACCCTAGGAGCCTTTCGATGAAAACTGATTTTCTAACGATAAAAGTGGCTCCACTGGAACCACCAGGGGCAAAATCAAAATTCCGAAACCTTCATGAACATCTAGAGATGTTACCTGAACACATTAGCATAGCTTAAACGATTCGAATTAAATACCCTAGGAGCCTTTCGATGAAAACTGATTTTCTAACGATAAAAGTGGTTCCACTGGAACCACCGGGGGCAAACTCAAAATTCCGAAACCTTCATGCACATCTAGAGATGTTACCTGAACACATTAGCATAGTTGAAGCGTTTCGAATTAAATACCCTAGGAGCCTTTCGATGAAAACTGATTTTCTAATGATAAAAGTGGTTCTACTGGAACCACCGAGGGCAAAATCAAAATTCCGAAACCTTCATGCACATCTAGAGATGTTACCTGAACACATTAGCATAGTTTAAACGTTTCAAATTGAATACCCTTGGAGCCTTTCGGGGTGTGACCTATGGACGGACGGATGGACGTACGGACGGACGGACGGAGATCACGACAATATCCCCGCATTTTTGAAAATGCGGGGATAATTAATGCATGATTATTGTAAACACATTGGGCGTTTTAAGCCAAACACAAAACATCCGTGTAATATGAGCAGAACACGACTGAATAGCATTTTTCTTCGCAATGAAAAAGTAGAAAAAATTGGAATCAATTGTCATTTATACTATTATGTTGGTTATCAAGAGAATTTAAGAGAAGTTTGTCATTAATTATTATTTTACTCAAAATCAGATGGAACATTCTGTTTGTACAATGTCTGATATTTTCTGCAATTTGCTGCATTATCTAGAGATAGCTCCTATGTTTGAGTGGGCGGCATAGTTGCATCATGTGTGACTGTAAGGAAATTTACGTTATCACTAGCGACTGAAAGCTGCGATTATAAACTAGATTTTCCTTGCACAACACGAATAAGATAATTCTTGTACCTGCTTAACCCTTTGAACCCTCATTTCTTGGGATGGTATCGTCTTTAGTTTAAACAATATTTATCCAATAATTGACATGTGTATACATATCAGAATAACAAAAGGATAACAAAAAATTCTGAACAGCACTAGATACAATAGTATACACAAAGCAAGGAAAGCAGATTACTACGTAGATGAGGGATTCGACAGAAAGCTGAAGCTTATGTAAGTCGTCTCCCTGGTATCGTCTTTGTGTATACTTACAATGAGATGGGCCAGTCCAGTATCATTATACAGGGAAGATAAAATAACTGCAGTTTGCAGTCATCTGGCTGCAGGTTAGAGTTATTATTTTATCATCAATGCTTCCTGTATATACCTCTTAATAATAAGACAAAAATGAGATCAAATTATGTCTTGGACCGAAAAATTGCTCTTACGAGTTCGAAAGGTTAATACAGTAGATATTCTTTATATTGTATACGCTGTGATGTTTTAAGGTGAATATAAACAGAAACAATTTAGTGAAAATTGTTGTGTGAAATTTATTTTTATTCCTAGTTTAAGATGCACTCTTGGTGCACTTTTGAATTCTATATCATTAATACAGTATGCCGAGACCTTCAACAATTTATTTTATAATTTAAAGGTATTTGATAATCTCGCTTTTAACCCTTTACCTAACATGAAAAGCAGACGACACTTGCAAAAAAAATTCTTGAATAACTAATTTTTTTCATTTTTTGTCTCAAAAACATAGGTTATGACCCCTCGTTGGAACGAGCTCGACGAGCTCGTTCCAACGAGGGGTCATAACCTATGTTTTTGAGACAAAAAATGAAAATATTTTAAAAATTAATTGGCGATTTTTGAGAATAGCGCTGGCCGGTTTTGGCCGTTACGTTGGGTAAAGGGTTAAAGATATTTTTTTCGAGGCAGTTATTCTCATTCTTCTCCCGCAATGCAGCCTTTAAAAATTACTGACTGTTCTATCTTTTTCTGGAGTATAAGGGTTGTGACCTGGAACTTTGATGTATTGTGTCATGAAAGAAATATGAGTAAAAATCCTGTAAATATGCAAATGAAGCTGGTGTATACAATCACCAACAAACACTAACCACCTTGATCATGTTAAAAACAAGGAATATTTTCAAAGGAGTATGGTGGTGATGTTCTGGGGTGTGCCTGTCCCAGATCTTCAGGGAAAACTGATGTGGTTTCACAGCAAGCCCGGTCAGTGTCATGGATGATCGACTCTCTGTTGTAAAGAAACCTCAGTAATTGGTTTCAGACAACACTCCACTTGACTGGGAATGATGCAAATCGTAAAGTTGCGATCACATTAAAAACAAAAGTGGCATGTACAGTTCATAGTGCTCTTCTCTGGTGAGGTAATATATTACAATATTTGCAACATTTCTCTGTGTATGCAACTCGAGCAATCGAAATGCAATTGATGGACATACCCGAGTCACACTGTTTATCAAATCAAGTTTATTCAGATAAAATCCTCTAGGATTATATTTGAGTGTTTCTGGGATTCTGTAGTTTTCAGCACAGTGGTGCCACTATGTATAAACGGAACTGAACGGAAGAACCCGGTAAACGTTTTTTGAGGCGGAGAAGGGTTTTCTGAAACACACTGTGTGAGTATTTTCGCTTCATAGTTTGTCCACGTCATTAGATCGCATGTATCATTACATTATCCCGACTCATCCTACACTAATATGTCATTCCTACCCAACTTTTGTCGGAAAATGTTTATTTTTTCATGATAAATCGCATCAGAACCAACGTAGGTCGCTTCCGAAATGCAACGAAATTAGGAAAAAATGCTTATTTTTCTGTTCTTAAAATACTGAATCGAACTTGTAAAGGTGGTTTATGCATCCATAAGAATTGACCTCTTACTTAAATCACGGAAAATGTTTGCATCTAATAGAAAAATCCCGGCTTCCTAATTTTCATTTTGACGGACGGTAGGCCCAGCTCCGAAATCTGTTGAATGGCCGGTTCTCATTTCAGGAGGCACGTTGAACGAACGCTAGATGCATAGAGTTCCTCACTTTGTGTTGAAATTAAGCAATTCTGAACAGCATATCAGTTTTCACCGCTATGTCTTGTTTCAGACTCGAGTGGCGCAATCATTGTACAATGTAATATTTAATTTAGTACTATGTAATGATCATTTTTTCTGAAATCCTGACCCCACCCCATACACGCACACACCCTCCCTCACTCACATACACATACACACTCCCTCTCGTACGGAAGCACGCACACTTTAAGAAGTACATCCCCTGGGAAATGGATTAAGCACTCATGGTGGCTGGATATAAACAATTATCAAGTACGTTTTTTTTTCAAATTTGACACGGACATTTTCTGTGGCCTATTGTGAAATTTACTCATGCATTTTAGCAGAGAATGGATATTTGGTGCGAGAGTCCATCATGCGAACAAGTTTCCTACAGTTTCACCCCAGCAATTGTCTACACGCTAGAGAAACTTCAAAGTGACTCCAAACATTGCGCTATCCCAAGGCAAGAAATCATCGCAATGGAAGACGGCAAGAAAATAAAATTGCCAATGGTGAAGAGAGGCGATCTTCTTGAGCAAATTAGATCGCCTTCATTTCACCCTTAAAAGCGATTAATCGAGACTAAAACCCCTGTCCTCTTTCTTCATTACAAAGAAGATGCCGAGGGCATAGTTATAGTAAGAGACGACGTAGACAAAGCTAACTTAATCAACAAAACCCTTTTATAAAATAGTAAGATAAATGATGTTGGACATAGCGAACCTGATTTCAGACCTATATGTCCGAAGATCCTGTCTGAGATCGAATTCTCCGAAGACGGAGTGATTAGGATCCTCGGCAACCTACAAACCAAAAATGAAAACAAAAAACAACAGGCCACGACGGAATCAGCAACCGCATGCTTAACAGTATGCTCAAGGAAACAAAAACCACAATATACAGGCCATTGGTTGAATTATTTCCGTTCTTTTTCACCTCATGCGTCTACCATCAGAATGGAAGGTGACAACGGTTGTGTCATTTCATAAAAAGGGAGTTGCACACGATCCCAATAACTACAGATGAGTTTCTGTTCTCAGCTGAGTCAGCAAAGTAATCGAGTGGATTATCTTTAACGAAATGTAAGAACATTGCTGTGTTAATAATTTATTTTTTAAATATCAGTCCGGCTTCCTACCCTAACATAGCACCGTTTATTAGCTCACTGAAATATATTATAATCTTTGCTTATCTTTTGATAGGCATTGGGCTTTCTGTGACATATCAAAAGCCTCTGATAGGATTTGGCACCAAGTTTTAATTTATAAACTAAGACAATATGGTATATCTAGACCACTCATTGGGAGGTCCAGTAGCTACTTGACAGATCGTAAACAAAGGGTAACTGTTAACTCTGCTCTCCCAGAGTACCTATTAATTGCGGTGTTCCTCGGGGATCTGTATTTGGCCTATTTGGTTCTTATATACTTCAATGCCAATTCTGAAACTTAGACTCGCCGGATGTGTGTAGGTTATTTGCGGATGATACCAGTGAAATAGAAAATGGACACGAACTAGATGACATCACGGCATATTCTAACGAAAACATCAGGACCGTCTCCGAATGGACAAACACATGGCTGGTCCCATTTAGTCCCCCACAAACTGAAATCATTTTATTCACTGAGGAAACTATTAACCTATATTGTAATGTTCGGTAAAACACAACTTCAGCTCACAATGTCACACACCCATCTCTGTTTGTCCTTACAGGGGGACTTGAACTGGCATACCTAAATTAATAGATTATGCAGAAAGGAAAGCTGACTCGACGCTTTCTCATCTAAGAAAACTTAAGTATGTCTTTGGTAGAAAAAGCATGGAAACTTTGTAGAAGTCATTCATACTCCATATCTTAGGATATGCTGATGTTATATGGGCCGGCGCACCGGATTACTTATTTTCTAAATTGGATAGAATCCACATGGATGCAGCTAGAATAGTACCCGGTTTCTTGAGATATACCCCAGTATCTGCTATACACGCAGAACTTGGTTGGGAAACTCCCAGACAGAGACGCCATCTACACAAAATAATTACATTTTTCAAAATTGTGAACGCCCAGGCCCCACATGTCTCTCTGATCTATTACCTAGAAAGTTTGAAGATATTTTCCAGTACAGAAATGTCTGGTGCCACATATTTAACCATTCTGGATATGTTGCTTCCAAACAAATTCTTTGGGATCCATAACGATAATGGAAGGGGGTGTACTTCGATGTCTTATCCGAATAAATTGATGGAATTTTAAAAAAAGAACTGACAATTATTTCAAGAGTAAATGGGCAATTGGTCCCGTAAAAATCCTACAGAACAGGAAAGTTCTGACGAAATCCTCGGTTGGCGAAACAAGTTTTATCTGTGCCACTGATTCAATTAAAGGTCAGGCTGAATGATGTCGGTACATATACCTGTTGTTGCACTCAGATAATGACGGATTAATCCACTAGTGACTGTTATTCCATTTGGCTTGAAGTATTTATCTTATTAAATGAAGCCTTTTTTCTAAAGTTGATGGCCTACAATGTTTTATTGAAGAAAAAACAATGCTTCAGTAATACTCACTGACCATTAACGTAGAACGTTTGCCCAAACACAATTTCAAGCACCTTATTGACCAGAGAAGTAATAACATATTTTTTTGCTTGTTTCGTCATCGATCGTATTCATCACTGCCGCAATGGTTTTTCCTTCACAAGCGAAAAACGCTTCGTCGCCTGAGTGCTAGAATGTTCTATGTCCCCTATGGGACATAGAACATTCTAGCACTCAGCCGACGACATTTTGGGCGCTAACATTTTAGTCAAACCACCTCCCTGTGATGGATATTCATAGTCCTACTCGGTATTCACTACAGTTTAAAAATATTGACAGGGTTGGCCTCTATACATCATTTTCTCCTGTATCATTAGTTTTTGGTCGACATACTCATATCCTCACAGTATTGACTATCTAGAGTTTGGATCGTGGGACAAGGTTAATCAAATGATGACAGTTGATCGATGTGGAAAAACGATTTTATTTTCACATATCCTAACATCAAGAAATGAACATAGATTTGTCTGCTTGTATCCACGTTAAACAAACATGGATTGTGAGATACCAAAATATACCGATGTATTCATTCGGTTGCCCAGGTAGTGTTTGCCAGTTGTGTAATCGATTGAAACGAAAAAGAAAAGCAGACTGCTACACTAATGTTTTATCCCAAAACAAAAATAATGCTAAAAAACATGGGAAATCTTACGCCAAGCCATCAATAAAACGAAATTTACTCATGCACTACCCTCTCCTTTCATCGACCAAAATTCTGATTGACCGATGCTAAAGAAATAGCCAATAAAGTTAACACTTTCTTTGCGAACATGGGCGAATCGATAAGCAATCAAGTACCAACACCATCACGGCATTTCTCAGAATACATTGGGAATAGTTGCACTGACTCATTTTTTATATCACCCACCAATGAACAAGAAGTAATTCTCTGTATTCAAAGCCTAAATAGAAAACAGACCAAAGATTGTGTGCATGTCCACTAAGCTACTGAAAGAGATAAGCTTTGAAGTAGCAAAGTCACTCATCCATATCATCAATCTCTCCTTCTCGACGGACGAGGTGCCGACCAAAACGAAAGTCGCTAAAATAATACCCATATTCAAAAGTAGGGATCCTCACATATTTAACAGTTGCAGGCCATTCAGTATTCTTCCCACATTTTCAAAAATACTTGAAAAACTAATGCAAGTGCGTTTGCAACTATTTTTGGATGAACAAAACTTCATCTACCGGTATCAGTTTGGTTTCAGAAAACACCATTCAACTATCCATCCCATGTTGCACTTAGTAAATGATGTCGCCATTCAGAACGACAAAGGACGAAGGGTTGTACCCTTTCCATCTTCCTAGACTTTTCCAAAGCCTTCGACAGTTTTAATCACAATACTTTGCTTAAAAAATTGCACCACTGTGGTATTAGAGGCGTGGCTAATTCTTGGTTTGAAAAACTATTTAATTGGTTAAATTGCTACCCGACAGTGCAATAATAGTTGATTCCAAATACGATTTATAGGAATAATCATCAAAAGTATAATTAAAGAACCATCCAGTGGTTCATTCATTAAAATTTTGCTGATGATGATTTCTATTACCTGGTAAACGCATGCGTGGACATCACTGCCCACGCGTGGAATATGACCAGTCCACGGCGACTTTACTGTAACTCTCTCCACTCTGAGCGCAAAATTCGTTGATCGGGAACGCAATGTTAAAACTGAGCAAAAACAAGTGAACAATAACATTTATCTGGCTTGAACGTTTGGAGTTTAATTTCTAATTTTTCTTAAATGTTTGATTGTTTTGTAGAGATTTTAACGTCACCTCCAACATTCTGGGTCATAACATGTCGGGAAGTTTTGCTTGTGGTGAAAGCCGGAGTACCCACACAGAACAACCGAGTTGCGTCGAATTACTGTCGGACTTGCCAGTTTATCTGCAAGGATCAAGCAGGGTCCTTCTTATTAATTATTTTTGGGGGTTTAACGACAGTTTCGACAGCCATGTTCACCTCGTGTCGGACAATTTTACATTCGTGTGGAGGAAACCGGAGAACCCGGGGAGAACCACCGAGCTACGGCGGGTAACTGTCAGACTCCCCAACGTTCTAACTCCGCACAAACAGGGTCAGCATTGGTTGAAGACAAGTGTACCATCGAGGTGCAATACGCCTTAGTCCACAGCGCCACCGTTCCCACACGTGTGCAGTCGGGATCAAGTGCCTTGACACAACGCAGTTGTCCCTGGCGAGGATCGAATTGTGGACCTTTCGGTTTGAAGTCCAGTGCCGTAATCACTGAGCCGCCATGCTCCCCCGTCGTATATTTATTTATTTATTGGTGTTTAAGGTCACAAACTTATGCACAATGGCTAATCATGACCGTGACAGTTTTACGGGTGGAGAGAGCCGGAGTACCCCGAAAGAACCACCGAGCAACGACGAGCAGCTGCCAGCTCCCCAACATCGTAACTCCGCACTGCAGCACAGGCAGGGTTAGATTGGTTGAAGACATGCGCACCATCGACGTGCAGTACGCCTTAGTACATGGCGTCATCGTGCCCCCATGTAGACAATCGGGGTTAAGAGCCGAAGCCCGCGGGAGTCCGAATCGATCGCTCAGACGGTCACCCATCCTATGATTAACCGGGCTCGACGTTGCTTAACTTCAATGATCTGACGAGAACCGGTTACCGCAACGCCCCCCCCCCCCCCCCCCCCATTCGTAACTAGAATGGTGTACACAGATAATTATATATAGCCAACAGTGTGTAAGGAATAAACAATACCTATTTAAATTAACAGCGGAGGGCAAAAATACAACCAGAAAGTGCCATTCGTACCTGATTTTATTTTATTTTATTTACCTAGAAAGCACCTTAACCCATGTGCCCCCAGATGGTCAAAGATATTGCATTCCGTATTCAATGCAATCTTCGCGTCCTGCCCCTGAAATTATGCGTGACAGGTTCCGAATAGTAATGGGCTGAGATCGAGTCTCTTCGGAAGGGTATTCCCCAACTGACCTTGGTGATCTAGACTAATGTACTCTTCTCACACGTCAGAAAATCAACCCTTCTGTCGGTAAAAATACATTACGCCGCGTCTACTTCGAAAAATAAATATGTACTAAGAGTGTTGGTTAAATATATGTGTTAAAACTGTTAATTAAAACAATGTCCAGCGTAACATATTTCGATGTATCCTTTGTTCTATGTATCCATTAATTAATATCGAAATCAAACTGTTTCTTACATGCACTTCCTCTTTTAACTGAGTTTCAATGGAATTATTTTGTTCCTGGGTATGTGATGAAGAGTGTAAACTATAGGTCAACACGCCGAAGTTCCTGGCGTATTTTTCCGCACTTTTCAACAACTCCTCTTTCCTCCTCACTCTTAACTGCAAGGACTGTTACCAACAACCAATCGGATCTCTTTTTGTTTCAAAATATTTGTTGCAGGCTTGGAATGTTAACTTATTTCCGTTTGTGAATAAATTACTTACTTTTAATTAAGGAATATATTACTTATTTTTAACCAAGGAAGTTCCTTTTCAATTGTGTTAAAAAGTCAAGAGCAGCGTGCCTCTCAAATCATTATTGATCAATATCACATGAATGAATTTAATTTTTCTGAATGGGGATTTTTTTCAATGACGCGTTCGTCACATCTGTTGTTCTGAACGTATAAAAAATGGCACTCATCGCTTAACCGCCATTGAATCATTTCTTCAACAAGGTATAACATACCACTTCAGTATGGAGGTAAGGAATTGTATTTTTACGTAGTTCGTTGGCATTTTCAAGTTGCTTTATACAGATTATCACAACATTTAGTTGATTTGGATTGCCCTCTTATATAGTGTTGATGAGACCAGATCAAACAAGACGCCATAGACATTTTGTTTATTCTGGTTCATCAGATCTCAGATTGAATAACTGTTCTATGTTTGTAGAGGTCACAAACATAGAAGTGGGAATGAAAGAAGGCAAAAGGTTTGTCAAAGAGAGAGTCATGGAAGATTGCAATCGAAACTGGCGAGCAGGGGTTAGCGTGAAAAGATCGCTGCAGGGGTTACAATATAAAGAAAAGCCAGCTTTTGAGAAGTACCTAGATGGCACCTTTGGAGGGTCACTGCTGTTCAAACTGAGATCAAGATCACTGGAGCTTCGGGGAAAAATTGGGAGAGATGGGGAAAAGGGATGCCAAATGTACCACTCTGGAGTAGTGGAGACCCTGGAACATTTTCTCTTGGAATGCCCACAGTATATACCTCATAGAATAAAATTTACTGGAAGAATAATGCAGAAGTGGGGTGAAGAAACAAAGGATAGATGGCTGAAGGGGGACACGAGGGAGAGGGTAGGAATGCTTATTGAAGAAATTGAAAAAGAGGAAGTGAGGGACACTATTAAGCAGTTTATATCTGAATGCTGGGAGGAGAGGAGGGGAAGAGGGGGTGGGGTGCAGGGGGAATGATGGCCTTCTCTTATGAGGACCGCGACAAATCAGCGGCTGGCCAAAGAGTTATTATTATTATAATGATTTGTTTATTATTATTAAGTATGGAACGCTGTGGTCAGTGGTTACGGAATTGGAATTCAAACCGAAAGTACACGGTTGTCTTCAACCAATGCTAACCCTACTTGTGTGGAGTTAGTGCGCTGGGAAGTCAGGCAGTTGCTCTCCGCTGCTCGATGGTTCGCTCTTGGTACTCAGGCTTCCTCCACCTGCAAAACTTTTCGACACGAGGTAACCCTGGATGCCGAAATAAATAAATAAATAAATAAATAAATAAATAAATAAATAAATAAATAAATAAATAAATAAATAAATAAATATTATTAAGTATAAAAGATATTTTGGAATGGTTGTCTAGACTGTTCAGCGCACAGTCATTCGAGATTTTGTTTCCTGTTTGTAAAATTGTCTCGAAAATCTGCGCACATCAATGACATCATGTGAGCCTCGTTTGAGATAGGTATGGTCTGAATTTGGAAAAGTCCAGACGTTTGTTTTCCGTCGATATGGAGAAGCTATCTGCGGTGTTCTCAAAATAAATCCTGTATTAGGCTGAGAGAACATGAAATGCTTCAGGTTTCCCGACCGATCATAATTTTCATGCCCGAGCCTCATGTTTTTATTTTTATTTTTTTTTTATTAGGGGTTAACGACACATTAGCAGCCAGGGTCATATCATGTCGGTGACAGTTTTATGGGTGGAGGAAGCCAGAGTACCCGAAGAGAACCACCGAACAACGACGAGCAGCTGCCAGCTCTCCAACATCGTAACTCTGGACTCTGCACCGCGGCGCAGGAAGAGTTAGATTGGTTGAAGACATGCGCACCTTCGACGTGCACTACGGCTTAGTACACAGCGTCATCGTGCCCCCATGTAGGCAATCAGGGTTAAGTACCTTGTCCAAGGACACCACGCGGGAGCGCGAATCAGATCTTTTTATTAGTACTTAACAAAAAAATGTTATCTTCATATAAAATGACATCAAAAGATTTCGAATGAATCGGACGTCAAATACATGTACACCTCGAAAATAGGATATACATTTAACCTTCACCTAATGCAATAGTAGACGATACCTCAAATATTAAATAACTAAAAACATTTCATTTTTTTGCAAAAAACATAGCTTATGACCTCTCATTGGAACGAGCTGAATGAGCTCGTTCCAAAGAGGGATCATAAGCTATGCTCTAGAGACATAAAAATGAGAACGTAATAAAATTTGAATGGTGATTTGTCTAAATGGCGCTGATTGGTTTTGGTTCTTAACTTGGGGAAAAGGTTTAGCGACCGTATGAGAAAATATAATATAAAAAAATACCTTGGGTAAAACGTTAAGCGACCGTATGAGAAAATATAATATAAAAATACCTTGGGTAAAAGGTTAAGCGACCGTATGAGAAAATATAATGTAAAAAAATACCTTGGGTAAAAGGTTAAGCGGCCGCATGAGAAAATATAATATAAAAATACCTTGGGTAAAAGGTTAAGCGACCGTATGAGAAAATATAATGTAAAAAAATACATTGGGTAAAAGGTTAAGCGACCGTATGAGAAAATATAATATAAAAATACCTTGGGTAAAAGGTTAAGCGACCGCATGAGAAAATATAATATAAAAATACCTTGGGTAAAAGGTTAAGCGACCGTATGAGAAAGTATAATGTAAAAAAATACCTTGGGTAAAAAGTTAAGCGGCCGCATGAGAAAATATAATATAAAAATACCTTGGGTAAAAGGTTAAGCGACCGTATGAGAAAGTATAATGTAAAAACATACCTTGGGTAAAAGGTTAAGCGACTGCATGAGAAAGTATAATATAAAAATACCTTGGGAAAAGGTTAAGCGACCGTATGAGAAAATATAATATAAAAATACCTTGGGTAAAAGGTTAAGCGACCGTATGAGAAAATATAATATAAAAAATACCTTGGATAAAAGCCCTTTGGAGGATGATGGATCTGAAAGAACAGTAACTAGCTTTTCTTGGTCAGAGTTAGGAGTCGCCCGGGATATGTATATATCAATACACTTTAGTTCAATCTAAATAATTCGGAACCATGATGTACAGTAGAATAATGATTAATTCAGTCGGTATCTTTGCTTTTGTTGATAAAATGTTGTTACGTGACGCCGTTGGAATGAGTTAGCCGAACACTTTTTAACACTTTACCGAACACGAATAGCAGAAAATATTTGCCCACAACATTCTGGAATAACTAAACAAAACAGCATTTTTAGCCTCAAAAACATTGTTTAAAACCTTTCGCGGGAACAAACGCGATGCGGGAAACTCCTCAGTCCCCACTGACTTAAAAAAACACAAACTTTATATTTCCAAGTAAGATATTATAGATATTTTTGCTAATAACGGTTTTAATTGATTATTATATTCAGTCCTAATATGACACCCCCCACACCACATCAAGAGTACACACATCCCCACATACACATGGACATGAGATCGTCAGCTAAATACTTGAAACCAGTCATAGTTTATGGCGGTATGCAGGGATCTAGTTATTTAGCTGTTGGACTCCTGATTACCAAGTGTTTTTGCCTGGAGGTTCGATTCTCCTAGACGGTTCAGAAATGATCATTCTATTTTTTTAAAAAAAACATGATCATGTCATTCAAAATATACACAGACACCTGGCAGTCTTCATCTGGTTCCCACCATTGCACTTTTGTTGTAGTACAGCCAACAAGTTTCACACTTTTATGTTGCCGCCGTAAGAAAGGGGAACTACAGCTGAATACTTGAATTCAGCCATCGCTTATGACGGTGTGCAATGGCCTAGTGGTTTAGGCAGTAGACTCCTCATTGCCAGGTGAAGTTACTGAGGTTTCGTTTCCAAGCGAGGGATCAGAAATCAACATTCTGCATTCTTCTAAAACATGATTGTGTGTTCTTCTAAATATACACACAGGCCCACGTCACTCCGAGGCTTCGTATTTGGCACAACTTTTCCGAACTGTTTCAAGCGCGTTTCACACTTCTGTGTAGCTGCCGTTAAGGAAAGTGAACCACGTATTGATGAAAACGTCATGTAAATACTAGATTCCCGTGTTCAATGATGCTGATGGTTCAGGTGTTGAACTCTTCATTGCCAGGCAGAGTTGTCAAGGGTTCAGTTCTCGGCGGGGAATCAAAAACAAACATTATAGATTCTTCTAAACCAAAATTGTGTCCATAAGAAATAACTGCTGTTTTCTATGTGTATTTGAATGAAAAACATGTATTTTCTGCAAAAATACAACAGGAAAACACAGGACAGGAAAGTGTGTCACAAAAGGTCACGTCAATCATTTTCCAATTCGACGTTTCATTGGCCCGTCTCAGCCAATGCTTTGCACAACGTCATCAAGTTATTTTTGTTGATTTGGATTCTCGGCATTCATCATAGGCATTCAACTGTTCATCAGAATTACGCACAAATCTTGGGTTTTGCTTGTTAAACAAAGATTGAAAGAAATCATTTGTCAGTCCTCTTAAATTGATAAATTCTGCAGGAACATTCCTCAGCCATAATGAATTTAGATATTGAATTTGTAAAAATAATAGTATGAAGTCTTGTTTGTTTACGTTTTGAATTTCGACCGCAGACGATGGTTATTTATCAAGTCACGTAACAATATCATTAAAAACATTTTTTTTAGATTCCCTCAAAATTATGTTCGAATACAAGACCCTTTATTTTTTCCCTCTTCGGTGTTTCTATTGCATTGTCTGTTCCTAAGAAATTATCATTATTTTCTCGCTCACTGGAGGCTTTATGAATATCAATGGTTCAGTCAGCTGCCACGGTGACAATTAGGTTGAGTGGGCGGTACGTGATTTGGTTTATACGATTTTGATGAATGTCACGCGGTATGCTTTTAACCAATGACATGCGGAATGGGGTTTCTTTTGTCTTTTGTACCTCGGTAAGGCAAAACACGCAAACTCTTTTGTCTAATTACCTCGTCAAGTTGGTAAGACAAACCCACACACACACACACACACACACACACACACACACACACACACACACACAATTCTCGAAACGATAATTCTGATCTCGTAGTTAAGCAGTTGCGGAATATGCTTAGCGATATCAGGGTCAAGTTTAGATCAGCAAAAATTTATTTCGCTGAACTAAACTTTTCGCAAAAACTCCCTCAGGCTGAGAGGAGAACCCTGAGCATCATCAACGAAACCATTCGGAAAGTGAAGGACGTTAACGTGATACCAAAAATTGATGACGCGAGGTTTGATGTTGCTCAGGATTTAATCCATTGGACCACGAGAACCGCCAATATTATGTACGATCACTGGTTGAACCACCTAAATTTAAACTAAGTAAAGGCAAAGGTAACAGCCGCCTAACAGATGTGGGATTAGGAACTAATGTGGTTAACCTGTCTGGCACCAATGACCTAACAACCCAAGAGAAATCTCTTTTAGATCGCGGTTTAACTTTTGTACCTGCACCAAAGCCTAAAACTGATAACCAAACAAATTTACCATCATACAACTGTAATTTTCTTAGGTAAATGAAATTAGCAGACCGCTTTAGAAACTCCAGCGGTCGGAAACTTCCTTTTACAGAATCATCTGGTTGGTCACCTCCAGATAGTGAAGTAGATCCCGAAATTATTGAGGCTAGCAAACGAATCATCCAAAAGGTGTTCAGCATGAATATACTCTCCGATAAAGACAATTTAACAGCTGGTGAACGGAGAGCCTTCACGAAACTTCGAAAAAATAAGAAATTAGTAATTAAACCAGCCGACAAAGGTGGGTCGGTAGTTGTTCTATCTCGGGATAATTATATAAAGGAAGCCATGAGACAACTCAGCAATACTAAACATTATAAGAAAATAGATTCACTTATTTGGCCTAGTAATATCGAAAAATTCAATAAGATCTTAAAATTTCTCCTCGACGAAGGTCACATTACCAAAAAACAATTGAAATATTTAACGGCTAAGCTCAGTGCTCAAACAAGACAATTTTATATCCTACCAAAGATCCACAAGGACCGTTCTTCATGGACGGATGACTTAACTCCACCCGGGAGGCCAATTGTATCAGATTGTAATTCGGAATCTTATGCGATCTCGGAATTAATTGATTATCATCTGAAACCTATAGCAAATAGACATCCGAGCTATCTAAAAAATACACAGGATTTCCTGTCAAAAATTTCGAAATTGAAAATATCGAAAAATGCAATTCTGGCTACTTTGGATATCGACAGTATGTATACGAACATTGATATTGATAAAGGTGTTAAATCAGTTAAAAATGCATTTGAAAAATATCCGGATGCGAAACGCCCGGATGAACAAATTTTGGATCTTTTAGAGCTGAGCTTAAAAGGTAATGACTTTCAATTCAATGGAGAATATTTTCTACAAATAATGGGTTGTCCTATGGGCAAAAGATTCAGTCCTAATTTTGCAAGCATTTATGTAGCGGAATGGGAGGAAAATGCCTTAAGCAAATGTGCAAAGCATCCTCTCGTATATCTCAGGTATTTAGATGACATTTTTATTATTTGGGAACATTCAAAAGAAGATTTTGATGAATTTTTAGAAATTTTGAACAATCACGATCCAAATATTAAATTGAAAGCTACTATCAGTGAAACTTCTGTTGATTTTCTCGATGTGACCGTGTATAAAGGCAAGCAATTTCAGGCGTCCGGTCATTTAGATTATAAAGTGTATTTTAAAACAACTGATTCACATCAATTGTTGCACACAAAATCATTTCATCCTCAACATACATTTAAAGGTATTATCAAATCACAACTCATTCGTTTCCACCGCAATTCAAGTGATAAGGTAAATTTCAATGAGGCTTGTTCTACTCTATTTGGCGCCCTCAGATCGAGAGGGTACTCGCTGCGCCTCTTGCGTAGCCTGAAATCCCAAACCCTGAAAAAGCTCGAAAGTCCAGCTGAAACTACCGATTTCGAACCACTGAAGATTGAACACAACAGACCGTTGCAGAATGGTAGTGGCGCGGTATTTAATTGCAAAAAGCCTCGTTGTAGACTGCATACTTTTATGCCTGATCAGAAAGAGGAATTTTCCTCCGAACAAACGAAAAATCATTATCAGATCCGTAACCCCCTCCATTGTGATTCACCAAACATTATTTACCTTATCACTTGTAAGCGATGTCGGAAACAGTATGTTGGTCAAAGTCAAAATCCTTTTCGAGAGCGTGCTACTAGACACAAACAGGATATAAAACACAATGCTGATGCCCCAGTAGCACAACATTTTAACCTTCCTGGCCATTCTTTGGACGATTTCGAAATCCATCCTATTGAACAACCACCAATTAAAGACACATTAGAAGAAACGGATGAATTTAGAAAAAAACGTGAAGCTTTTTGGATCAATACGCTTCAAACCCTCTGGCCATTTGGTATGAACATATCAGAGGGCGAATGCGAAAGGAGGTCCATCATTCCTTTCACTTTAACGTACAACAGAATGAATATCGAAATAGCAAAAATGTTAAAAGATGAATTCAATTTTACCAATGCTAAATTAAATGAACCTTTGAATCTTCGACCTGTCATCGCCTATAAGAAAAACAAAAGCTTGCGTAACATCCTTGTAAGGACTAAATTAGAGCCCATCAATGAATAACATCAATTATTGCCAGTCAGTTTAACCAGTTCCTAAGCTCATCACTTAGTTTAAATCAATTTTGTGTCATGTTTGAAACCCATCAGGGTTCAGTAAATGAAAACAATTTTTCGGCGGCATATTAAAAAGAAAAAAACGTTTCAGTATGAAATGTCTGTGCCAGTGCGATTTTTTAACCTCAAACACACACACACACACACACACACACACACACACACACACACACACACACACACACACACACACACACACACACACACACACAGAGTCTTGTTTTCCCTACATACCGAGGTACCCCATTGTCTGTCCTTTGTGTGGACTAACGGTTTCAACCTCGTTTTGCCGGTACAGTTCTGGGAAAACAACCGAGGTAAAGGGTTTCTTTTGTCTTTTGTACCTCGGTAAGGCGAAACACGCAAACTCTTTTGTCTAGTTACCTCGTCAAGTTGGTAAGACAAACGCACACACACACACACACACACACACACACACACACACACACACACACACACACACACACACACACACACACACACACACACACACACACACACACACACACACACACACACCCAGTCTTGTTTTCCCTACATACCGAGGTACCCCATTGTCTGTCCTTTGTGTGGACTAACGGTTTCAACCTCGTTTTGCCGGTACAGTTCTGGGAAAACAACCGAGGTAAAGGGTTTCTTTTGTCTTTTGTACCTCGGTAAGGCGAAACACTCAAACTCTTTTGTCTAGTTACCTCGTCAAGTTGGTAAGACAAACACACACACACACACACACACACACACACACACACACACACACACACACACACACACACACACACACACACACACACACACACACACACACAGTCTTGTTTTCCCTACATACTGAGGTACCCCATTGTTTGTCCTTTGTGTGGACTAACAGTTTCAACCTCGTTTTGCCGGTACAGTTCTGGGAAAACAACCGAGGTAAAGGGTTTCTTTTGTCTTTTGTACCTCGGTAAGGCGAAACACGCAAACTCTTTTGTCTAGTTACCTCGTCAAGTTGGTAAGACAAACCCACACACACACACACACACACACACACAGTCTTGTCTACCCTACATACCGAGGTACCCCATTGTTTGTCCTTTGTGTGGACTAACGGTTTCAACCTCGTTTTGCCGGTACAGTTCTGGGAAAACAACCGAGGTAAAGGGTTTCTTTTGTCTTTTGTACCTCGGTAAGGCGAAACACGCAAACTCTTTTGTCTAGTTACCTCGTCAAGTTGGTAAGACAAACCCACACACACACACACACACACACACACACACACACACACACACACACACACACACACACACACACACACACAGAGGGATATCTAATCATGCATAAAACCACACACAGACATAAATATAAACATACAGTACGTGGAGAGTGTATCATCACTAAATCACCCTCAGAGTGGAGATTCCATCCGAGAAATAATTGCAAATTTGTTGCAAAGAATAAAAGAATAACCAGCATCAGCAAAATTTTAGCCAATGGACCTCCGGGTTAAACCCGGAGGTCCATTGACTGAAACATTGCTTGTGTTTTTGTCGATATGTACATAGTTTGAAAGTTATAGGTTGGGTGATAACTCCACTCCGCGGGTGATTTAGTTACAATCCACTCTCCACGTACTGTACACGCACATGCACAATCGGGGGTAACTTCTCCTTCCCGACCGATATCAAAAACATGAACCTACATATGGGAGGGAGCAAGCAAACTCCGGCCCGTGTTGTCCCTCTACCCCAACGCGAAAAGCAAAATAAGGAAAGATCAAGGCAAAGTACTTCTCCCTCTTCTTTTCCTTCTACTTCTTCTTTCTCTCAGAGTAAGCGCCTCAATTTGCAAACATCTTCGGTCCATATTGTGACTGAAGATGCTCGCAAATTGAGTAACGCTGTCTCGCCTCGTCTTGCTCCTCTACCTCCTACTCCTCCTCAGCCTTTCTTCTCTGGTTCTCCTAGTGCTCTTACTAGAACTCCTCCTTCTGTTTCCTCTCCTGCTTCTGTTTCCTCTCCTGCTTCTGTTTCCTCTCCCCCTTCTCCTGCCTCTAGTGTGGTTCAACCAGGTATATCGTACTCAGAGAAAGTCAAATCACCGAGCCGCAACTCGGGCCGCTCATTTGATTCTAAATTCTCCCAGTTTCGGCATAAAAGCGGAGTTAATTTTGACAAAAGGAATTGGCGCCTCCCCGATGTTTGTAAAAACATCCTTATGATTGGAAGTTCAAATTTAGGACGCATTGATCGAAATCCCCATCCGAACATCCAGGTGGAGTGTTACCCCGGCGCCAAATTCAATCATCTGCGCTCTATGTTTAAAGGGCACAGGGGCCAGTCCAGTCCCCAAAAAATATTATTAAATATTGGCGTGAATTCTCGAAACGATAATTCTGATCTCGTAGTTAAGCAGTTGCGGAATATGCTTAGCGATATCAGGGTCAAGTTTAGATCAGCAAAAATTTATTTCGCTGAACTAAATTTTTCGCAAAAACTCCCTCAGGCTGAGAGGAGAACCCTGAGCATCATCAACGAAACCATTCGGAAAGTGAAGGACGTTAACGTTATACCTAAAATTGATGACGCGAAGTTTGATGTTGCTCAGGATTTAATCCATTGGACCACGAGAACCGCCAATATTATATACGATCACTGGTTGAACCACCTAAATTTAAACTTAGTAAAGGCAAAGGTAACAGCCGCCTAACAGATGTGGGATTAGGAACTAATGTGGTTAACCTGTCTGGCACCAATGACCTAACAACCCAAGAGAAATCTCTTTTAGATCGCGGTTTAACTTTTGTACCAGCACCAAAGCCTAAAACTGATAACCAAACAAATTTACCATCATACAACTGTAATTTTCTTAGGCAAATGAAATTAGCAGACCGCTTTAGAAACTCCAGCGGCCGGAAACTTCCTTTTACAGAATCATCTGGTTGGTCACCTCCAGATAGTGAAGTAGATCCCGAAATTATTGAGGCTAGCAAACGAATCATCCAAAAGGTGTTCAGCATGAACATACTCTCCGATAAAGACAATTTAACAGCTGGTGAACGGAGAGCCCTCACGAAACTTCGAAAAAATAAGAAATTAGTAATTAAACCAGCCGACAAAGGTGGGTCGGTAGTTGTTCTATCTCGGGATAATTATATAAAGGAAGCCATGAGACAACTCAGCAATACTAAACATTATTAGAAAATAGATTCACTTATTTGGCCTAGTAATATCGAAAAATTTAATAAGATCTTAAAATTTCTCCTCGACGAAGGTCACATTACCAAAAAACAATTGAAATATTTAACAGCTAAGCTCAGTGCTCAAACAAGACAATTTTATATCCTACCAAAGATCCACAAGGACCGTTCTTCATGGACGGATGACTTAACTCCACCCGGGAGGCCAATTGTATCAGATTGTAATTCGGAATCTTATGCGATCTCGGAATTAATTGATTATCATCTGAGACCTATAGCAAATAGACATCCGAGCTATCTAAAAAATACACAGGATTTCCTGTCAAAAATTTCGAAATTAAAAATATCGAAAAATGCAATTCTGGCTACTTTGGATATCGACAGTATGTATACGAACATTGATATTGATAAAGGTGTTAAATCAGTTAAAAATGCATTTGAAAAATATCCGGATGCGAAACGCCCGGATGAACAAATTTTGGATCTTTTAGAGCTGAGCTTAAAAGGTAATGATTTTCAATTCAATGGAGAATATTTTCTACAAATAATGGGTTGTCCTATGGGCAAAAGATTCAGTCCTAATTTTGCAAGCATTTATGTAGCGGAATGGGAGGAAAATGCCTTAAGCAAATGTGCAAAGCATCCTCTCGTATATCTCAGGTATTTAGATGACATTTTTATTATTTGGGAACATTCAAAAGAAGATTTTGATGAATTTTTAGAAATTTTGAACAATCACGATCCAAATATTAAATTGAAAGCTACTATCAGTGAAAATTCTGTTGATTTTCTCGATGTGACCGTGTATAAAGGCAAGCAATTTCAGGCGTCCGGTCATTTAGATTATAAAGTAAATTTTAAACCAACTGATTCACATCAATTGTTGCACACAAAATCATTTCATCCTCAACATACATTTAAAGGTATCATCAAATCACAACTCATTCGTTTCCACCGCAATTCAAGTGATAAGGTAAATTTCAATGAGGCTTGTTCTACTCTATTTGGCGCCCTCAGATCGAGAGGGTACTCGCTGCGCCTCTTGCGTAGCCTGAAATCCCAAACCCTGAAAAAGCTCGAAAGTCCAGCTGAAACTACCGATTTCGAACCACTGAAGATTGAACACAACAGACCGTTGCAGAATGGTAGTGGCGCGGTATTTAATTGCAAAAAGCCTCGTTGTAGATTGCATACTTTTATGCCTGATCAGAAAGAGGAATTTTCCTCCGAACAAACGAAAAATCATTATCAGATCCGTAACCCCCTCCATTGTGATTCACCAAACATTATTTACCTTATCACTTGTAAGCGATGTCGGAAACAGTATGTTGGTCAAAGTCAAAATCCTTTTCGAGAACGTGCTACTAGACACAAACAGGATATAAAACATAATGCTGATGCCCCAGTAGCACAACATTTTAACCTTCCTGGCCATTCTTTGGACGATTTCGAAATCCATCCTATTGAACAACCACCAATTAAAGACACATTAGAAGAAACGGATGAATTTAGAAAAAAACGTGAAGCTTTTTGGATCAATACCTTCAAACCCTCTGGCCATTTGGTATGAACATATCAGAGGGCGAATGCGAAAGGAGGTCCATCATTCCTTTCACTTTAACGTACAACAGAATGAATATCGAAATAGCAAAAATGTTAAAAGATGAATTCAATTTTACCAATGCTAAATTAAATGAACCTTTGAATCTTCGACCTGTCATCGCCTATAAGAAAAACAAAAGCTTGCGCAACATCCTTGTAAGGACTAAATTAGAGCCCATCAATGAATAACATCAATTTTTGCCAGTCAGTTTAACCAGTTCCTAAGCTCATCACTTAGTTTAAATCAATTTTATGTAATTTTTTGTCATGTTTGAAACCCATCAGGGTTCAGTAAATGAAAACAATTTTTCGGCGGCATATTAAAAGAAAAAAACGTTTCAGTAGGAAATGTCTGTGCCAGTGCGATTTTTTAACCTCAAACACACACAGGCGAGTGCCAGAGTTCATATATGCCCAAAAACAAAATAGGTTCTAATTTCAATCATGTGTATGTATTTCCTAAATAAAATTATTATTTATTGATTTATATATTTATTTATTTATTGATTATTTTTAATTTTTTATTTATTTATTTATTTATTTATTAGGTTCATTCATTTATTTAAATTATTATTATTATTTTTATTTTTATTTTTAATTTTTCATACCTTTCACACAATGTAGAGGTTCAGAAGGTGAAACACACAATTTCTACGTGGTGTAAAATATTTTCCGTCATAAACCTCCGTCGGGGGATATTCATTCCAACTGATAACATTCGTGAGGCATCATGATCTTTGGCGTTATTTTTTCATTTATTTCTTTAGTCTCAATATATTTTATCAAACCATTTTTTCATATTATTTTCACATACTTCTGAAGCCAGTAAAGCAAACCGCTCCCGATTGGTTTTACTTAAATCAAAGCCAACCAATAGGGCTTCATGGGGTCAGTAAAGCAAACCACTCACTGACTGATTAAAATTCAATGGAAGCCAATCAATAGGGCTTCATCTAATTTGTTTGGACGACACAAACTGAGTTGTGAAAAACAAACTTGGGACATCTCAGATTGAAAAGAATTAATTTGATGAGTGACATTTGTCAGCTTGTTACCGAGTTTAATTATGTACTGAGCTGTGAAAAACACCCCCAGCCCACATATGGATATATAGCATGCATGCCCTCCCAAAGTTGGAATCATTTTCCTCAAAGTCTCTTTGAAAAAGCCAAACCAAGCGAAACGCGTCGAGACAGACGGATTATTTTCTACCTTTGTTGAAGACTACAACCAATCCAGGTATCTTCTCTAATAGGTAATATCTAGATTTCATTTTAATTTATTTCATTTCTTCATTTTAAATTCATCTACCTATTCTTCAAATGGCTCAAAAAAGACAGAAGCATCAGGGAAAGAGAGTTGCCCAGTCTGGAAGAGGCCAGGAACAATCGTTCCAGGCCTATTCTAGATTGGTCAAGGCCCTTTTCCAGGTGATTCAGTGTATGCACCATATTGGGCTCTTAGAGCAGCATTTGGCCAACCGGGATTTCCCGAAACAGTTGGAGAAGAAAGTAGATGAGTTAGGTGGCTTTCTAAAGCCGGCTCTTCCCACCCCACACATTTTTTCTGTTTTTCGACAGATTAGTGTGGGATGGGCCAACCAAACGTTAAATGCTTTAGTTGAGCATTACAAAATAAATTTAAACCAGTTGAAGTCTAAGATAACTTTGGCTATGCGACCACCTCCTGGACTCGAAAAAAATAGACTTCAACAGCGCTTCGGCGCGTGCCTTGATCTGGGCTCAAAAAAACTTTAAAAATAAGTTGACAGATAAGACGATTTCGGCCTATGAGTCTTACATTTCGGAACTTCGCCCAGCGTCTGGAGTAAGGAACAATACGGGAGGGAGCAAGCAAACTCCGGCCCGTGTTGTCCCTCTACCCCAACGCGAAAAGCAAAATAAGAAAAGATCAAGGCAAAGTACTTCTCCCTCTTCTTTTCCTTCTACTTCTTCTTTCTCTCAGAGTAAGCGCCTCAATTTGCAAACATCTCCGGTCCATATTGTGACTGAAGATGCTCGCAAATTGAGTAACGCTGTCTCGCCTCGTCTTGCTCCTCTACCTCCTACTCCTCCTCAGCCTTTCTTCTCTGGTTCTCCTAGTGCTCTTACTAGAACTCCTCCTTCTGTTTCCTCTCCTGCTTCTGTTTCCTCTCCTGCTTCTGTTTCCTCTCCCCCTTCTCCTGCCTCTAGTGTGGTTCAACCAGGTATATCGTACTCAGAGAAAGTCAAATCACCGAGCCGCAACTCGGGCCGCTCATTTGATTCTAAATTCTCCCAGTTTCGGCATAAAAGCGGAGTTAATTTTGACAAAAGGAATTGGCGCCTCCCCGATGTTTGTAAAAACATCCTTATGATTGGAAGTTCAAATTTAGGACGCATTGATCGAAATCCCCATCCGGACATCCAGGTGGAGTGTTACCCCGGCGCCAAATTCAATCATCTGCGCTCTATGTTTAAAGGGCACAGGGGCCAGTCCAGTCCCCAAAAAATATTATTAAATATTGGCGTGAATTCTCGAAACGATAATTCTGATCTCGTAGTTAAGCAGTTGCGGAATATGCTTAGCGATATCAGGGTCAAGTTTAGATCAGCAAAAATTTATTTCGCTGAACTAAATTTTTCGCAAAAACTCCCTCAGGCTGAGAGGAGAACCCTGAGCATCATCAACGAAACCATTCGGAAAGTGAAGGACGTTAACGTTATACCTAAAATTGATGACGCGAAGTTTGATGTTGCTCAGGATTTAATCCATTGGACCACGAGAACCGCCAATATTATGTACGATCACTGGTTGAACCACCTAAATTTAAACTAAGTAAAGGCAAAGGTAACAGCCGCCTAACAGATGTGGGATTAGGAACTAATGTGGTTAACCTGTCTGGCACCAATGACCTAACAACCCAAGAGAAATCTCTTTTAGATCGCGGTTTAACTTTTGTACCAGCACCAAAGCCTAAAACTGATAACCAAACAAATTTACCATCATACAACTGTAATTTTCTTAGGCAAATGAAATTAGCAGACCGCTTTAGAAACTCCAGCGGCCGGAAACTTCCTTTTACAGAATCATCTGGTTGGTCACCTCCAGATAGTGAAGTAGATCCCGAAATTATTGAGGCTAGCAAACGAATCATCCAAAAGGTGTTCAGCATGAACATACTCTCCGATAAAGACAATTTAACAGCTGGTGAACGGAGAGCCCTCACGAAACTTCGAAAAAATAAGAAATTAGTAATTAAACCAGCCGACAAAGGTGGGTCGGTAGTTGTTCTATCTCGGGATAATTATATAAAGGAAGCCATGAGACAACTCAGCAATACTAAACATTATAAGAAAATAGATTCACTTATTTGGCCTAGTAATATCGAAAAAATTAATAAGATCTTAAAATTTCTCCTCGACGAAGGTCACATTACCAAAAAACAATTGAAATATTTAACAGCTAAGCTCAGTGCTCAAACAAGACAATTTTATATCCTACCAAAGATCCACAAGGACCGTTCTTCATGGACGGATGACTTAACTCCACCCGGGAGGCCAATTGTATCAGATTGTAATTCGGAATCTTGTGCGATCTCGGAATTAATTGATTATCATCTGAAACCTATAGCAAATAGACATCCGAGCTATCTAAAAAATACACAGGATTTCCTGTCAAAAATTTCGAAATTAAAAATATCGAAAAATGCAATTCTGGCTACTTTGGATATCGACAGTATGTATACGAACATTGATATTGATAAAGGTGTTAAATCAGTTAAAAATGCATTTGAAAAATATCCGGATGCGAAACGCCCGGATGAACAAATTTTGGATCTTTTAGAGCTGAGCTTAAAAGGTAATGATTTTCAATTCAATGGAGAATATTTTCTACAAATAATGGGTTGTCCTATGGGCAAAAGATTCAGTCCTAATTTTGCAAGCATTTATGTAGCGGAATGGGAGGAAAATGCCTTAAGCAAATGTGCAAAGCATCCTCTCGTATATCTCAGGTATTTAGATGACATTTTTATTATTTGGGAACATTCAAAAGAAGATTTTGATGAATTTTTAGAAATTTTGAACAATCACGATCCAAATATTAAATTGAAAGCTACTATCAGTGAAAATTCTGTTGATTTTCTCGATGTGACCGTGTATAAAGGCAAGCAATTTCAGGCGTCCGGTCATTTAGATTATAAAGTGTATTTTAAACCAACTGATTCACATCAATTGTTGCACACAAAATCATTTCATCCTCAACATACATTTAAAGGTATCATCAAATCACAACTCATTCGTTTCCACCGCAATTCAAGTGATAAGGTAAATTTCAATGAGGCTTGTTCTACTCTATTTGGCGCCCTCAGATCGAGAGGGTACTCGCTGCGCCTCTTGCGTAGCCTGAAATCCCAAACCCTGAAAAAGCTCGAAAGTCCAGCTGAAACTACCGATTTCGAACCACTGAAGATTGAACACAACAGACCGTTGCAGAATGGTAGTGGCGCGGTATTTAATTGCAAAAAGCCTCGTTGTAGATTGCATACTTTTATGCCTGATCAGAAAGAGGAATTTTCCTCCGAACAAACGAAAAATCATTATCAGATCCGTAACCCCCTCCATTGTGATTCACCAAACATTATTTACCTTATCACTTGTAAGCGATGTCGGAAACAGTATGTTGGTCAAAGTCAAAATCCTTTTCGAGAACGTGCTACTAGACACAAACAGGATATAAAACATAATGCTGATGCCCCAGTAGCACAACATTTTAACCTTCCTGGCCATTCTTTGGACGATTTCGAAATCCATCCTATTGAACAACCACCAATTAAAGACACATTAGAAGAAACGGATGAATTTAGAAAAAAACGTGAAGCTTTTTGGATCAATACGCTTCAAACCCTCTGGCCATTTGGTATGAACATATCAGAGGGCGAATGCGAAAGGAGGTCCACCATTCCTTTCACTTTAACGTACAACAGAATGAATATCGAAATAGCAAAATTGTTAAAAGATGAATTCAATTTTACCAATGCTAAATTAAATGAACCTTTGAATCTTCGACCGGTCATCGCCTATAAGAAAAACAAAAGCTTGCGCAACATCCTTGTAAGGACTAAATTAGAGCCCATCAATGAATAACATCAATTTTTGCCAGTCAGTTTAACCAGTTCCTAAGCTCATCACTTAGTTTAAATCAATTTTATGTAATTTTTTGTCATGTTTGAAACCCATCAGGGTTCAGTAAATGAAAACAATTTTTCGGCGGCATATTAAAAGAAAAAAACGTTTCAGTAGGAAATGTCTGTGCCAGTGCGATTTTTTAACCTCAAACACACACACACACACACACACACACACACACACACACAGAGGGATATCTAATCATGCATAAAACCACACACAGACATAAATATAAACATACAGTACGTGGAGAGTGTATCATCACTAAATCACCCTCAGAGTGGAGATTCCATCCGAGAAATAATTGCAAATTTGTTGCAAAGAATAAAAGAATAACCAGCATCAGCAAAATTTTAGCCAATGGACCTCCGGGTTAAACCCGGAGGTCCATTGACTGAAACATTGCTTGTGTTTTTTGTCGATATGTACATAGTTTGAAAGTTATAGGTTGGGTGATAACTCCACTCCGCGGGTGATTTAGTTACAATCCACTCTCCACGTACTGTACACGCACATGCACAATTGGGGGTAACTTCTCCTTCCCGACCGATATCAAAAACATGAACCTACATGTTTTCAAGCAAATTATTGAAAAAAGTAAAATTATAAAAAAAAAAAAAACTGAAGTGAAATATAAGCTTTGTAGGAACGAACAAACCAAATGGCCGACAGAAAACAAGAACTCACATTAATAAAAAAAGCAATCTTCGTGAAGAACTTACTAGCAACTGAGACACATATCATTGCCAATATATTTAGATGAACCAGAGATATAAGACAAAAGTGAGAACTTTAACAAAGGTATTCAGTAGCTAATGAAACACCAAGACTGTAAAACATATAGAAGAGGGAGTCAACGGTTAGGATATGGACTATCCACATCAAGCAATTAGTATCACAGTAAGAAATATTTTCCTTCAGGCGAGACCATTATTACAATAATGTGAAAAAATATGAGAGCAGTTACTTGAAATTAGATATTCAAATACCTATATAAAATACAGACCTCCACACAATTCTCTGGCCAGAAAGGGATGGGGGGGGGGGGGGAGGATTTATGCAACAAATAATAGAAAAATGTCAACATGAAGTGAAGTACCGTCCTTGATCCCAATTTGTTCTGGGAATTTCCAACAAAAATACATAAATAGTTAACTGCATTTTTTAGGCCCAGAAAATGCCCAGAGCATCTCCCTTTTCTTGTGGAGTATTCATCATTATTGTAAAAATAACAATAATAATTTTTTAAGAGCCTTATTTTCGAATATTGCACCATATATGTGCAACATATCAAGGCAGATAACTCTAAACCAAATATTTAGTACAGTGATACCAAATAGTAACTTACAAACTGTTCAGAAGAGAATTTCTGTCCACGTGGTGCAACAAGATGCCATCTGAACTGCTGTAGCGTTACAGGTTTCAATTATCAACCGCCATGACCGGAGCGTGGGTGCTGTATTGGATTTCAAACCCCAAAGGCTCACGCTTCGATCCCCGCCAGGTGCAAAAACTGAGTTGTGTCCCTTGGCAAGGCACTTAATCCCGATTGCTGTGTACTCGGGCGTACTTCATGTCGATGGTGCACTTGCATTTATTCAACCAATGCTCACCTTGGATGTGCAGAGTTGGTGCGTTGAAGAGTTTGACATTACTCGCCGCTGCTCGGTGGTTCTCCGGTTGCCCACGTTGGGGCACGCCGGCGCTGTGTCTAAAAGCGTACTGCACGTTGATGGTGCACTTGCCTTCAACCAATGCTAACCTTGCATGTGCAGAGTTTGTACGTTGAAGAGTTACTCGCCGCTGGTCGTTGGTTCTCTCTTGGTATTCCGGCTTCCTCCACCCGCAAAACTGTTCGACACGAGGTGACCCTGCCTGTTGAAAGTGTCGTTAAAACCCAAACAAATAAATAAATAAATAAATAAATAAATAAATAAATAAATAAATAAATGAATGAATAAATAAATAAATAAATAAATAAATAAATAAATAAATAAATAAATAAACGCCATGAGGTTTACTTTATACATGAAAACTAATAACACTATATCAACTTTGTATTCTCGACACTTGCTTTTCGTTAATATTAACCTACACCAACAGAATTTTCAAGCTGCAAAAAAGAGCCGTCCGAATCATAATTCGGAAGGCATATAACTCGCACACAGACCCTCTTTTCAGAGATTGTGGCATTCTGAAATTTAAAGATCTCTACAGCCTTCACGTCTCCCTTTTTATGCATGACTGGATGAACAAAAAACTTCCTACGTCATTCGACAACACCTTTCAGATCTACAGAAACCCTTCGGGGATGAATACAAGGCAGACTGGTAAAATAGAAACACACAAACCAAGAACTCAATTTTCTGCAGAATTGCCGTTCCACTCCTTCCCAAGAATTTGGAATAGTATAGACCCTCTAACTCAGCAATATAGTAGACCCAAGTTCAAAAAATCATTAACGCATAAAATGTTAAGTACTTATTCCAGCCCAAACTTCAAGTGCGACAACCCAGCCTGTCCCGATTGTATCAGCCATCAAAACTCTCTGGTATCTCATCCTCCTCCCAGCACATGACCTATTGATCCCATCTAGCCGCATGATTCATAAACAAACTATTAAATATTCCTGTCTTTGAAAAGAACGTTTGTTACACTGATGCCAAACCGTGTTGATATATATATATATATTTTATTTTTTTTTTGTGGGAATGGCAGGAAGACAGCCTTTTAGGCTATGCTATTTCCATGCTGTGTACTAGGTTATGTTCTTATAGATTGTAATGTTATGTTGTTAATGTACTAGTATACTGCAGATTAAAGATATATTATTATTAACTAAAATATTCATCAGATAATTGCATCTAAGTACTTCATTATACGAACTGCACCTCATAAGAAATCAGCCACACATGCCAACTCGTTTCCCTTTTAGGGCCTGTCGGTGGCCGAGTGGTGTGCGTGGTTCAGTATAGTTTCGCTAGGCGATTGGTGCCGAAGGAAACTCTCTCAGAGTGGGTGCGAATCCCCGCCATGCCATTGTACACAAAACCAGCGTCCTTTCTTAATTTTATGGCATCCGAGAAATTTGAAAAAAAGACAAGTGTCGGTGATTTCTTCCGAGGTTCAGTTCGTAGATGCAGCTATCTGATGAATGATTGAGTATTCCGTGTGTTCTGCACCGGCCTTATGTATATATATGGTTAACTAGCATTCCTTTTTGGGGTCTGTCGGTGGCCGACTGGTGTGCGTGGTTCAGAAAAGTTTCGCTAGGCGGTTGGTGCCGAAGGAAACTCTCTCGGCGTGGGTTCGAACCCCCGCCATGCCATTGTTAGCTAAAATATGTTGTAAATATTTAATTTGCTTTGACATAAAAATGTGCACATCATCAAGATGACAACCGTTACTTATTCCCAGTTCCTTATTCGACATTCGTTATCAACCGATAACGAATGTCGAATAAGGAATTGGGAATAAGTAACGGTTGTCAGGCCTCCACATCATCAACTTATTTATTTTCCGCATACATCAAAGTATATCCTTCAAAAAGCCATTGGAGATTGCGAGACGTCGGTATACTAGAAACTTTCGAGATTTTATTTTTTGCTGTGCATTGTTCATTTACAGCAACTTCCGCCCCTTCCGCCTCGATTCCGCCCTTTCCCTCCCCCAAAAGGGCGGCGTTGAAGACAAGTTTCAGTATAAGCTAAAAGCTTAATGCTGAATCCTTCCGACAAATCTCGTTCTTGACACATAACTTTAATGCATATCATTGTATTACGTATTCTGTTTAACAACCATCTTGTAGATAATGATATGTATGTATCATATTTTCTCATGAATAAATATTGTTTAAACTAAGTTTCAGTATGGAAACTCTGAACCAGTTTTTCTGAGATCATTAGGTCTGATTGAAATATAAAAAAAAAATCAATTCATGATGTTTTATTCTTACTTTTCAGGTCTTTTGTGGCACAAGAAACTGGATGTCAATTGTCTTCACGCTTTTCTACGTTTTACAAATGGTTGGCACGCAAAATACAAACTGTACAGTGGACTTGGCATCAGTTTTTTCCGTGAACCCACCGACCAGTGTGTTGTTAGATACTGATAACATCAGAAGGTACAGCAATGGAACACGGCGTATTATCGCCGAAGAAACCTCACATCATTCTACTCCATATTGTCGCACTTTCCTGGTGTTAAACACAGACACGAATCGATATCCAGAAAGAATAATAGAGAAAGGATGTATGGACGGACGTCAGGGTGAACATATCTGCACGAACAGATACGTTTATTTGAAGGTTCAGAGGAAGTATAGATGTGAAAATGGCTCATGCGAATACAGAGAAGTTTGGGAGAGAATTGTCGCAGCGTGTGGTTTGGCAGTACGTTTTCGGCACCATATGAGACCAGTGACTGAATGATAGAAAGAAAGGATGATGACAGTTATAGGTGACACCAAGATAGACTAAACAAAACCGTGAAAGGTTTTTTTTTTTATAATTATCTTTTCTTTCTCGAAACTGTTACAAGTATTGTAACAATATTGTCAGCTGATATTCAGTGTTATCAGAAGCTTTCTAAGTATTGATATCATATCCATTTATAACTGAGAGATCGTCCCCTGAGTTCCAATGTGTTCTATGTGCCTACTGGCACACAGAACACATTGGATCTCAGGGGACGAGATGTTAGGTCAACAAACATTATCTTTATCAATATATTTTTACATCATAACCCCACATCCAGAGAATCAGGGTTTGCATCCCACACGACTCTAGTGCAGTCACCAGAAACTTGAATTGATAGAGAGAGAGAGAGAGAGAGAGAGAGAGAGAGAGAGAGAGAGAGAGAGAGAGATCTTAGATCAACAAACATTATCTTTATCAATATATTTTTGCACCATACCCCCACATCCAGAGAATCAGGGTTTGCATCCCGCACGACTCTAGTGCAGTCACCAGAAACTTGAATTGATAGAGAGAGAGAGAGAGAGAGAGAGAGGAGGAGAGAGAGAGAGAGAGAGAGAGAGAGAGAGAGAGAGAGAGATGTTAGGTCAACAAACATTATCTTTATCAATATATTTTTACACCATAACCCCACATCCAGAGAATCGGGGTTTGCATCTCACACGACTCTAGTGCAGTCACCCGAAACTTGAATTGAGAGAGAGAGAGCGAGAGAGAGAGAGAGAGAGAGAGAGAGAGAGAGAGAGAGAGAGAGAGAGAGAGAGAGAGAGAGAGAGAGAGAGAGATATGTTAGGTCAATTTTTACACCGTGACCCCACATCCAGAGAATCAGGGTTTGCATCCCTCGCGACTCTAGTGCAGTCACCGAAACTTGAAAACTTGAATTGAGAGAGAGAGAGGGAGAGAGATAGATAGAGAGAGAGAGAGAGAGAGAGAGAGAGAGAGAGAGAGAGAGAGAGAGAGAGAGAGAGAGAGAGAGAGATCAACAAACATTATCTTTATCAATATATTTTTGCACCATAACCCCACATCCAGAGAATCAGGGTTTGCATCCCACATGACTCTAGTGCAGTCGCCCGAAACTGAAATTGAGAGAGAGAGAGAGAGAGAGAGAGAGAGAGAGAGAGAGAGAGAGAGAGAGAGAGAGAGAGAGAGAGAGAGATCTTAGGTCAACAAACATTATCTTTGTCAATATATTGTTACACCATAACTCCACATCCAGAGAATCAGGGTTTGCATCCCACATGACTCTAGTGCAGTCGCCCGAAACTGAAATTGAGAGAGAGAGAGAGAGAGAGAGAGAGAGAGAGAGAGAGAGAGAGAGAGAGAGAGAGAGATCTTAGGTCAACAAACATTATCTTTATGAATATATTTTTACACCATAACTCCACATCCAGAGAATCAGGGTTTGCATCCCACACGACTCTAGTGCAGTCACAAGAAACTTGAATTGCTCTTTTGGTTTCCTGTCATTGTAATCTCATTGGAAGTAGCAGTTAGGTTAATGGAGGGGGTTAATAGACTTCCCATCCTATGATTTGTCTTTTCTAAGGGGTTTTAAAGACGATAAAAAAACGCATTTTGGCACCATATTTACAAATTTCCCTACAAAGAGAGCCAAAAATGTACTTTTTTTCAATGTAAAGGTACGTTAAAACATAGCTTTCTGCATTGTATTACTACCTTTCCACTAAAGCACATGGGCCACCATTGGTATCTAAACGCCCCTGATCATCCCAACTCGAAGGAGAAAGTTACAGCAGATCTGGGCGTCGGAAACAGCGGTTTTCGTTGCTCCCACAGCACATCCCACGCGGGGACAGATGCAGAACATGATTTGCCGTGGAAAGGAAATCACGGAAAGTTTTAGAAGCCAACTGATCAGGGACTAATACTATAACACTTTTTATTACATTCCTCAGTTCGTTTTGCATTGAATTTAATGTTGATTAAAAAGTGGTAATGTCACGAGTGAATTATGTCACTTCAATAGTAACTTTGGAACGACTGACGTTTATAAGCCACGCCCCCACCGAACTATTTTTGTTTTTCTACAGTCTACACGTACTGCATTAAAAAGTCATGTCTTTCCACTGGAGGATGATTTGGGTCTATTAGCAGACGGTTCGGATTAAAATGTAGCGAGCGGACGGTTTGGGTGAAATTGCAGAGGACGGTTCGTCCAGAGGACGATTGTGTCACACACTGTGCAAGTCGTGTATTTGCCAAACACGTGGATTTGTTGATGTTTTGTTTTCCAGTTCCACATCAGTTAATTAAAATGAATTTTCTCTTCTGAATATTTTGAAAAATCCTTTCTTTCCTCTATGAACAGGTTCGTTAGCACAGTTGACAAAATCCAAATAGAAATGTTTTATCTTATGGCTGAATGCCATTCCCCAAATGCGACTGGAACGCCACATAAAATAGTAAAATATCGAACGAAAGTCACAAAAATAAAACTGGGCCATTTCCAATCGAAGATTTGACACAGAAAGTGATGTATTCATACGCGCTAATTTCAGAAGTATTTCCGAGTTGCATTTGCGAATATTTTTATGTTTCCGTGTTTACACTAAATTGGATTATATCTGACAATAGTTTGGGTTGAATTATTATAGTAAAAGACCTCTTTATTCCAAATGTCATGTAATAAACAGAGTAATCAATTTGTTTTGAGCGTTACGGTAAATAATTCATCTCTAGACGGGACTGTTTTGTAAATCACTCGGGCTACACCCTCGTGATTTACTCACGTCCCGTCTCTCGATGAAAATATTTACCGTAACGCTTAAAACAAATTGATTACTCTCTATATAATTGCATTTTCTAGAATTGTATTTTCTACTTATTAATATAACTGACTAAAATGAAACATTAGCACTTTAAAGATATGACAATTTTCCAAGTGGCAAATTGCCACTTCTTTGAAAATGCTAATGGTTCATTTCAACCTAACGTAACGTCCAAAACCGGCCAGCGCTATTCTCAAAAATCGCCAATTAATTTTCATTATTTTGTTAAATTTTTGGTCTCAAAAACATAGGTTATGACCCCTCGTTGGAACGAGCTCGTCGAGCTCGTTCCAACGAGGGGTCATAACCTATGTTTTTGAGACAAAAAATGAAAAAAAATAGTTATTCAAGAATTATTTTTGCAAGTGTCGTCTGCTTTTCAGGCTAGGTAAATGGTTAAAGTTGTAACTGGAAAGTACAATGACACTTCTAAAAAATACAATTGTTTAAGTTTTATAGTACTGGGCTCAGCAATCACATCATATATTTCGAGCGTAGACAAGGGGTTTCAGCATTTTAACTAACAGACAGGAAAATTGTTTTGGTGATAATAGTTTATTCACAGTACAAAAGTCAAATAGGAACAACTGGTAATTTGTAACAAATATATTATACTATTGTGAATGTTATTTGTTTCAAACTTAACCCATTATCCAACGCAAACGATATCAAAATTTATTATCTGAAAAATTATTTTTTTCAAATTTGAAAAAATATTCAGCAAAACCATATCACGTGACCCCGTATTATAACGAGCTCGATATGCTGGTTTCAATGAGGGGTCACGTGATATGGTTTTGTTGAATTCTTTTTTTACATAATTTTTTTTCAACTGATGAATTTGTATATAACACGGGCGGAGATGGGCCGATTCGTTGGGTGAAGGGTTAATATGAAGCTTACATGTTAATATAAAAATATATATCGACAACCCAACATTTTCACGAATCCGAGACATGGCCTTATTAGTATTAGACGTTTCAGAGCAGGAGTCAATATTATGAACTTTAAAAATTATATTTTTTAGAATTGAATTTTCCTTCTACATGTCTGACTAAAAATGGAAGAAATAAATCACCAGGGTTTTAAAAGGTGCGGCAATTTACCGACACTTAATTACCACGCCTTTTAAAACACTAATGATTCATTTCAGCCATTTTTATTGACTGGCAGGAAATACATAGAGATTATTACCATTATGTGAATGTACAAAATATGTATCCAAGTCTCGCTCCGGGTTCTAAGGACCGATCACGACGAGTCGAAGACGAGTCGTGACCTGCCCTTAGAACCCGGAGCGAGACTCGGATACATATTTTGTACATCCACATAATGGTAATAATCATTTTATCTTACAATATATTGGGGATAAGTCAAGAATGTAGACGAATATATAACGAACTATTTATTCGTACGGATGAACAAAAAGAAAAAAAATAGAACTCACGCGAAAGGAACATCTGTATCAGGGGGTCGGATACACGACAGTTGCGGAGTTAATACAGACAAAATACATGTTGATTGTAAGATAAAATTTCTGAAAACACAATTGTAAAGGTTTTGTACGACTGATGCCAGGCCCGAAGCAAGGGTCTAAAAAATTTCCAACAGTATTCCCGGGTTGTTGACCGTCCGTACAAACTTGACATGTGACTCAATATACTTCATGAAAACAATATAATACGCTGGTCGGAAATGTTTGTTTATCTATTAACGAAAATGATTCTTTAAAATAATAATAGTGCAGATTTTTTTTTCTTGTGCGCGTTTTGGTAATGTGGATTGCGATATATTCATAACGAGCGCTTTCAAACAAAGAATATTTGAAACATAGCCCGGGTATTTTGGCATGATGAAAATTGTGGTTTTGCCAAATCTTCCCCTGAGTTCCAATGTGTTCTATGTGCCTACAGGCACATAGAACACATTGGAACTCAGGGGACGAAACGGGCAGCCTTTTATTCAAATTAGCGGCATTCAAAAGACACGTTGACGTTCGAACGACCAACCATTTTTCCAACGGACAACAAAACATTCCGATTGACGTGGTTATGGGGGCGAAATACACTTCCCAACCACACTAGCCTCAAGCCTATTTCCGATTGATTTGACAGTCACCCCCTTTAGTTAGTACGAGTAGAAGACAATACTTGAAAACAAAATCGTTGAATATGTAAACATTTTCATCCAGACGTCTATACATCCGCCCGTGTGTTCAACCATTCAAAATTCTCGTGTACGTGACTCCTACTTTTATAAAATGATTTTGAATAAACTTTAAGGCATGACTCCTAAAAGGTGAACATGCGCGAAATCTTAAATTTGCAAAGTGCAACAGTATTAACTTAGTAACCTCCTCTTGGACTCCGGTTAAATACAACTTTATATATTTAGTTCTTGTGTACGCAGCTCGCCCTACAATTGATTTTGATGAAATTTATCAAGCATGACCACAAGCAAGTGAATAGATGCATATCCCAATTGGTATGACAGTACGAAATATTTGATTTAGAGTTACCCGCCTTGAACAGTTGCACCTGGAAGTGATGCAATCTCCGAGACTAATCGACCATGAGAAAAAAATACTATTATTTTAAAAAACCTTTGAAGCATTGTACTGAAATTTTGCATCATTGCTGAATATTCCATTGAAAAAAGAGGGGTGATTTGATGAAATTTGGTGTCTAACAAATACAGTTGATTATTGATGTGTTTTGAAGGGAATTCCTCAAAAGAAATCTACCCGTGACCGGTAGTTGCCTTCCTGTTTATTTTTCTCAATTATTTGTTACATGACCCCCAGTTTTGAGGAAAGAAGAAATTGTCTGAAGGGATATACTTGCCAAAGATATTTCAATGTCCAAATTAAAATGATGCGATCATATTTTTTAGCACGAACGTTATAATGGTCACCTGTGGGAAAATATTTAGTAGTGTTTTACCAATTTTAGGTTGTTTTTAACAAAGTTATCTCCATTGACATTCGATTTCCAGATAAAATGGCTATCTGAAATTTTTATGTGAAGTGATAAAACTTCCCAAATATGTGTACTCTTCAATGAAAATACCCATATTCCAAATTTTTCAATTTGCGACACTATAGACCAAATTATTTCTTAATCTAATATTTAATGTAGATTTATGTAGTAAAACAAATCCTGTGTGTATAATTTCTTCAACGTTTGTGAGCCAATTCTAATGAAAATTTCAGATCTTTTAACCCTTTGAACCCTAGCGGCCGCTTTTCCGGCCAGGAACATGATACGCCATAACGTCATGAAATAGGATAGCTGTTCAGTAAATGTGTGTGTGTGTGTGGGGGGGGGGGGGGGGGGGGTGGCGGGGGGGGGGGGGGGGAAACTATTGATTGGTCTACCCCAAATAATAAATATGGACTCTTCCAAGAGCTTCCACTGAACAGACATGGAAGATACCACTAGAGTTCAAAGAGTTAAAGTTATTATTCTGACCAAGTTACCTCCCCTTGAAGTCATGTTTAATATAGTTTTCTCCACCAATTTCTTACAATCACAACTTCTCCACTATTCTGACCAAATTATATGTCCTTGAACGTATGTTTAACCCTTAATTCCCCATACACCTACACACTGCCCTTCTTATATTGTTCTGAAAAGGTTGTCCAAAGTGTATTCTTCATTGAGGACTTTACTGGTAAGATGTATTTATCTTTATCGCGTTTTTACATCATTGTTGGCTGCCTGTACAGTCAATCAACAATGAAGTAGAATTGACTGCACAGCGGTATATTGATGAGATCCTGGATGTCCACGTCAGATTGTATGCAAGTGCAGTGGGTGATAGATTCATTTTGATGGACGATAATGCCCGTCCTCATGTTGCCCATGTTGTCGGGGAGTACCGACAGAGGGAGGGGATTGAGCGTATGGACTGGCCAGCAAGATCCCCTGACCTCCATCTGATCGAACATGTCTGGAATGAGTTGCAGCTTGCAATTTTAGCCCGTCCAGTTCGGTCAAGAAGTGTCCAGGAGCTTGGTGCCATGCTGGTCCAAAGATGGAACAACATCACACAAACCACCAACAGGAACCTGCTTGGGAGTATGAGAAGGCATTGTCAAGCTGTAATTAACAATAATCGGTCCCAAACTCGATATTGAACCCATATCAGTTCGCTCTGTCAACTTTTTGGCAAATTTGAAAAATTTCCTCTTTTACCAATAACATCCATTTTCCATGGTTATCGTATTCAAAAGCTAAAAAATAATGTCAAACACAAATAAAATCTTAATTTCTGTACTTAATTCATTAAAGATATAATTAAATAAAAAATATATACACTTTTCATTACAATATTTCAACTAAAACGTAAAACAGGTAGTTGGATATACTTGGTGCTTAGTAAACTTTGTGTAGTATATAATAACGTTATCTGATGTAAACTGACTATATTATTATTATTACTTAACTACCAGGTAGTGAGGTGGCTCAGTGGTAAGAACATTGGACTTCAGTCCAAAAAGTCGACGATTCTATCCTGACCAGTGGCAACTGTGTTATATCCTTGGGCGAGACACTTAGTCCGATTGCCAATGTACAGTGGCTCTCTGTACTAAGGCGTATTGCACGTCGGTGATTCACTTGCCTTCAATCACTGTTAACTCTGCTTGTGTAGAGTTTGTAATTTGGGGAAAATGGCAGTTGCTCGTCGCTGCTCAGTGGTACTGTTAGGATACCCAGACTTCACACACCCGTGAAAATGCCTGACACGATATGATCCTAGCTATTGAAAGTGCCGTTAAATAAATTATGAACATAAACAAAAAACCTTTTTACCATTACTGCAGAACTATTCTATTACAGTAGTCAAACACTACTCACTTACCGAGCTTTGTGATTGTAGCGGTAAACCGACAAAATAACATCAACTGCACAAATCTCGTTTGTAGCCTTTGACCTTTGATGGAGCTTGAAGGAGGTTTTATTTAGTCTTTATGATTTTAACACGACAAATAAGTGTTCAGTAGTAATGCTGTTTTTCGTAAAGACTGTGTTTTTGTAATATGTACATATTTTTTTGAATAAAATATAACGTTTTAATGTATATGTTTGTGGTTGATTGATTGACTAATAACTCTTTTTAGCCCTTTTCCCAACGAATCGCCCGCATCCGCCCGCGTAATATGCAAATTCAGCTGTTGAAAAAATATTATTTTTCAAAAGATTTCAACAAAATCATATCATGTGACCCCTCGGTGGAATGAGCTCGTCCCAACGAGGGGTCAAATGATATGGTTTTGTTGAAATTTTTTGAAAAATTTGAAAAAATAATATTTAAAATAATAAATTTTTGATATCGTCTGCGTTGGGTAAAGGGTTTTAAAGTGCGGTGGTTCAGTGGTTACGGCATTAGTAGTAGATCATGTACCCAAACAGGAACTATGGGATGGACCCCGGAAGTGACGTCATGTCCCGTGACCCAGCTCGTCATGTTTGGTAGTCACGACAGCCTGCGTGAGCGGCCATATTGTGACGTCATCTCCATAGTGATACGTGATCTTAGTGAGCATGCACAGCGCGTGTTGTTAGGTTGACATGGGTTTCCGTCGTCCGTTTTGTATACTGGAGAGCGCCATCTTGTCTCCTATGGTGGCACATGGTTGCTGTGAAATTGAAAAGTCTTTGATAAGAAGAGAGATACCCAAAAGATGCGTTAGATTGAACTGGAGCAAATCTAATTACCCAAAAAGACCTGACAGTTACATAAATTCACCACAAAAAAACACTCAAAATCACCGAAACGGACTCGGTGAAGCCGCCATCTAGGGATTATAGGAGTAACCCGAAGGGCTATAGGGTATTAAATAATATGGGGTTTCCGTTCCATTCTATGTGAGCATATTTTATCACCCAAATCAACCCGGCAACTATTTATCCAGTTTGAATTCTTTCAGAATCCTCGTTTTCTATCTATTCCGGCTCCTCCATCTTGATTACTCTAATTGACTACCTCTCGTTCCGAACTCTACTCTCGCCCAAGTCTCGAAATATTCAGCCAGATTGGTTCAGTTCCCGTGAACTGTATCCACCTATACAGAGTTATCTGCCTTGTGTATAATGAAGGTCTATGATTCCCAAACCCCGAAGACAGCCGACCAATGTCAATGCCCAAATGACTGGAATCTTATCCAGTAAGTAAACTATCGGAGTAATAACTTTACTAGTTATTGTTCAAGCATCTCGAATCTTATCGAGCAAATACGTTAGCAAGTGGCTGTTCGTATGAGTCACTCCTTGAAGGCTCGACGAGCGGGATACCAACGGTCTGTTGGTTGTCCGATAGAAGGAGGGGGAATTTGAGGTGAGTGTGGAAGGTCTAAAGAAGACAACCTAAGAATATATAACATTCCTTTCATTTTTACTTTGTCTTAATCACAGAAAACAATCACTTTGTTCACAGTATACAAGAAGCGTGTGGAGATCTGACAACCTGTTTATGAAGATGTGCTGCCAACATCGTCTAGGATAGGATACCGCTGTGTGTAATGGAGCATGGTGACATAGCACGACAGTGTTTAAAAGCCACTGATGTACCAGGATATATTATATGACTCGTCCGCTATGTTCACTTTAAAACATTTGATATTTTGTTTTCATATTGATCAGTGATAAATAAAGCCTTCCGTCAATTTCATTGGTCAATTTCAAAACTAGACAATTTGATTGGCTGAACAAAATAAAACTGGGCCACATTTTCATAATTTGCATAATTAGAGTTGGGAGCTTTCATTGGTCAATTTCAAAACTGGACAATTTGATCGGCTAAACAAAATACAACTGGGTGACATTTGCATAATTTCAGTAGGGAGAATTTACGATATCTGTCCTATTTAGGGTTGGTTATATTGTATTAATCTTTTACCTGCAAGAAAAACGCCATTCATTTTTTTTTATATTTTCACTTTTTGCTTCCAAAGCATAGGTTATGACCCCTCATTGGAACGAGCTCGACGAGCTCGTTCCAATGAGGGGTCATAACCTGTGTTTTGGAAGCAAAAAATGAAAATTTGTAATAAAACGTGGATGTTTTTTTCCAAGTGCCGTCTGCAACTCAAGTTAGGTGATCGGTTAAAAAGTCATACTAAATGTCTAATTTGTGCGTGTGTGTGTCATATGATAAATAGAATATGAAATGAGTGTTTTCTCATATAATATTTATGAAACTCGTCCGAAGTTTCCGTTTGGGCTCGCCAGAGGCTCGCCAAAACGAAAAATTCTTAGACTCGTTTCATAAATATTATATGAGAAAAACACTCATTCCATATCCTGTATATATCAACCGATATAAAAAGAAGTCTATTACGGGAGTGTCATTTTCTGACTTCATTGACCCGAGAGATGATGTTATGTCTTAATTTCGTTAAGTAGGATGACAGCTAATCGAATGTGTAGAGTAGAGCAATCAATATTTTTACCGTGCAGTCCAAAGGCTGCACATTGAAAATATTAATTGGTCTTTCCCAAATACTGAATATGGACTCTTCCAACTGCAATCATTGAACTGACATGGAAGGTACCACCAGGGTTCAAAGGGTTAATTACTCCAGTGGGTAATCCTCTACTTCACGCACCATTGCTTCTAATTCTCTTTTGTTATGATTCAATAGAACAATATCAGCTGCATATCGTCGGCTGAGTGCTAGAATGTTCTATGTCCCCATAGGGGACATAGAACATTCTAGCACTCAGACGACGATATGTCCAGCGAGGAACAGAATGCATTCAACTTTCCTTCCAGTATATGTTTCTAATACTTTTGTGGTGTTGTGCTGAGAGAACTCCCTCTTCACGCACACCAGTCTTGATAACTACATCCGACAAGTCATTAGCTCAACTAACTTGAGATTTCATTGCTCTATATACTTGTTCATTCACCAGCTTTTCATCTTCAGAGATGCCATCGAGATATAATTCTCTTAAAATATGACTATTATGACGAACAACATCGAATGCCTTATGTGCATCTAGTGTAGCAAGATAAATATTTAGTTTCTTTTCCTCCAGATATTGCTTCAAATAACCTTTTACCTAATATGAAAAGCAGAAGACACTTGCAAAAAAATTCTTAAATAACTAATTCGTTTCATTTTTCGCTCAAAAACATAGGTTATGACCCCTCGTTGGAACGAGCTCGACGAGCTCGTTCCAATGAGGGGTCATAACCTATGTTTTTGAGACAAAAAATGAAAAAATAATGCAAATTAATTGGAGATTTTTGAGAATCGCGCTGGCCTGTTTTGGAGAAGTGCTGCATTCACAGAAGAAGTCTCAGCTGTAAATCCTTTCTGCATTCTGGATTGTGTTTCCTATAGCATTGGCTCTGATCACTGTGTAATAATCTTTTCCATTTTTGTCAATATTATAGGAGTCACAGTGATGCCATGATATTTCGTTGGTAAGTTTTTCTCATCTTTTTGTGAACGGGGATGATGATTTCCAGTTTGAGTACCAATTCTTATTTATCGAAAGTACACTTTGATGATCTCTTTGATGTAATTTATTACTCTGCCTCTACCAAATTTATGATGTTCAGTCTTTATCTGTAGGATGCCTTGCGCTTTGCCATTCTTCAGCTTATTTAGGATGTAAGCAACCTTTTGTGACGTTACCTTTTCTACTGGCTGATGTACCCATTAGCACATTTCTCTTATCACATCAATGTCTCTATCTACCTCTTTTCTTTGATCATCATTCAACTTTGAGTTTTTGATGGGATGGCCAAATGTTGAAATTAGTGAGCCCAACCTTCTCATCGAGAGTCGTTATACTTTCTCTATTTACTATGAGTTTTTCAGTGATAAGAGATCTTTGCTTTCGCTGTGCAACGTTGTTCATTAATCAGATGATAGAAGACTATCTCATCACTTTACATGCATTATTCTTGATAACTGCTTCTGTCTCATCATAGCTACGGGTACTCGTTAGGATTTTTTCAGCAACCTCGCTGTTGCTTTCTTCATTTGCAGAAAATGGTTTCGGGAAGGATATCATCGCTGATTTCGATGCCTCTTGGATTTTAGCTGTCCGTGCTACTGCCTTCTTTTTATTTTCAACACTTTGTATTTTCAACATTGTAAGATAAGATAAGATAAGATAAGATAAATTATTTATTTGCAAATTACATCAAGTCGGGCAGCCTGCAAGAACATTACAAAAACATTGAAAAGAAAAGAAAATAATAAAACAACATACAAGAACAATTTCTTTAGAAGATGATAAAGAGACTCAATATATTCAATGGTGGTCATTGAGTGATTTTTGCCTAGATCTAGGCTATACTCTTCGCCACTTGAAGAACGCACTTATTGCATTGCAGATCACATTTAGGATTTTCATTTCTCATTATGAAAAGGAATTTTTCATTGTTATTCATGTTACCAAATGATTTTTACTTATTCTGAGACGGGAGAAGATTGATCTTTTTCGGTATGACTTGGAGTGTGTTAGATAACTTTCAATTTCAAAATACTGTTTAAATAATATGCAGGTTCGCAGCTTATTCAGCCCGTTAGTTTTGTTGTCGTTGTGAATTTCTTGAAAAAATGAATCTATGTGGTTACTTTTCAACGTTTCCTGAATTTTGGATATTTTAGTTGTGTTGAGAAGGCCATACTCATGATCTTGCAGCTCTATCAGCTTTAAACTTTTGAGGCTGAAGGAGTCGGTTGCGGCGGATGCCTGAGACACCCGAAAAGCACTTTCAAGTAATCTATTTGGTGTCCTTGATCCTAGTTTCATTCGGTACCTAAGCGTCTGTACTGCTGCTGAGATATAGACCGGAAATTGACCAAGTTCAGCCCGTGATGCATGATTAGATGCTTTCTGATTAACCCCTAGAACCATTTTACAAAATTGCAGATGTGCGTTCTCTGCGGGTGAGTTGTCTTTGTTGCTTAATTCGGGGAACCATACTTCACAACCATATAACAGAATAGGTTTAATTAGAATATTAAACAGGGTTATATAGATATGTACGGGTGGAGAGTACGTGGCGTAGTTTATATAAAACTTTTTGTGCCTTGGCCTTCAGATTCTTTTGAGCATCTTTGAATTTTCCGTTCCTGTTTACAAGTAGGCCCAGGTAACAATACTCGGTGCAGATTTGAAGTGATTCATGTTGAGTCTTCACAAAGATGATCATTTACATTCTGTTGGAACGTTGCCGGGATGTGCATTTTTGTCAGTTGGGACTTATGGACTGGAGAGCAGGCTCTCCTCTTCTTTCTGACTGTTGAGTTACATGTATATGTATCTTTGCAAACACGGGATCATATTCTGATGTGACTTCTTTCTGCAGTCCAAAAACAGTCTCTGTCTTTTTCAGTGACTATTGTATAGTCAATATGGGAGCAGCCCCTTTGATTGCATTGGAAGAATGTTGGCGTTTGTGGATCAAAGGACTTGTGCTTGGCCTTTCCCATGAACTCGTCAAACGGCGCATCTCTTTTGACATGGCTCATTAAATTCCGAAATGCATTCCAGTCGCCACATGGGATAGCCTGGTGAGGTTCTTTATATTTATTAGTAATTTCTTAGATTTGGGCAAGCATGGATTTCAATTCCTGACAACTATTCGCTGGACCTCTTGATGGTATGTAAACATTCGCAATGCATATTGGGTGATCTGTACCCACTTCAGTAACAATGATATCTGGTCCATCAGGAAAAAAAAGCTTCGAGGTCGGAAATCTGCTTTTTTAACAAGGTCTGTCACACCGCCTTTAGCATGTTGAATGGATGCTAATTATAACAGGTCATCTTCATCGTCAGTGGTTTTGCTGAAGGCATGGAAATGGTCGCTGATAGTATTAATAAATGGGAGCTCAAACGTGTGGAGTCCAAAGGCAGATAATATCATTTTTCTGCGTGAGAGGCTGAAGGAAGATGAAGTTACCCTTGATGTTTTTTATGTTGTATGATGGAATGTGGTTGACGGACAGATGAAATGCTGGCTGGGGAGTAATTGTCTTCACATCCATAGGGCTTCTCAGGCTCAGGCCCAGCACCAAAAATGTAGTGTAGAAATGTTGTTTTTTTGTGATAGTAGATAGTAAAAAACGAGCTCTTCTGGATCTTCTGTTGTCGATTCAGAGTATTCATGGATGAACTAATTACAGAATATCTGGATGCGTTATAATCTGTAGAAAACGTTGGTGTGGGCATATTCTTCACTGATTTCCAATCTAACCTCATACTGTTTGCCAGCAACTGATTCTAATATTTCTTTTTCACCTTTCGTCTAATCTTGTATGACTTCTTCGTTGCAGTTCAGTGATTTGTGAGAGATTGGTGGTGTTGGTTTCAGTACATGATGTTCAGTACTGTTGATAGCACAATCTTTCGATTTTGAGGTAAGCTGTCGCTCTTGCGTGCCACCGTACCTGCAACTTTTACTTTTTGTGAGCAGTTAACAGCGCACCTCGCTTCCACCTAGCGAACGATTAACCCTTACTTAACGAATACGATGAATCCGTCGCGTAAAATACAAATTTTGCAGTAGAAAAAAATTCAACGGAACCACATCATATAACCTCTCAATGAAACGAGCTCAGTGATATGTTTTTTGTAAATTTTTGGAAACTTTTTTTTGTGGGGTGGGAGGGGGATAAAAAAAATGATATCTTGAGATGTTTTCCATAAAAGGTTAACCCTTTACCCAACGCCGACGATATCAAAATTTATTATTTTAAATATCATTTTTCGAAATTTTTCAAAAACTTTCAACAAAACCATATGATGTGACCCCTCGTTGGTTCCAACGAGGGGTCACATGATATGGTTTTGTTGAAATTTTCTGAAAAATAATATTTTTTCAACTGCTGTCTTTGAATATTACGCGGGCAGATGCGGCCAATTCGTAGGGCAAAGGGTTAAAATCTCGTGATGAGAAGAGATAGGTCAAAATAATACAATATGTGCACAAAACATGAGCAATACATCATGAATTATAAGATGTAGCATTCAAAGACTTCAAACAATATGAACAATACTCCATGAAATATAAGATGTAGCATTCAAAGACTTCAAACTAATCAAACAACATGAACAATACATCATGAGTTATATAAGATGTAGCATTCAAAGACTTCAAATTAATCAAACAACATGAACAATACATCATGAATTATATAAGATGTAGCATTCAAAGACTTCAAATTAATCAAACAACATGAACAATACACCATGAATTATAAGATGTAGCATTCAAAGACTTCAAATTAATCAAACAACATGAACAATACATCATGAATTATATAAGATGTAGCATTCAAAGACTTCAAATTAATCAAACACAATGAACAATACACCATGAATTATAAGATGTAGCATCCAAGACTTCAAATTAATCAAACAACATGAACAATACACCATGAATTATATAAGATGTAGCATTCAAAGACTTCAAATTAATCAAACAACATGAACAATACACCATGAAATATAAGATGTAGCATTCAAAGACTTCAAATTAATCAAACACAATGAACAATACACCATGAAATATAAGATGTAGCATTCAAAGACTTCAAATTAATCAAACACAATGAACAATACACCATGAATTATAAGATGTAGCATTCAAGACTTCAAATTAATCAAACAACATGAACAATACACCATGAAATATAAGATGTAGCATTCAAAGACTTCAAACTCATCAAACTTCACTTTCCGAGAATTGGTATGTAAACGATATAATTCAAAACTTCAAATGCCAGAAACTCTACTCACTGTCCTTTTCCTTATGCATTCCATGGAGAATCATCTGACTGACGTATGATTGCTCCATTCAGATTTCAATTCATGTGTAACACTGAACTCAAATAACTGATTAATGCTGGGAAAAGCTGATCAGAAAATCGGGTAATATTTTTGTAATTCACTGTGTACCCATGGGGTGAACTATGTGTAGATGTTCTTTGATGTTTTCTTGAAATCGTTTTTCCGATTCAGGGACTCAACAATAACGCGCTTCACATCAAATGATAGCGAGCAGTATACAGCGCGCCTCACATTTTCAAAATCGAAAAACTGTGATAGCCACATTCCTGATATCATACTAAGTATGCGGGGTGGTCACATTAGACTTTGTATTCCTCGCCTTGGTTTTCATCTTTTTCTTGTTACTCTTTTTACTGTTGACATTGGTATTACTACATGTAAGAGCCCGATAATAGACAAATGGCGACATTCGTGATATCATACTGAGTATGCTGGGTCGCCACATTGGACTTCGTATTAAGCGTCTTTGTTTTCATCTTGTTCTTGTTACTCTTTTAACTGTTGACATTGGTGTTACTACATGTAAGAGCCCGATAGTAGACAAATGGAACTTGTAACATTGGAGGTTGAAAAACTGGGACTGGGGTATTCTACATTTTTATAAATTGTTGGGTAGAGTGGAGTTTATTATGTAGAGAATAAATAACGAGTTGATGTTGGATAGGTCAGAGAAAGTACCCCGTCTCGGGCCTAACGGCCCTCGACGGGGTACTTTCTCTGGCCTATCCAACATCAACGAGTTATTTATCCTACTTAAAAACTTTCACCCTTTTTGGAACCTCGCTCACTGTTAAAACGCTTCAACTATCCAACAGTTGGATAGTTGAATGAAACATTTTAATGATTACGCACGCTTGTTAATTAATTTTGAGTTGAATGAGTGCACATTAATATCTTGCCTCGTTTAACTGACCAGCGTCCACATAGTAACTTGCCACGATGAACGCATACGAGTCGGAATCTGATATTTTTATAACACAAAATAAATTTTTTGAAACCAATGGTTCTGGAAATGACACAGATGCTATACTAAGCGATGCTTTGGAGCTAGAGAAATCTGGGACTGAGACACTTCCTAATTTCAACTTAAATACCAGTTTTAATCAGGTTTTTAGTGATATTTCTGACACTGAGTTGATCCGCTCAACTGATGAAGCCCTACGTCAAATTACACAGAATGCAGAGAATAGTGCCCATTACTCTGTGCCGATCCCGGATAGGGACAGAGATGTACTCTCTCATTCTCGCTTTGCCAAAAAAACTGAAAGCAAAAGTCAATGGGCATTAAGGCTTTTTGAGGGTTGGATGGAAAACAGACAGAAAGTCCAAGTCAACAGACGTGATATCAGACATGTTAGTGGTGACATTTTATCCATGGACAGTGATATGCTTGACTATTGTTTGGGTGCCTTCATTTTTGAGGTTCGTAGGGAGAACGGGGACGAGTATCGTGGTAATACTTTGTATGAAATTTTGATTGCCATCCAGCATTATCTTCGCGAGAACGGACGATTCGTGACCATAATGGATGACGAAATCTTCTCCAGCACTAGGAATCTTCTAGATCAGAAAATGAAGTCATTAGCAAGGGCTGGGGTTGGAATTGAAAAACAGCAAGCAAATGTCATAACAGTGGACGATGAGGAGAGAATGTGGAATGAAGGGATTTGGGGTTCTGACTCTCCCGATAAACTCAGAAACACTTTATTGTATCTTCTTGGATTGAATTTTGCTCTGAGGGGTGGCCAAGAACATTACAATTTGCGTGCGGACGAAAACAGTCAGTTGAAAGTTAACTTTGATCATAAAAGTGGCTTGAGATTCCTTGAATACACTGAGGATATATCAAAGTGCAATATGGGTGGTATCGATCACAGAAAGCTCAAAAAGAAGCAAAGTAAGGCATTTGCTAACACCCTTAAACCCGACAGATGTGTAGTAGCCTTGTACGAAAAGTATATTTCATTAAGACCCAAACAGGGAAGATGTGTGTATCTATATTTGCGTTCTCTCAACAAACCTACTGAAACGCAATGGTATGCAGATGCACGCGTCGGTATCAATACTCTTTCAAAAGTGGTTAAAACTTTGTGTGCTAACGCTGGAATAGATGGTTTCTTTACAAACCATTCCCTGAGAGCCACCGCAGCAACGCGTATGTATCAAGCCGAGTTGCCGGAACAAATAATTTGCGAAAAGACTGGCCATAGATCTGACGCTGTGAGGAATTACAAACGCACCGGCGTGGAGCAGGAACATTTTGCTAGTGACGTTGTACAGGGGGTTAAGCGAAAAACATCTGACAGTGACGTTAATGATGAGAGAGTTTCTGTGGCTGCTGCAAAGAATTCAAACAAGTCCGTCCGAGTCCGAAAAGGCGATCTTGTCAGAGATATACCAGTCTAAATGACAATGATTTCCAAATCAATGGCACCAGTAAATGTATTATTTTTTTAGTTTATTGTGCGATTAAGTCACCGCTGCGTTTCAACAGTTAGGACTTAATTTTAAAATAAACCAAAGAAATAACACATTCAATTCAAAAAATTTTTTGTAAGTATTTATAGAAATTAATTTTTCAAATGTTTTCAAATTCGTTATGTGCTTACAGGCCAATCTCACAACCAACCCATGTGTTCGTGGTTTTATCACTGGAGGTGACTCGGTTTATATGGTATACTTCCAGCTAATTATTGTTTTGAAATAAAATTTGCGTGTCCTTTAATTTTGTCTTTTCATGAAGTCCCTATCTATATTTCGATCACATCATGTGAGACAAGTGAAATATCCAATTGTTTGCAATGGGATAGTTGACACAATTCAACTATCCAACAGTCAAGAGTTGGATATTTAACTATCCAATGCCTTAATGGTGATTAGTGTATCTAAACAGCTACCATACACAATAGATGACGTCACAGAAAGTTTTTAACTGCTTTTACAGAATTGTGCTCATTTGGTTTAACTTTTATCTTTACTTGTCCATCTCCAGTTCCTGCTCCTTCTGTATCATCATCATTATTTCCATTTGGAATGTGGAGTGCACATGATTGTGTACATGATTGTACAGTCTGTATTTTTGTTGGACCCGTGGAAATGAAATGTATTTGCAGTGTACGTTGACATATAGTATTATGAACAATTTGCAGAAATGTACAGAAGTAAGGTACACTGCATGGAAGCAGAATAGCCCTGAGGGCTGTCTTCCTGCCTTCCCCATATTGAAAATGTAATTAATCCTCACAGAAAATATTGCAAACAACTGTTGAATTTTTGCGGAGGCACTTGTACTACTTAATTATTTAACCCCTCGCCCAGCACAACTAGACCACTATTTTCTCAAGCGATACTCTTAACTAGAGTTTCGATTCTTTGGGTTTTCGGTTTCTTGACTTTCAATCCGTGCCCCAAAAGCAAGGCCATGAACCCCCAACGGAATGACCTAGATGAGCTAACTCCAGTGCGGATACACGAGCCCTGTTGGGAGGGGGGGGGGAGGGTGCAAGAACCGAAAAAATGATAAAATCGAAAGTCCGATCTTGGTGAACAATGCAAGCTTTACACGGCCATTGAGTTAGTTAAGGGGCCAAAGTAATACAGAAATTCCATTACAGTAAGTACAGAAATTGTATGGTCTAATCAACAAAGTATATTCTCTAGAATGTTGATACTCTAAATGTTGAGATCCAGGCGAAATGGAAGTACAATCAGGACAGAAAGGGTTATTACAAGACATGTCTGTAAAATATGAATTTAGAGCCTTGTCTATTATTCGTCGTCTTCTTAAATTAGGTTCTATTGCGGCGCCGTATCGATGGTTCAGTGTCATTCCAAATCAGCGGAAAAGAATGCATGTGGAGAGTTCCAAAACTTTGCGTGATGCATGAAGAAACTATTACATTCAGTAATGACAGATGCTGCTTTTTTATTCTCGGGATGCTAATTGCGTGTTTCGTTCTTCAATCGTTTTTTCTAGACGTGAAATTTCAAATTTCTAAAAGGACACCCGTTTAGACTGTTCAAATTGTTCTTGTTCCTTAATATCCTAGGGTTTCTCCTTTTTGTCTCGGGGAAGACTTCTTCAATTCTCTGTTCTTAAAATTAATTTTAGAATCTTCTGTTACAGCTGCATTGTTTCTGTCTGTTTGCTGATAAACCGATCGAAGAAAATTAATGTTTTGAGGGAGTCTGCGATCTGCTTGACCTGCAGATTAAGATGTCGTTGTTAAAAAACTGTGAACAACTCAATTCCTGACTAGAATTATTTATGTCTTCTAGTCAAAATAAGTAGTATGTCTCGTATGTTTCACCCCCATTTGGATGATCTCACGTGTAGCGGCGTGATTGACGTAGTGATATGTGGTTACAGCGCGCAAGCGCAGGGCGTGTTCTTGGAGTGGACATGTTTCCATTGTCCATTTTGTATACTGGAGGCTGCCATCATGGTTTTTATGGTAGTATGTGGTTGCTATGTGACACCAAACCCTCTAATTGGGCGGAGGCATGTTCGGATGGGGTGTTCGGTCCAATGGTCGTGTATCTAATTACCCAAATTAACCCGAAAAGTTTTACTAGTTCGGATTCCTTTGGAATCATCTGCTTCTATCTATTTATCGATAAGCTATGCTATAGTTTCTGTTTATCCAACCTATTCGTTTGTTCTGGCGTATACTCCACAAGAGTAGAAAAGCCTATCAGTTGGAAAAGTTTTGCTCATTGTTACTGTATTTCTTTTCTGCTATGTTTAGGCTAGTTCTAACCCTATTACGAGTACCCTTGTTCTTGTTTCGAACAATCAGTTCACTTTACTGTAACTAACTAATCAGATCACTCCATTCATCTAAATCCCCCCCCCCCCCCCCGATGTCACATCATTCTCAAATACAAGGGTTCCTAACAATAAGTCCAAGGGTCAGTAGAGAGTAACTGGGTCAGGCATTGCTAGGACGACTCGAATCCCATCGAGTAAATGAGCCATTGAGTAATTGTCCAAACGAGTCACTCCACATACTGCTCCACGATTCATCTCGGTATTTGAGGATACCTACGACATGGTATAGTACCATTTGAGGATACCTTTTGAGAATACCTTTTGAGGATACCCTTTGAGAATACCTTTGGAGAATATCTTTAGTAGAATATTTATCTGAAGATATTTCTGGCTTTTAACCCTATACAGCCTCTGGCTGCTGGACCATCCATCACCTTCATAGCTTAAAGGCCGCCACTTGTCCATAGTCACTATCATCGATCCTGTGATCAGCTTCCACTGTATTCACCCAATACTATAGACTTCTACCACCCTTGCAGTCTTGTACCATCACTGCCTTGAACAATTGCTATTGGCTACCACTATTCTGTCATGTGCTAAAGAGCCCCACCATTACTATGTTATGTTACTACTGCGTCCCTTAGTACATTAATGCCACTATGGGGCTCAGTTCATATCACTATCAAAGTTGTCTTCTACTGCTTACTCGAAAGACTCGAATCTTATCGAGCAAATGAGCTATCGAACAATTGCGCGAATGAATGGGTCCAAATACTACTCTTTGACTCATTTCGGTAAAAGGGATTCATTCCCTAACCACATTCGTTTTCAAAAAGGGATTCTCTTACTGAGATTCCAGGCTCCTATAAAGCTCCTGGTAGTCTTACTATCGGCTTCCACTTTGTCTTGAACTATTTGTCCTTTGATTAATCTCTTTTGTGTTCTCCTTTAATATGGTGTTCTATCATCCTTGCAGTCTCGCTCCATTAAGGCATTGTGCCATTACTATTGGCTACCATTATTCTGTCCCGTGTCCCAACCATTACTAACTTGTGGCACTACTACGGCTATTAGTACATTAATGCCGCTAAGAGTCAAAGATGTCTTCTCCTTCTGCTTGGTCGTACAACTCGAATCTTACCGAGCAAATGATCTATCGGGCAATTGCTCAAACGAGTGGCTCCACATACTGCTCTTCGACTCATTTTGGTACAAAGGAAATCCATAACATCAGTAGTTTTCAAAAGGGGATTCTCTTAGTGGGATTCCAAGATCTTATAAAGCTCCTGGTAGTCTTGCCATCGGCTTCTACCTTGTCTTGAACTATATGTCCTTTGATTAGCACCTATTGTGTCTACCATTCTTGCAGTCTCGTATCATTTAGGGGATAACTATGTTGTATTTGGTTTGGGGCCGTAAACGATGGTTTTACTGTCGAAAATATCACTATCATTCCACTACTGCTTGCTCGAAGGACCTTTAATACCCTTTCCAAGTTCCCCTAATAAGCTATCGAGCAATTACTGAAAAGTCATTTCTCGAACGACTCAAATCACATCGAGCAAATGAGCAATCGAGCAAATTCTCAAACGAATGACTTCACATACTTCTCTACGATTCATTTCGGAACAAATGCTTCTAAAAGGGATTCTGTAAGTGGGGTACCTAGATATGGGGCTGATGATTTCATCGAATGAGCTAAAGAGCCATGAGAGTAATTGCTCCATGAGCAAATGCTCCTGCGACTCGAATCTCATCGAGCAAATGAACTATAGAGCAACTGCATGTCTTTGTGCACATGCCTTTAATCAATGCTAACTCTGCCTGTGCGGAGTTAGTACTTTGAGGAGTCTTGACATTTGCAAGCCGCTGCTCGGTGGTTCTCCCCGGGTACTCCAGATTCTTCCACCCAAACAATTGTCCGACACGACGTAATCCTGGCTGTTGAAAGTGTCATCTCCGATGACTATTTCAGCTCCTAAGTGGCTATCATTATTACCTCCCATTACTACCATCTGTACGGCGAGAGTAGACTTCTACATTCTACCACTACAAATTCATTTTTACGTGGTACTGTTACCCTAACCTTTACTTTACCCTCTCACTATCAAAAGATTCATTAAAGCCCAATAAAATAAACTAGACAATGTTTATTTCCACCAACCACGTAAATTTAAAGTCCAGCATACATCACTGTCTTTTTATAGTACCAGTTCCCTTTTAGTCCAAACGAGGGTGACGGATATGGTATGGAGAGTTTATGGGAGACGTGTTATTCTATTATTATATATTTATACTTTAATAAAGTGGAAATATGGAAAGGGGCGTGTGTGTGTGGGGGGGGGGGGGGGGAAACTAATATGTAACCAAACTAAAAAAAGTCTTTGGGCTTAAAAAGTTATGTTAATAAATCTATAAATAAATTATGTACACCTGAACATTTAACAGGGAAAGTGTTGAGACAATTCCATGACGACTTGGGACATTTGGGGATAGATAAAGTTCATTATAGTCTTAAAAGGGAATATTTTCGACCAGATTTAAACAGAAATTTCTATCATTATGTGGAAAAATATCTTACCTATAGAGCAAGAAATACACAAAGAAAGTAAATTTACCCATGCAGGAGACAGACAGACCGCCTTAACCATTTGCCCAAATAGCGTTAGATATGAGTGGACCGTTTTTGACAACTTTATCAGGAGATAAATATATAGTTACTTTCATGGATTTGTGTTCGGGTTGGCCAGAAGCATTTCTGGTACCGGATAAAAAGGCAGAAACAATGCCAACCTATTGATTGATCAGATTTTCACGAGATTTGGTTGTCCTCTTGAACTATAAATGGACAACAGGTACGAAAATTGTAATGAGATTATGAAACATTTGATTGAACATTTCGTCGCCTAAGTTCTAGAATGCTCAATGTCCCATACAACTTTCTAGCACTCAGGCGACGATTTGAAAATTCCCCATATAACTACTTCATATTACCACCCACAGTCAAATATTATTCCGAAGTTGAAAGATTTCACAGAACCTTGACTGATGTTTTAGCAAAAATGTCCCAGAAAGAACGCGAGACTTGGGATCTTTTCTTATATCAATTAGATTTAATGGGAGTGAGTCCTCCGGATTCTCTCCCTATTATCTGATGGATGCAAGAGATGTGGTTTTACCTTTAGATACCATACTTAAGCCAAGAGAAAAGATTGTGGGGAAGAACCCCATAAAAAGCATTACAAGAACAAGAACAACAAAAGGCATTTTCCCAACAACAGGTATGACAAAAGTCACCAAAGAACAACGATTGGAAAAATTTAAAGCTAAGGACATACAATTGGAAGTTGGAGACCCAGTCATGTACCAGGATGGGAGAGCAAAAGGAAAATTGGAACAGAAATGGGAATACCCTTTTGAGTTATCGAAAAGACAGGTCACATAAGTTACAGAATAAAAGATCAACCTACAGGTAGAATTATTAATAGCCCAAGAACATTAGGTTTCACTAGGGAAAAAAATCGGAGAAAGCTGATTTTTTCAGGGAATGTCGAGTACATGTCACTGAACGATTAGACAAAAGTCCCCTAAAATCCCAGTTGAGCTTTTTTTTCTACAGCCTTTTTTCGAAAACGCTTTTGAAAAAAATCAAAAAAAATCGCACGAACTTTGTAACCTCGAATTGATCCAACTGTACTTTTTGTTTACGCGTATTTCGAGCTGCATAATGTCTAATATACATTTACCTAGAGGAAAATGTGCATTCTGTGACAATTTCTGCGAAAAATTATTGAAAATTCACAAAAAAGTATCGGATTTACGCAAAAAATGACGATTTTCCTAACGGATTTGCCCAAAGGGTCGTAGTACAGAACGGGATGTTAGTTGGACAGACGATAAAAAAATCCACCACCATTTGAAGACTTTTATCATTGCTTACAAAATAGACATTATGGAAGACCCCCTCTGCTTCTGGCCGAGTTCCCCTTTTGGCATAAAATTCGTCAGCATGAGAACTCAACTATTTTCGGGCTTGGGACCGAACAGACACGTCTGTGTCTGGCAGCATTAGATCAATAAATAATATTTACAGAATGTACAAAAATCAATAAATAATATTTACAGAATGTACAAATCAATCAACATGGATTAAGTTACATTGACTATTATCAACGCTATATACAGAATTGACATGACCTATATACATATTATTCATCGAACTCAGAAATTTCCGACAGGACAGTGTTTCTGTGGTTGTTACAAGAATCCGAACTGCAATTACACAAACCTGAGCAAAAGAGTCCTGCCTTCTTACACCCACACCTTTTTGTACAAGCACTCTTGCAACCACAACTGATCAGATTCAGTAGGTTATCGGGGGCACATGGCTTTGTGGCTGCAGTCGGTACAAGATGTCCATTGTCTAGCGACCACCCCCAATCCGTCGGAGGAAGCGAAGTGCCCAGCCATTGTTGGACCTGGAGATAACATCTGTAGACATGTTGTTGTGCAGCATCGCTGCTTGGTGGGAGTGAGGCTAGGTCGATGGGTTTATTCAGTTTAGATTTTGCTACATAACGCTTGTAAGTGACATATCTATATTGGTCGAGAGAGGAAACAGTTTTACTCCCGTATAAGATCAGGAGAAGTTGTTCCCCGGCAGCGGCTACTGCACTTGGTGTACTGTCATCCGCCAAAATTGTGTTGACATACTGTTGTGAGTCGCTAGTAACATCGGAGACAATTGTACTGAATACTTTCTTCTTACCAACTCGAAAGAGTGCAGAAGTAGTGTCACAACCACTTATAGAATGTGCTACAAGGAGGTTGCTTCTATGGTCACCCATTTTGGTTGCTATTTCACTAACTGAAACTAGTAAGTTTGGGGTAATGGAATACATCATGTGAATATTACATCCCGGTTGAACTCGAGAGGTAAGAATGACTAACAAGTCTGTGTCTGTTCCCACAACGACAACATTGTTGTTATCTTGAGCGATGTCAAGTGCAGTTTCGGCTATCAGTACATCAGCATCGGCCTCGGCCTGCTTGGACTGAATATTGATAGCAGATAGCTCCTGCATTAGAAGATCGATCAGTTGGGTTTTGTTCTTGGCATTTGCAAGGAAATCGGATTGGGGTGTGGTGGCTGGTAACTCGGGTGAGATATTGATATCAATGGAATACCTGTCTTTAGATCTACGGGCTTGTTCCGTGCCCTTTGTCGACATTGTACAAGCATAACCATCAAAAACAACCACGACGTTCGCCCCAAAATGTCTCACCAGATAATTGGAATATGATGTACATATGTCCTTATATGACGACTGTTTAGGCCATACAACTGCCCTCAATAAAAATCCACCATCTACAACAAACAGAGAATGTTCTGGGATTTTACTTTGCTCGGAACCGTATGTTTTGAGGATCTTACCGAGAGTGCTTTTCTGTGTCTTCCTCATTCCAGCAGAATCAAACAATGCTGGTGGTTTCGGAGTTCATATTTGAGATACTCTTCCATCTCTGCTTGTGACTGAATAACACATGTGATGCGGTTGAACAGAATTGTGGGGTCAATCACTACCTTACTTCCACGGACTTTGATGCTATTTGCCATCGATGCGAAAGACTTCACAGTGTCAACACGTCGTAGTTTGATGCTGTTGAACGTTTTGCTTACAACATTCGATGTGGTTTTACCTTTAGATACCATACTTAAGCCAAGAGAAAAGATTGTGGGGAAGAACCCCATAAAAAGCATTACAAGAACAAGAACAACAAAAGGCATTTTCCCAACAACAGGTATGACAAAAGTCACCAAAGAACAACGATTGGAAAAATTTAAAGCTAAGGACATACAATTGGAAGTTGGAGACCCAGTCATGTACCAGGATGGGAGAGCAAAAGGAAAATTGGAACAGAAATGGGAATACCCTTTTGAGTTATCGAAAAGACAGGTCACATAAGTTACAGAATAAAAGATCAACCTACAGGTAGAATTATTAATAGCCCAAGAACATTAGGTTTCACTAGGGAAAAAAATCGGAGAAAGCTGATTTTTTCAGGGAATGTCGAGTACATGTCACTGAACGATTAGACAAAAGTCCCCTAAAATCCCAGTTGAGCTTTTTTTTCTACAGCCTTTTTTCGAAAACGCTTTTGAAAAAAATCAAAAAAAATCGCACGAACTTTGTAACCTCGAATTGATCCAACTGTACTTTTTGTTTACGCGTATTTCGAGCTGCATAATGTCTAATATACATTTACCTAGAGGAAAATGTGCATTCTGTGACAATTTCTGCGAAAAATTATTGAAAATTCACAAAAAAGTATCGGATTTACGCAAAAAATGACGATTTTCCTAACGGATTTGCCCAAAGGGTCGTAGTACAGAACGGGATGTTAGTTGGACAGACGATAAAAAAATCCACCACCATTTGAAGACTTTTATCATTGCTTACAAAATAGACATTATGGAAGACCCCCTCTGCTTCTGGCCGAGTTCCCCTTTTGGCATAAAATTCGTCAGCATGAGAACTCAACTATTTTCGGGCTTGGGACCGAACAGACACGTCTGTGTCTGGCAGCATTAGATCAATAAATAATATTTACAGAATGTACAAAAATCAATAAATAATATTTACAGAATGTACAAATCAATCAACATGGATTAAGTTACATTGACTATTATCAACGCTATATACAGAATTGACATGACCTATATACATATTATTCATCGAACTCAGAAATTTCCGACAGGACAGTGTTTCTGTGGTTGTTACAAGAATCCGAACTGCAATTACACAAACCTGAGCAAAAGAGTCCTGCCTTCTTACACCCACACCTTTTTGTACAAGCACTCTTGCAACCACAACTGATCAGATTCAGTAGGTTATCGGGGGCACATGGCTTTGTGGCTGCAGTCGGTACAAGATGTCCATTGTCTAGCGACCACCCCCAATCCGTCGGAGGAAGCGAAGTGCCCAGCCATTGTTGGACCTGGAGATAACATCTGTAGACATGTTGTTGTGCAGCATCGCTGCTTGGTGGGAGTGAGGCTAGGTCGATGGGTTTATTCAGTTTAGATTTTGCTACATAACGCTTGTAAGTGACATATCTATATTGGTCGAGAGAGGAAACAGTTTTACTCCCGTATAAGATCAGGAGAAGTTGTTCCCCGGCAGCGGCTACTGCACTTGGTGTACTGTCATCCGCCAAAATTGTGTTGACATACTGTTGTGAGTCGCTAGTAACATCGGAGACAATTGTACTGAATACTTTCTTCTTACCAACTCGAAAGAGTGCAGAAGTAGTGTCACAACCACTTATAGAATGTGCTACAAGGAGGTTGCTTCTATGGTCACCCATTTTGGTTGCTATTTCACTAACTGAAACTAGTAAGTTTGGGGTAATGGAATACATCATGTGAATATTACATCCCGGTTGAACTCGAGAGGTAAGAATGACTAACAAGTCTGTGTCTGTTCCCACAACGACAACATTGTTGTCATCTTGAGCGATGTCAAGTGCAGTTTCGGCTATCAGTACATCAGCATCAGCCTCGGCCTGCTTGGACTGAATATTGATAGCAGATAGCTCCTGCATTAGAAGATCGATCAGTTGGGTTTTGTTCTTGGCATTTGCAAGGAAATCGGATTGGGGTGTGGTGGCTGGTAACTCGGGTGAGATATTGATATCAATGGAATACCTGTCTTTAGATCTACGGGCTTGTTCCGTGCCCTTTGTCGACATTGTACAAGCATAACCATCAAAAACAACCACGACGTTCGCCCCAAAATGTCTCACCAGATAATTGGAATATGATGTACATATGTCCTTATATGACGACCGTTTAGGCCATACAACTGCCCTCAATAAAAATCCACCATCTACAACAAACAGAGAATGTTCTGGGATTTTACTTTGCTCGGAACCGTATGTTTTGAGGATCTTACCGAGAGTGCTTTTCTGTGTCTTCCTCATTCCAGCAGAATCAAACAATGCTGGTGGTTTCGGAGTTCATATTTGAGATACTCTTCCATCTCTGCTTGTGACTGAATAACACATGTGATGCGGTTGAACAGAATTGTGGGGTCAATCACTACCTTACTTCCACGGACTTTGATGCTATTTGCCATCGATGCGAAAGACTTCACAGTGTCAACACGTCGTAGTTTGATGCTGTTGAACGTTTTGCTTACAACATTCGATACGCAACATTCACCAATTTTGCGAACTTGGTCACAGTTCACAGTTTCGTCGGCCACAAGCCCGGTCGCTATAGAGACTAATTGTAGTGGATCTCTATTCTGAAAGGGGGAATGCACTCTGAGCCAGTTCAATAATTTGGTGATATCATTGGCATCAGTCAATTGTGAACTTTGACGGAGATCCCGATGTTGTTCACCATGACCAGTGTGAACATGAACAAAATGTTCGAGAGCATTACATATCGGAAGGCAAAGAGGTAGTCCATGTACCCATTTCGCAACAGTGCTATCGGTTATTCCCCTGCCATGTGTGAGACCACCAGGGAGCTTGAACATTCTCATTAAACACTGCTCTGTGGTCTGATCAGAATATATTCCGTCCCAGAACTTATCTGAGCGCCTTATGGTAAAGTAACCTTTCTCAGTGAACAACTTCAAATCATCCTGTTGCATTATTTCTGTTAGCTCATTCATCTGCTGCAAATAGAGATGAGAACTTTTTGCGTATGCAAAATGACCACCTGCGTGAAATGCTGGAATCATATTGCGAACACAATATGTGTGGAGTTCCCAGTCGCCTGTGCGCTCTGCTCTCAAGAACAACTGGAGAAGACCTATTTGCTCGTAGTATTGTACCCAAAGCTTTCCTGTGCGTCCTACGGACGCATTCTGGAGCAGTTAGTGTAATTTTGACAGTAGATGGTTGACACTTTCTTGATTGACAGCGTCAGCTGTTGTACAGTCACCTCTGGCAAGTCCACAGAATATTTCATTGACTTCTGTGCAGTCTATGTTATCTAGTGTTCGGCTTTCTGCAAACACAAGTTTTGTAATGGCAATTTGTGTTAGCAAATGGGCACGAACTGCTCTTGAATATGCATGACCACTGGTCAAATGATGGATTGACCCACCAGCATAAACAGTCCCCCAAAGATCATCCAAGCCGCTACCAGCCATGATCGAATCAATTGCCCCTAAATATGACATGGCGTGCACACATTACATGCCAATGCATCTTGAGTGTAGGCGAACACCACATTATGTGATTTAATCGAACATGGAAATTGAAGCAATGATGCTATAATACGGTATTTGAATGAGAAAAGTCGATGCCGTTTGAATTTGAGTTTAGGGGGTATGGTTAATATTTCACACGTTTCACCAGTTCATTATGGAATAAATGACTATTGTTATATATCATTATAAAGCCACTGCTTTTCTGCAATTTTTGCTATATAATTTAACTCCCAAAGTAGTCGTAGATTTGATTTAATGGACGTTGTGTACCGTTGTGTGTATGAAAACAATACATTTTTTTTCGTAATTTTGTACATTTTCGTGAATATTTCACCATTGAGTGTGAGGATTGGTACAAAGTTGGCATTTTCTGTTGGGGATATGTATTCTCAATATAATTCAGCACGATATTTATGATTCTCACCCTACTAAGGCGAATAAGAATGAGAAATATGGAGCTGGGTCGAATTTTTTTTTAAATGTTTTTTTTCATCAAAAAAAAACGCTATAACTAAAAAAGCTCAACTCGGATTCGCGGGGACTTTTCACACTTTATCCGCAATGTGTGTCCCGGAAACATATAAAAAAATCAGCTTTCTCCGATTTTTTTCCTTACTTTCTCATTTTTATGTCTAATGTGCCTGGACTATAAATGTCGTGGGGGAAAACATTAGTTTGGGACCTCAAGAATGGGAGGTCCTGACACTGACGAAATGGAAGAGAACTCAGCGGTATGTGGCACCATAGTTACAGTCAGCTACTGCTAGTGAATACAGTAGCGAAAGTGACACCGGGGAGAATAATTCTTTAACCCATATGATTAGGGATAAGAGACAGGTACGTGAACACTCGTCCTCGGATGAGGAAAATGTTCCAACAGAAGAGTTAAAACATCGATTACTACGTTACAGAGAATATAAGAAAACGACAATAGACATTCTATCTGATGAACCAATGGAATTAAATCAATAAACAGTTAAAACAGAAAATTAAAAAAATGGAAAAGAAATAGATAATGTAATTAATAAAATCAGAACTACTTTACACAAAAACGGGAGAGATTAAAGGAAGGGATGAAGTAGATTCTGAGGAAATAGTTTCAGAAATTATACCTTGGAGAACCAAATATTAATACGACGATTAATTATCTTTAATGTTGAAACCCGCATGAGCAATGTTGCAGTGCGAGTGGAGGTAGGGATGTGCGTGTTCTTAACAAAATCATATTGATTTATGGTTTGTTAAGAAAACGACACCGAATGGACTGTGGTTGGCGTTGCAAACCAACTAGTGGTCTTTCTGTGTTTTAGCTAAAACTTCCAGACGTTCATGGGCATGTGGTGGATTAAGGAGATGTCTTGTATCGAGCATGAGAATCACTCACCACGCTAACCCAAGCTTTCCGCTTTGTTGTAGGAGCATGTTGTTAAACTGATACTTACTTGGAAGTTTATTACTGGGAGCAGAAAATGGAACCACCAAAATCAGAAACAATGTTATATTTACAAAAGTTAAAGAAGGTTATATGGTTAATAGTGACTGGACAACAATGTATTCAATGGATTTGGCACCTTTTATTAATTATACGGACAAAGTGGGGCAGCAGGTGTCTTTCAGAGATGGCTTTTATGAAGAGTAGTATAGCATATGCAGATCTGCTCCTGTTACCAGGACCCCGGAGTCCGACCATGATCGGGGTCATTTGACTCCGGCGCCCAAATGCATTAGGCCTGTTTTTAGTCGCCTGCTCCCCCACCCTGTATGTACCATATTTTTAGGTCCCTTCACCCTTCCCGACCTGTATGTACCCCATTTTTAGGTTATCCCTTCCCACAGACCATGTCTGCCCAGCCCTAAAGCCCCTCCAAAGGAGCCCAGGCTATAGCCCAGGCTATGTATATCCCAACACAAATTTAGGCTTTCCTCACATTGTTTTGGCTCTCTCTGTATGTGGGCTCTCCCTTCCCACCAAAGCCCTTGTATGGGTTGTTCCTCTCCATCAAAACCCTCCCAAGGCTAGCATAAAGCTGGGGCCCCAAACGGGGGCGTCTCTATGAGTACTAGCAAAGAGTTCCTCCTCCCCTCCCCCACGTAAATTTCGAGCTCTGTTGGAGTCTGTAAGGTACAATGTTGTCAAGGATATGTACATGTAAATACATACAAACAGCATAATGTTTAGGCATGTCATAAAGGGTTTAAGATAGCGAGAGTCTTCATATATAAGAAGATATGATAGTGTTGCGTTGTATAGTTACGTAAACAGATAAGGAAATTAAGTGCAAAGCAAAGACTTTATGATAAAAAGTTCCTTTGTTAAGGAACTATGATAAAGGTTTCCTTTGTTTGTAAGAGGCTTATGATGTTAAAGACCATGTACTCTGTTTGATTATGTCATAGATAAGATAGTCTCATGTCGTAGATTTTTGATAACCCAGTACACCGCCGCAGTGTTTGATTGGTCAAAACAGGTATCCAATGAGAGCAAGGCTGTGTATGGTTGGTCAAAACAGGTATCCAATAAGATCGCAGCGGTATCTGATTGGTCAAAACAGGTATCCAACCAGATCGTGCCATACAGTATTTTCTACATGGCCAATAGATAAGTGATCAGGTGTGACAATAAACGGCAAGCAAAATTGGAAGTTTCTATCATTCTTTCAAAATCATTTGATCGAGAATATTCTGAACGGTTTTATTTCTGACGAAATGGAATCGGTTAGATTCAGTTGTCATTTTTTAAAAAAACTTTCTCGGATAGATGCAACCGGAAACGAGTGTGGTGTGTATGTGATAAAAATATTCTCTTTTTAGGAAATTGGGTGGCCCTGAAAAAGGCCGTTTTGTTTGGCTTTCTACAGATTTTCTCCGAGGATAGTTGATAAGCTAGCGAGAACAGGTCTCAGAAACTTTCCTAAAAAAAAACGCCTTTCTGTATAATTCGTCCTGCTTTAAAACCGATGTGGCGGTATGGAAAACCGATGTGCACAAAGAAATTATTTTGTCCACTGTAGAAGCCACACATACCATACACACAACTTCAAGTTGTTTGCTTGAATTATTTCTCAATATGAGAGACGAGCTGAAATGCCTATGTGCCTCAGTTATCAAATTAAATAAAGATTTACTTTTTGCAACAAGTATCAAAGAAGGATTGTGGTATATCACTATTGATATACCATTACGACTCTCGATAGTTTGTCCAAAACATCAGAATGCACACCCTCGAAAAGAATTCCGACAAACCACTATGTATTGTGACTTATGGTCAATTATTGTTACCTAGTTATTTTCAAAATATCAAATAATAGCTAGGACTGTCTTGCTCGTTCACTAAACAACATATGTGGAAACCAGTCCTAGATAGGGTCAGTATTACACAGTTTGAAATTCCAAAACCATTAATAAATTTGGATAACTTACCGATGGATGACCTTATACATGAATTTGATACAGTGCAATTGGCTCCCAATGAACCGTTCATTGTACTAAACTGCATATATTTCATTGGTTGCCTGTTTATTGCAGTAACAATATATTAATGTATCCATTGCTACCAGGCAAGAAGATACATTCAACTGTGAAATTGTATATTATGACGTAATATGACGTAAACATAATTATAAAACTATCTTTTTTGTTGATGAATGTGAAGTATCTAGTAATATTGTACATGTTGAAAACGAGAGAAATATACCTGAACCGTTGAGTAAATTTTTTTTTTTTAATTTTCTTTTATTCACATAACATAACAAAACAATGTACAAAAGGCATACAATTTGAATACAATATGTAGTAAATACATCTCCAGTTTGTTACTATATTTGGTCCATTTTTTTTATATTTTTTTTAAAAAGTGCAGGTTGATTTGTGAGAGTGGGGTGGGGCTGGGGTGTGGTGGAGAAGGTTGAATGGGGAAATGGGCCTGACAAAATAAAGCGAATTCATTTTATCCAAGATTACGATCAGGGCGGATGTAAAATAATTCAGCTGAATGCCTTTATTAATTCTTTAAAGATATCATGGGTTAGTCGCTTTATAAAAAATCATTCACGTTGGAAAGAAATTTTCGTAAAATCTTCTCCCCTTTTAAACAGTGATTGATATCTAGCCAGCCCTAACATATTGGATAACTATTCCAAAAATGTTAACAATCCGTTCTGGAAAGACGTAATTGATGCTTGGTTGTCTTTCAGCAAAAAAACTCCCCTACGGGAGCCTAAAGATTTTTTAGGTACATACATTTTTAATAACGAACATATTAAAGTAGGAAATAGACCGCTGAGAAGCACTCTGTTGAAATCGAAAGGTATATTTTTTTGTAAATGATTTTTTAGGATCAAACGGAAAACTGTTGTCTCATGAGCAATTTAAAACGCCCTTTGATATACAAATAGACTTCTTGACAGACAGGGGGATACAAAATGCAATAAAATGTTTCATAAGACCACTAGGGGATGCAACTGAGCTGAACAGAATACAAAATCCCATACTCCCGCACGGTACAGAAACATTAATCTCCGGGAATAAAATAACTTATAAGACACTGATTATGGGCACAAAAGATAAAAATCTCTTATCCAAATGGGAATCCAAGTTAGGCATCGAACTCAGTGAACAATGGTGTGCAAAAACGTTACTAATCCCCTTTAACTGTACAGTCCACGTCAAATATAAATGGTTTCAGTATCGTATTAATACTCACATTTTAGGAATCAACACTCCTTTAAAGAGGATGAATATAACTGAAGATGACACGTGTTCCTTTTGCAAAAGGGAAAAAGAAACCTTGATTCCCCTGTTTTGTGAATGTCCACTTGTTTTATCCTTTTGGAATGGTTTCGTCAACTGGATTTTCACAAATACAGGATATTATAAAAATCTATCAAAACAAGTTATTTTGTTTAGCAACCCAAATTCCGGCATGTTACCACCCATTTTTCGCCTTTTACTCATTTTTGTAAAACATTTTATTTAATGAACTAAAATGAAAAATGAAAAGTTAGATATTAGTTTACTAAAAAAAGAAATACTGAATTATTACAATGTAGAGAGATCAGCATATTACCTTTTGTGTCAGTGCAAAAATTTTTAAAAACGGTGGGAAAGTCTAATAAATTTGATAAAAGAGTAAAAGTCCATATGCAACCATATTCAGATAGTTATTATTATTATTATTATTATTATTATTATTATTATTATTATTATTATTATTGTTATTAGGACTGCTATTTACTGTAAAAAGTTTCTGAATGCATCCAGAGAAGCCTTTTGTTGGCTGCTGTAGCCCCAGACAAGTGCCAGGAACTCAACGTCTATGCAACTAATTTGAACCGTTGAGTAAATGACCAACAGTTTCAGCTTCAACTTCAGCATATCGACCACAGACAAGGGCCACAACCTCCTGCAGAGATTCTGGACACAATGAGGCAATCAATTCATAAAGCAAAGAAATCACAGGTACCTAATCAATGTTTATATCCAACAGTGAAGTATGATACTGAGACTGACACTGTGCATGCTTCTTTGGGAAAGAGAGGAACTGGAGAAACTGTGTATCCTATATAAATAAACCGATTTGCCTCCTCCACAAATACATTTTCATCTGTTTAGCTACAAACGGTTTCCTTGTTGTATTCGATTTAACCGTCACTGTTTTCCAGTGGCTGAACTGAATACGTTAGGGGAAGTTTTCTCGAGTGCCTGGACTTTCATATTTTTCAGATTTAACTCTTTGAACTGCAGAGGCCGTTTATCCGGCTGGGTCACAAGCTACGTCATAATGTCTGTAAGTGGGATGGTTAAAAGGTAAATGTGTGAGTAGACCAATCAATATTTTCAGCGTGCACCCCTAAGGCTGCACGTTGAAAATATTAATTAGTCTAACCCCAAATAATAAATATGGACTCTTCCAATTTCTGCCATTGAACAGACACTAAAGATACCACCGGGATTCAAAGGGTTCACCACTGAATCAGAGTTTGGTTGTATATTCTTTGGCTTTGATCAAGAGATAATTTTTATTGAGTTAGAAAGATAAATAGATTATTCATTTGATTCAGTAGTGTCCTATCATGTTGTATTTGAAACACAATTTCATTTTATAGAAATACAGAACTGTCTGGATGTGATGGATACGTGTATGCTTTTGGAGAGAGGATACGAACTGGAAAAACTGTGTCTACTATATAATAACTACCAGTAACATAAAAGACTGGAGCATAGTCAATTGTACTTCTGTAATTTCAGTGAATAATGTCAGACTATAATCCAGAAGAAACTCATTGGCCATATCTACAAATACATCCTCATCTGTTTAGCTATAGACTGTTTCCTTGTTGCATGCGATTTAACTGTGACTGGTTACCAGTGGTTAAACTGAATACATGTCCGGGGAAATTTTGTTGAGTGCTTGGACTTTCAGATTTTTCAGATTTAACCACTGAATCAGAGTTTGGTTGTATGTGCTTTGACTTTGATCAAGATATAATTTTTATTGAGTTAGAAAGAGAAATATATTATTCAGTTGAATCAGTCGTGCCCTATCATGTTGCATTTGTAACACAATATCATTTTATTAAAATACTGAACTGTCTGATTCTGATGGTTTATACGTGTATGCTTTTGGAGACTTAATACTATAATCACACAGTGACTTTTGTAAAGATCCTAAAGTAAAGATCCTAAAGCACCAATGGATGGTGCAATGATGAATATCTTTTAATCCTTGGCGACGGTTCCTTAACTGGAGAACACGAGAGAGACCTGGGGAGGACAACAATACTTGTTGTGACATCAACGTCACCCTCACTTTGATGGTTTTACTCTCAATTTGCGTGCAAGCTCCAATCAGATCTATCAGACATATCGAGTCTCTGGACAGGTAGTGGATGAATAATTTGTACAGATTTTGAAGATAGTGAATTATCTTGACAAGGGTAAATTGTGTTGACCTGTAGTACACCCGTTCAGTGCTGATTCATTGTCTCCCCAGTGATAGATTCTGGAGGATCGAGGGAGAGTACTGACGGAAAATGGTCACGTGTGGTTGTCTAATTGTTAGTGTTATTTTAAAATACATTCAAAGTGAATTGTAAAACTTCTATTTTTAAAGACAACCCCAAAACTGACGTAGGCTGCCTATACGTCTACCTTGAGAGAAGGATGCACCAGAAGCATGTATACTATTGGTGGATGCATATATCGTGAATACATTTTGTTTTAATATATATTCCTATTTTTACGATATTTTCCAGAAGAGGATTTTAGTGAGCATTTAAATTTTGGGGGTTATATTAAATTGGATCTATTAATTTTGAAATATTATGTGATTTTCTTGTCTTATTGATTATTAGAACCAAAATAATGGCAACGGCAATCCTCCCTCAGTTCACCAAATATGAAGTATGAAGAGGAACAAGATAAAGATTGGACTGGGGTACAAATTGCCCAACAGGCCTCAGCTACGGAACACCTCTTGGAGTTCGATTTTACATCAATTTACAGAGAAGCGAAGGAGAATTAGATATTGAAAGGTACAACATTATGATGTTGAACAACATCTTAATGAATTAACTGTGTATGAATTATATTTTATACCACGATTACTCATTCTATCATAAAAAACCCCTATGACATAAGGTTTAGCTTTACACACCAACCACCATGGTGAACAAGCCAGCAATGGGATTTCAATAGTTAAAATTTACACCTACACTGGAACTACCTCCGAGTTGTCCTTTGCTGACCTCGACCTGAATGCAAACTTATCTAAATTTATCGCTCGTCTCCTCGTGAAGAGTGAAATGAAAGCGGCAATTATTTATTACATTTTAAATGAGTTTACTTCAGAAGATACCGAAATTTCACAAACATGCATTGTCTCATGTTAATAAAGCAACCATAATTCGAAATAGTATGTTATTATGTAATTAAAATGAAAAAGGCCCCGTGATTTGCGCATTTCTTTTTCCATTCTTTTCGGTGATAAAATTGACAGCGGAAGTACCGCCCATCAGTGCTCATGTAAACAAAAACAAATTCGCACGTGTGTACGTCTGCTGCTCAGTAAAATCGCGAAAAAATAATCGCGACTCTTAATTAACTGACGATCATGGTATAAATAAAATTTACCCGAAGTAGCTTCGTGTACCAAATGTTCACCACGCATGGTAAAGTGGTGTTAACTGTGCGCCAAAGGTTCACGGTTAACACCACTTCACCACTCGTGGTGAACATTTGGTACATCAAGCTGCTATGGGTATATTTTATATATCCATACTTTCACATCAAGATAAAAATCCACAAGAATCCTCCCAGGGTACGAGAGTCGTGGAATGGGACCTGATAAAGTGATCAATTATTGGAATGATTACTGGTAGAAAGGCAGGTATTTTGACCACAAGATGGTTTCCCATGGAGAACGAGCAGCTGAGCCAGTGCCTTACCCCAGGCTGGTGGTGCACCTGTTCTGGGAAAGTGAAATTTTACAAACTTTCGTGATGATCTTTAACCCTTTACCTAACGAATCGCCCGCATCCGCCCGCGTAATATGCAAACTGGGCAGTTGAAAAAATTTAATTTTTCAAAATATTTCAACAAAACCATATCATGTGACCCCTCATTGGAACGAGCTCATTGAGATCGTTCCAATGAGGGGTCACATGATATGGTTTTGTTGAAATGTTTTGAAAAATTTAAAAAAATTATATTTAAAATAATAAATTTTGATATCGTCTGCGTTGGGTAAAGGGTTAATGTGTAGGGAAAGGATGTGAAGAAAACACATAAATTGTAATGCACACAGCCCATGTATAAAATGCTATAAGAGTTTTTCATAATCACGAAACACGGTGCCCAGCCTGGCAAGTACCTACACTGAGTAATTGTATGGATGAAACATCTTTTGTCATCTGTTATCTGTTTGGAAGAAATAATCTGGTTCCCTTGGACCACATGTGTTTGCCTTCACTACAAACAGAGTGTCCATGTAACTTGCGGAAGGTATTTTGGGGCTTTCCACCATTAAAACTTAGTCCCCACTAATTTTAAATATCTTGCTATATCCCATTTATCAAACTGCAATTGCCACTAAATATCATAGTGTTTGTATTATGTGTACCTTACATTAAACTATTTATTATCGATATACTTTCAGGTGAACTGGGATATTGGTAATTTTTTTGATTTTAAAGATTTTAATGGAGTGATGGATCCACATTTATCAGTAAATATCTATAGAGAGAAAGATAAATCAAACAAAAAGGATTTCATAGTGTAAAGAAATATAGCAAGGAACGAATATCTTATAATATTAGTTATCCTTGTGTTTTTGAGCCGAAGCCAAAGGATATATGAACTCCCAGACTGGTGTAAACTCCCATACACCCTGGAAAACACAAGGATAACGGATGTATTTCCAAGAACTTTGGTGACTTGATACTTTAACATACATTGTGGGCAAAAACTGACAGAAAATTTGTACTTTATAAGTTTCTTAATAAAACCAGACAAATATGGATGTCAATGAGCCAGTTGCAATGGCATCCATATTTGTAATATTTTATTACACATACATATTAAATGTCCTGTATTTTTATTTTTGTTCTAACATAACTGAGCAGAAGGTATGAATTAATAATTAAAAATGGATACTTTTTAGCCGTATAGCCTGCTATTGTGTATTCTCGTTTTTAACCATGGCGTAAAAAGAGCTACAGTTGATTGCAAGTTACACCGTACCTCTCAGCCAATCAAAATGCAGCATTTTGTTTCATTTGGAAATACGACAATGTATCTGTGACACATTAACTTGTATGATACATTTCGTATACCGTCATCCAGTTCTTGAGATCAAGTCCCTTTGGGTTTTGATCTTAGGTGTGGGAGGTATATGTAACCTACCTAGATTAATTAAGTAATTAATTATAGAACTAATTTGTGGCCAGAGAATTAGATAGCCAGTCGTTAGTACCAATGTACTGTGTTGTAATCGGTTTTCTATAGAAGAATTATTGTTATTACAAATCTAAATATGAGCTGTCAGTATTTTAGAGAAACTTTGATACGGTTATTGAAGGTGTCTACTGACTTGTCAAACATCCAAGTATTGTTTCATTTTATTGAATAAGAGTCACCTGCCTGCGGGAAGTGAACACATTCCACCGGCCAGGCACTGTCATGAAAACATTGTTATTCCATAAGAAGGATAAAAATACTTGTATGGTCAAGGGGGAGATTATTTCTAATAATGTGAATGTATTGTGGCACATTCTGCCAGACATATCATGCACATTATTTGGCTACACCCTGAGCCTGCAGAAGAGTTTCAGATGTGTTGGTATGTTAACCCTTTACCTAACATAACGATCAAAACCGGCCAGCACTATTCACAAAAATCGCCAATTAATTTTCATTTTTTAAAAATGTTTTGTCTCAAAAACATAGGTTATGACTCCTCTTTGGAACGAGCTCGTCGAGCTCGTTCCAATGAGGAGTCATAACCTATGTTTTTGAGACAAAAATAAAAAAAATTAGCCATTCAAGAATTTTGTTTGCAAGTGTCATCTGCTTTTCATGTTAGGTGGAGGATCATTTCTATTAACCTGAATGTCCCGAGGGACATTCTGCCAGACATATCATGTACGTCCATACTTTGGCTACACTCTGAGCCTGCAGAAGAGTTTCAGATGTGTTGGTATGTTAACTTGTCAATTGCGATGTGGATATGTGATCTCACAAATGGTGAGGAATTTTAATTTGTCATAAATTGACAATGAACTGTCATAGAGTAACATATCCTTTCAAGTATACATCATAACTAGGTAAGTTAAACACCGTGTGATGGCTGAGTAAGCCCTATCACAGTCGTTCTAACATTAACAGCCTCCAAGTTGGAGTTAATTGAAATGTGGGGATTAGAGTTGGAGTATAGGAACAGATCGGTTGAGGTACTTTTTTGGTAGAGGGTGCCTCATGTCACTTGATCAATTGACACACTCTGCTTTGCTGATGTTATGTGATGTGTAGTCAGCATGGTTGTGCAATCTGCACAAGGTCAGTCACATTCATCAGTGTAGTTAACTGCCGACAGAAACCAGAGTGGACAGTTTCATCGTCGGTTCCAAAACAACTGTTTCATACCTAATTTGACCATCTGAAATATTTGAGAAGTGGATCCATTACTGCTTCAGATTCAATGCAGTCACTGCAGTTTACCAGTTAATGATGTTTTATTGAACAAGAGAGTTGCTGTTATTGAAGTATTGCAATAATAAAGTTGAGAGAGAACATTTATCCAGTGTTAAAGTATTGTCACCAGCAATCAACAAAACGAGACATCGATAAGAGGCCACAGCTTATGGGGACCACAACTGAAACCAAAAATGTTTGAGGAAGAGACTTAAGTCATAAATCCGTTATCAAACACACACCAATTAGATGATCACCGGGTATTAACGCCAACTATGGCACACATCTCCTTTTGGTCTTCTTAGTCAAAACACGTTTCTTGTTTGGTCCAATTAAAGTCAAGTTCCATTTTGTTTTTCAATAGATGGATATGTACATCTCCACCTGTATTTTCTCTTTTTTTTGGAAACGATAACAACTATTTCTTCTGACATCCTTTCCCTTTCATGGTTCGAAAAGGAATAGAACTTTGTTACCTGAGTCTTTTGTTCACTATGTCTTTCCCTTGACTAGTTCATCGCCTGCTTTAGGGCTGGGATTTGACCAGTTTTCTTTCTAAAATTTGGATTTCAAACCATTTTCACATGGGAGAATCATTGTCGTAATATCATCAGACATCTTCACCCTTCGGTTATGTCATGTTACTAATTTTATGTAGTTCCAGTAGTGGCTGGAATTCTTTTTCTTTAGTGAGCTTCAGACTAATCAGCCAGCTTGGGTTTCTTTTGCTGTTTAGTTTTAATCTCTAATTTAGTCTCCGACTGTCTCATGAAATCCCAATGTTTGTTTTGATCAATCAACTCTTGTGAGATGTCTCTGTCTTTCACAGCTTGCGCCAACACTTCCCATCCCTTGGGTTGGAAAACCATTCATCTTCTAAGCAAATCATTTAGAAGATCTGTCACATTCGACCCTTGTGATGAAGTGGTCTCTGCTAAGCTCTGGGAGCGTGTTAAATCAAGCTCCCTTAACATTTCTTACTAATATACTGGTATCTAGGTTTAGATGGTTGTAAATACAATGGTAGTGAAATATTAGATCAGTTGGTATAATTTCATTTTACTTCCAGATATAATGTAACATTCCAATGCACTTGGTTTATTACTACAGTACTCAATTAAATCTGGATATTGTTTACATAAAACTCTCTAAACTAACAAACAACAACAGTGCATTAGTGAGCCGAGGTAGGTGAGCAGTAGTTTAATTGCAGTTTAACATATAGAAAGCGGCTTGTCTTTCCCTGTAGTAAATTAAATTAGATTCCCAGATTTTTGCTATTGCGATAGGTCGTCGGCTGAGTGCTAGAATGTTCTATGTCCCTTAGGGGACATAGAACATTCTAGCTCTCAGGCGACGAGGTTTTAGACTAGAAAAATGATGCAATCATGCTTCTAAAATTGTATATAATTGTATATAAGCAGCATTCAGTCCCCAACTCGACGAATAGTTCTGCCAGGACTAACCCCTTAAGACATGATATCTTTCTTTTTTACGGGAATGACAGGAAGACAGCCTTATAGGCTATACCATTTCCATGCTGTATACTAGCTTATGTTCCTGTTTGGTGTAATGTTATATTGCAATTAATTTACTAGTATACTGCAAAATAAAGAATTATCTATCTATCTTAATAGCTCTGACAGGTCTAAAGTCTTGTTGAAAATTGTCTTACAGCTCTAACTGCTTAAGCTCTTTAAGGTTGGTATTAAAAATACTGTAGGTTGCTGTAGCTCGTTATGAGTTCAGAACATTATATATATATTTAGGGTATGGCTCCACCCAGGCTGAAGTATTGTAGGTGTAAGATTTATAATAATTCATTAGTAGAGTTGAGCTCTTTGAAGAGCTCAAGCTCTTGTAGAAAGCCTGACCTGTACCTCGAATCTGAGTTCTGAATTTTATTTTAAATGGAATAAAAAAAACTGTTGAAGATTTTGAATTTATTTTTACAAACTTTAAAGTATTTTGAGATTTTGTTCATGAATTGAGTTTTTATTTTTACAAATTGCATTTGCACAAATTTTTATTAAACCATGTTTTTCATCTGTGCCATTGTTTGTTGTTCAATTGTTTTAAGATCTAGAATTCTCCAAGAGTATCATGTAACCCGTCTTGGAAAATCAACTATACGAACTGGGGTACTTGTCCTGTTAGACATCTCATTGGGAGCCGACACCAAAACAAAAAATTACACAACATTGTGTCCGCCCCGCGAACAACCAGAGTCCCTGGTTATCCCTTTGCCCCATGAGGGGACGATTCTAGAAACACTGGGGCCTTCATGACACCCTACCACTGCCTGGTCTCTATGGACCAGTTCACTTTTCTCATTCAAAGATATATTTGATTCATTTCTAATACGATTCAACAGCTACTGCTGTTTTCTTCATCATCATAGGTACTGAATTGAGAATGTCTTGGTCTTTATTGTCTATCTCAAGTTCTTCTTTGATGGAATGTGGGGACACTGCCTTTTGCTGAAATGTCAAATATTGTTGTAAGACTTGGTTATATCGAATAATCTTTTCATCTGATGTGAGGAACAGTGCATCAATAATGTCTCTCATTTCTCGATCCAAAGATGAAACAGTCATTTCATTCAGTTGTCTGATTATTTGGAGTCTCTTGTAAACATTCCAACAATCTTGGTTCTATCAACATTTACCTCTTCTGTTCTGTTCCTTTCTTTGTTGTGAGGGTTGTGTAGTGGTTCTTCCATCTTTATTGGATTACTCTGGTACAAGAGTATGAGTGACCACATGTTTTCTGTATGTGGTATTGGTGCCCACGGGTTTCTGATTGGTTCACCATTCTGATACGACTGTTGTACTTTGAGCGGTTCCAATGCATTTATCTCTGGTTCCTCTCTTTGAAGCATTCGTATCCATAGATTTTTGTCTGGTCCAACATTTTGATTAAGCCGTTGACAAACAAAACTTTTCGTGCGCTTTTAGATTATCTTTCCTCTTATACCATGCTGAGCACTCACCTCAGTAGAATGTTGTCCCCTATTAACACTACTACCAATACCTTCATACCTCCTAGATTATAGTCTTCGTGGCTCCTGATCACCATAACAAGTGTGGAACATACTTCTGACGTGGAGGCAGACTTGCCGCACCCATTTATATCTGTCAGAGGTACACGTTCTGGGTTTTTTCGGGAAAATTTGATTTCTCAATCTCGTGTGTCCGGGAGTGTCATGTTTGAGATCAATTAACAGGTACCGACATTGGGTCAAAATGCCATCTTCGAAAACTTCTCCAAGACACTTGGAATGACCTGGGCACATCTATGCTGCCAAGTGTGTGAGTTAGAAATGATCCCGAGGATTTTTAAATAAGATCATGTGGACTTTATTTTGTCAAATAAATTTTGAAAAATGTACATTACACTAATCTTACGGTGATGGCTGCCTTTAGTAAACAATCTGGACACTCGAACATCTGCATCGAGCGTCAGGACATCCAATATGACTAAACTATCAGATTTCAATTCTTGGGGGAGAATTCTACTTGGGGTAAAGTATTGTATAGTGGTTGCCATTCACTTTTACACAAAATGATGTAACTGAGAACATGTGTCATAATCTCTTGAATGTTCTGAACAACCCGATTTACATAGGATGATTTTCCACTACCTATAGGGCCTCACAATAAACATTTAAGTGGATGCTTCTAACGAGGATCATCTTTTTTTTGTTTGACAGAATATGGTGCTGTTCACCTTTTATACCTGTTGGGAAGGTGGCCTTTATAGCCACTAAAATGACTCCCACAAAAAGAAATACCCACTATAGGCCGCTATAGGCCGCCCTCTGACATTATACTGACTTAGGACAGTTTTCTTGGTCTTTGTCTAGAAAATAAATACCAAATGACTTGAGCGCAGTACCTCCTTATTCGTCTTTTAAACTTTTTTCTTCTTTTTTTTTTTTTTAAATAAAAACCCCATCTAATTATAACATGTATTTACAACTTATATTTACATTTTTAGATTTCTTTGGTCCTTGCGGGTCATGAATTCAACCTCTAAATCCATAATACAAAGTCTTTGTTCATTTGTGGGAGGTTTCTCGAACATATCTTCATACTCTTTCTGTACTAATGGTGATTTCATTCCAGAAGTAATATGGTGCCAAGGTAGATGGACGTCATTCTTGTTCACTCTTGCAAGTGCCTCATCAAAACATACGAAGGCCATCTTTTCTTAAGACATCATGAGGCATACATTATGCTGAATCTGGCTTTAGTGATCGACTGCACATCTGTAGCATTTTTATTTTATCACTGCGTCAATATTTTCTTCCATATAAGTAGCATACAGAGTTCATGTTGCAGGCAAACTCACCTGAATTCGCTATCATCTTCATCAACGATCAACGGTTGTGATTTGGTTTCTCTCAATGTGATTTGCTTTTTCTTCAAAGGTTGTTCTTGAGCTGGTTTCTTGAATGTGGTTTGTTCAGTGTGTCTTGGTCCTGGTTTGGTGTGTTCAGGTTTAGCAGGTCTTTGGTTACAACTTCGGTTAGAGCTGTTTGTAGGATCTGGGTATTGATGGCTGCATCCACTTCTTCTATCTGTGTTTTCGGGGCATTCCATTCTTCTAGAGATAGTGCAATCCCAGTGATGGTTAGGTAAGGCTTCTGGTCTTTTCCCTCAAAGTATCTTCGGAGGTGTATTTTCAGTTCTCCCTGACATTGGGTGACGTTAGCATAAGTCTGCTTGGTACCAAGTCGGAACATTCTCTCTGATCTATTCAGTTCAATGGTTCGATCGTGAGTGATGCCAAGTCGATGTTTCGCCTAGTCTTATGTACCTCTGACGGACGTGTTTGAAAGCACCATCCCATTTCAACAAATTTTGATTGACGTTTTGATTCTTGGTTAGGGTTTTTGTTTATTTTCATGAGGTTCCGGGTTAAAGTTGAGAATTTGGAAATTTAACATAAAAGTCTATGGAAAAGAATTAGAATATACTTTTCTAAGTAAACTGAAAGAGGGGAAAATTTGATTGGTGGATAATTCTGCGATCTAATTGATCAGTTTAGCGATAAAACTGAAGTCTTGACCCTTAAATTGTAGGATATGGCCCTCTGCATTTATACTGGTTTGGGACAAGTCAAGCTAGAAACCTCTGTCCGCACCCATGCAGTTTGTACTGACTATACCTAACAGGACCCTTTGGAGGAAAATAATTGTTTTTTTCCAGAAAAGGAAAAACCTAACAGGACTTTAGAGGGAGGAATAATTTCTAGATAAAGGAATTACCCAATTCTCTGTAAACAGAATTTTGGGAAAAGGAAATTGTTTTAGGAAATCATGTCCAATTTATGTCTTCAACTTAGGTCATGTCCAGCTTTTTTCATGCTTTGTTTTATATTTCTCATTTTGAAACAAATTTGTAATATTTACAACAGAGAATTTCCCAGTGTTGTGATGATGATAATTTATTTCTCTGGTTATACAATAGCGGTAACATAAAATCCACCAGAATCATCTTTTAAAAAAATACAAAAGGTTTGGGGAAATACATTTAACAAAAAATAAAGATGTATCATCTGGTACCAATTGGGGTAACTTAAAAGATACCATGAAGCAGCTTTTTTTAAACAAAATGAAAATGGAATTAAAATTTAACAAAAATAAAGATGTATCATCCGGTTCCAGTAGGTCTCATCTAAAAGATACCATGAATCAACATTTTTTAAAACAAAAGGAAAATGGAAATGAAGTTAAAAAAAAAATAAAGATGTATCATCCGATTCCAATAGGGTAACCTAAAAGATACCCCGTGAATCAACTTTTTGAAATTAGACGAACTTGAGAAAAATTTAAAAAGTGTATCATCTCGTTCCAATAGGGGTAACATAAAAGATACCATGAATAAACTTGAAATAAAAAAAAAACGTTTGTTTGAAATAAATGAAATAAAGAAGTATTTCCCACTTGCAATGGGGGTAGCCAAAAGTATACCAGGAAATTTGAATTTACAAGATGAATGATGATGATAAATTTAGAAAACTCTCTACATTTTGATTAGAGTAACAAAATGAGTTTTTAATGTTTTTTTATATTAAACTACAAACAGTTCCCCAGAAACAAACAAAGTGGGAAGAGAGGCATTTATTGGGTTCAATCCGTTTTCTTTCAAATAATTGCTTTATAAGACTTTATTTCAAGAATTGCCATACAAGACTTTAAAGAGAGACTGCCATATAAGACTTTTTAAGGACTTGCCATATAGAATGTTAACCCTTTACCTAACGAATCGCCCGCATCCGCCCGCGTAATATGCGAATTCAGCAGTTGAAAAAATATTATAGTTTCATAATTTTCAACAAAACCGTATCATGTGACCCCTCGTTGGAACGAGCTCGTGGAGCTCGTTCCAACGAGGGGTCACATGATATGGTTTTGTTGAAATTTTTTTAAAAATTAAAAAAAATGATATTTAAAATAATAAATTTTGATATCGTCTGCGTTGGGTAAAGGGTTAAAGAGAGGATGCCTTACAGGACTTTGGAGACTACCTTACATAACTTTTTGGGGTAATTGCCATATAGGACTTTTTGAGAGTAGACGACCTAGAATCCATAGCAGATCTGAGAATTTTAGGTCTGTCTAACATAACTTTTGCAGGGTAGACCCCCTAGAACCCATTATGGATTAAGGAATTTTTGGTCAACCTAACAATATTTTTTAAGGAAAAGTTTTCTTCAATCTTCAAAAGTGGTTGTAGAGTTGATAAATCGGTTATCGACTAATATGTCACTGAATGTTTTCTTGACATTGGTTATTCTTCAATGTTGTTGAAAAGTATTCTTCATAGGTGGTTAAATCTCTGATGGTTTTCGTCAAGACACCATCTTACTGTATGTTTCTCTTGGGATAAAAGTAAGATAAACCATCTCTTCTTTGAGTATGTGTGAATATCATTGTTGTCTCTACTACAAAAGCTCTGTTTGTTGCAGTCCCAGGTTGTTGTGTTTTTATTACATTCACGTATCTTCGCTTCAACAGGTTGTTTTGACGTTTGTTGATTCCTTTGTTTCAATGTTTCAAGTTTGCTTATTCATTCAAAAAGGTTTTCAGGTCTGGGTTGGTTTTCTTCATTTCCCCAAACTCACACTCCCAGAGCTCTGCGAGCTTGTAACCCAATTTACTTGGAGGTTTTCTGGGTATCTTCATACAGCTCTTTCATATTCTTCTGTCGGACCTTGTTGAAAATAACAAGCTTTCCACTTTTGTCTTTGTTTCTATGGCAGTTGTGGCCATGCCATAAACATCCGTGAAACTGATACACCGTTTGTGTTCCGACACACCAACCATCTAATGGTATATCCCTTCTCCCAACTCTGTTTCCAACTCCGTTGATTGGTGACGGATCTTCAAGTCATCGTGTTTCGTCATAATCTCCAACCACTGCTCGGCCATGTTATCATATTCTGTGCACTTCTGAAATGAAAAAAATAATGAAAATTAATTGGCGATTTTTTTCGCTGTCCGGTTTTGGCCGTTACGACGAGCAAAGTGTTAAAATAGATTATCGGCATCTCTGCATAAAACTGATTGGCAATCACTGACCGGTAATTCATGAAGCGCCCCACTAAGTCTTGTGAATCACCGCCAGTTACAAAACATCTTGATTCAGTATAACCAGAAACGTTGCTGCACACACTCACGCTGTGTATCACTGGAAACATCATCGGTGTTGGAAGGTATGTTTGTCTTATCAAAATAAGACTCAACGTCAATGGATAGTACTTGTCGGGCTGAGGTACGTCGATTCCTTCATCTTCTAACTACTGAAAAATGCGTTGCTGTACATGGTAAACACCGCCAACATAGTCAAAAGTCACTTCATATATGTACAGGTTAATTCATGTCGGTTCAGTCGAAATTCATTTTTCCATAATTGCCCACATTTTCTACTTGCGAAGGTGTGAGAATATTCATCAAAGTTCAAAATATAACTGAAATGGCTTTTGTGCTTGTAAATGTACACAGTGTCGTTAAAACGACATTGGGACCTAGGCACAGCAATAACGTTTCCATCATCAGTTTTCTTCAATTCATAAACCGTAACATTTTCTCTATTTCGTGTAGTTGATCAAGTTGTACACCTGGAAAATCTTCTTTATTTTGTGGAGAATACTTCGCAAAGAAGGCGTCAGTAGATAGGCTCAGCTTATGATATGTAGCACCACTATAAAGCAGAACATCTGAAGAGGCAAATATTTTCTTCAGGGTTCTGGTATTTAAGAAGTGCAATAACAGCTTTGTTACACATTATAAAGTCAGGAAGGCCCTGTAGGATGGTCCTGTATCTTGTTCACAAAGAATCAAAGGTTCGCTAGGCAATGTACAATCCATTTGGAAGTAGGTCATTGTTGTTGGGCCAATTTCAGTATGTCTTCTTCTCGGATTACTCAAAAAAAAATCTTAAAAATCATCTCAGTTTTCACCCTGATTTGGTGCTTCCAAAACACGAGCAACTTTCAGGGATGGTGGAAATACCGATATTCACTGGTTTCATTATTCCTCAAAACAAACTGCAGATGAGTTTAACTATACTGCTGGCTCTCGAAAATGGTGGACATCAGTTCATCACCCATGACCGGTGGTTGTACACATTTTGGATTCGACAGTTCATCACATGGTGAGTTCTAATAGAACTCCAGTTCTCCCGGTACAGGTCCAAAACCGCTTCTTCGTCATCACCAGCCAGTAATCCAGCATCGAGAGATACCGGGTTAGGGTCGTAACTGACGGGTATGGTGGTGGTAGTTCTTGGTTTCTTGGCAGTTGCTGGTGCTGGATCTCTTGTTCTTATCTTCTCAGGTGCTGGTCGATGGACGGAGGTTATGTGGCAGTTGAAGTGCACACTCCTGGCTACAGTCCATGCAGGTGTAGACTGACTTGTCTTCATTTAGTACTCTAGATTCTCTTTCCGGGTAAAATCATTGTGGCAGTTGGGGCATCCATAATTCTTCTCTCTGTGGAGTCGACGTATATCGGTCCCGGTTCGTTCTTGCGGAGAAGGTCTTCCCACAGTCGGTACATTCAAAAATTCTCTTTGCAAAGGCAAAATTGCTTCAGATAATCCTTCAGCGATGCGTTCAGTCCGGAGGCTCGAAACAGAATGATACGACGTAACTCTTCTCTGGAATTTATCTATTCGTAACGGACGTTTTTGAAAACGTCACAACGTTTTTTCATCTACTTTTTTTATTCTCGGTGGGCGTTTGTGTTTGTTTGCCATAGGAACACGTGTTAAAGTCGGAAAATTAGAAAATTAACATAGAAGACCCTGGAAAAGAAATACAATGAGAATATACAAATATAATTGGTCGGTTTACTTCAGTCAGATTGATTTGTCAACAAACATCTTGATCATCATTACATTTATGAGATCTACTATTAAAACGTATGCAGTTAGGTGTGGGGGGGGGGGGGTGGGGGTAGTTACGGACCTTATTAAATATAGGAATTTAGAAGGAAAAAATATTTCCATCCTAAAAATTAGTTTTGGGGGTGGGGGGGGGGGGGGGGGGTGTCAGTTAAGGCAGTTACTAAAATAGATAAGTGGGGGTGAGAACTCATAAAAATATGGTACTGCCCTAAAAATTAGCTAGGACGTCTGTTAAAACAATCACTAATTATAGGAATTTATAAAAACATATAGCACTCCTCACCACACTCTCCCACCTGAGTGAGAATTTGCCAACTGTTATCTGTGAAGTTTCAACTAAGAAATCCGACAATATCATCTCAATATTGTGTTTGAAATATATGACCACCATGATCTTTGGAGTCTAGAATTGTGATCGTCTCTTGAGTGCAAAAAGGCATCATCTTCCATGCTTTTTGTACTCAAGGGGCGAAATTTTAGACTCCAGTCAGAAAATCCCATAAAATGTGGTTAAAAAAACATTCAATATCTGTTACAAACGTTCACAACCGCAGGCTAAATACGAAGAAATCTACTATCGTGGGACATAAAGGAGTATTCGTTTCCCGACGTTGAAATAGTTCGGTGGCTTGAAATTGCCGTTACGTTACTCTACGGAAGATTCTCGTTGAAATTACAGCGGAAGCATTTGTCATCTGACGTCGGCGGAGTGCTAGAATGTTCTATGTCCCATAGGAGACATAGAACATTCTAGCACTCGGGCGACGAGGTCCAGTTAACGTTAATTCTACCGTACACATGACGGTAATGACTTAAACTAACTAGAGTTTCGTCGTGTGAAATCTTATAGAGGAGAGTTTATTACAGTGGAGACATTGAACTTACAACCGATAGGTCCGTGGTTCGATTACCACCATGGGTAACAGCGTTGTGTCCATGGGTAAGGCACTCAATCCCAATTGCCCACGTGAGGTACAGGCACTGTGTACTAAGTTGTACTGCATGTTGATGGGGCACCTGTCTTCAACTAATGCTAACCCTGCCTGTGTGGAGCTAGTACGGTGCGGAGTCTGACAGTTGCTCGCCGTTGCTCAGTGGTTCCCTCAGGATACTCCGGCTTCCCGATCTTGGCTGTTAAATAAATCTGACCATTGAAAACTTTGATTGATATTGGTGGAAAGGTGTAAGACATCCTCTATCCCCCATACTCTTCCGCCACCCCCTGTGTTTGTGATAGTAACGATTAGTATGGCGATTACCTCTCCATCGGAGGGTATCGATTTGCTTTACATATCAATTTGGGAGGAAATGACACCAAACCTTTCTCAGCCAATAGGCTATATACTGCAGAACTTCTCACAAAAATCACACAAACACTGTACCTCACAAAATGGTACCCCAACGGGAGCCCCGGGGAGCGGGGTAGTACTTGTTCACTGTGGTACACAAGTTGTGCTTTACTGGTAGAATAGGATCATGTAACCAACATCTAGAGTAGAAGTTCTCCAAAGTAGACAGCATGAGTATAAACAATTGGCTAAGGCCTAAAAAAGTTGAACATTTGTTTCTCAGTCCCTGCCGCATGCTTTCTTTTTATAACCAGTACAAACTTAGAAAAATAAAAATTAAATGGTTCATGTCTGATATTTTACCTAAGTTAATAAAATTGATAAATTTGCCTCTTGAGTGGAACAAGGCTTTGCAATGCTTTAGCATTGCAAAGCCTTCTGGCACTCAATGGACAAAATACACCACCATGCTATAGCGTAGATTAGGGGGCTTAAAACATAATACAAACCAAGAACATGAACTTTTGATGGCAAAGAAATAATTACAAAAATAAAAAATAAAATAAAAAAATCCTCACCCACATGCAATTTTACAAAAAAATGGCCGGAGAAACAGAAGATCTACTTTGTGGGGCCTAAACTCGATTTTTTTATCTATGTTGCGGTCATGATAAAGCCATAGATGCTGAAAGCTGCCTGGTGTAAGTCCTCTAAAGTGAGTAGCATTGGTTAAAACGATTCACTAACCTTGACTTCATACTGGATATAACCATTTATGGTGAAAGAGACCGTAAACACCAATAAATAAATAATTAAATAAATAAAGAAAGAAAGAAAGAAAAAATAAACGGTAATAAACGGTAAATCGATGAAATTATCTTTGTCTGTTGAGACTTAATTGCGAGTTTGATCATTTTTACTGCCACAAATCCGGTACTCACACATGCAGTCTTTAGGGAAACTTACATGTTAGCTTCCAAGAACCTTGCCTTTGTTTTTCGGCAAGTCTTGACTACCTGTATGGGCAACCAAGACTTGCCTAGAAAGAACTGGAAAGTCACATGATGTAGAATGTCAATCAAAGTGTAGCAAAAACAGATAGGAATCTCCCGATCGCCAGGGGTTGAAAAGCACAAGCAATATTTACGGTGATAGACTTCCGGGCTTATATATTACAACGACACGACCTTGATGAGTTCAGCCAATCAGCTAAGAATGTCTTCCACCCACTTTTGTTGACAGTTAAAAGAATATCTGAATCAAACTATTTATAATGAGCTGAGTGACATGTGAATTCAAAGTGCCCCATTAAGAATATTAAATGATCTAATTATCTAGTTTAATTGATAGACCTATTATTAACACTAAATTTTCCATCCCTGACTTATTTCGACATAAAAATCGACTTTTGATAAAGTTATTTCCCCTGAAAGTATTAGACGGGCGAGGACGGTTCAATTAAGAAGCAAGTAATTGTTGAGAAAACATCTATGACATCAGAAGAAAATAAATCGATTTTTCCCTTTGTTACTTTTAATAGCGAAAACAACAGACAGCTCTAGGAGCTGTCTGTTGTTTTCGTTATTAAAAGTTACAAAAGGAAACTCGGCTTTTATGACAAGGTAATTAGCAGCAACCAAATAACTGTCGACTTTGGCTCATTCTTTGTGGCAAATGTGTTTTTACAGAAATGTGTAAGTTTTTATTCTACCCATGAAAAAATCAGCAAATATTACAGATATTAATGGACAGGATGGTATCTGTATTATATTCTTGTCGGATCACCGAAGTTAAGCAACGTCGAGTGCGGTTAGTAGTTGGATTGATGACCATTTCAGCGACTGAATCGCGCCCCCGCGTTGTGTTCTTGGGCAAGGCACTTATCCCCGATTGCCTACATGGGGGCACGATGACCCTGTGTACTAAGGCGTACTGCACGTCGATGGTGCGCATGTCTTCAACCAGTGTAACCCTGCATGTGCCGCGGTGCAGAGTTCAGAGTTACGATGTTGGAGAGCTGACAGCTGCTCGTCGTTGTTCTGTGGTTCTCTCCGGAACTCTGGCTTCCTCCACCCGTAAAACTGTCACCGACATGATACGAACCTGGCTGTTAAAGTGTCGTTAAACCCTAATAAATAAACAAATAAATAAATAAATAAATAAATAAATAAATAAATAAATAAATAAATAAATAAATAAATAAATAATCTGTATTATATGTCATGATGCGTACACTGTTGATATAATGAAAAAAAATGGTTTGAGAGCAAATGGGTTTAAACAGAGAATAATAGTCAAATATTCAAACTGATGGGGAAAAAAATTGTAAAAACCCAGCTTCTGTACTTTTATACTACTCCACAGGGGAGCAAGGTGGCTCGGTGGCTCAGTGGTAGAGTGTTGAACTTCTATGCTGGAGGTCCCGAGTTCGATCCCTGTCCTGGACGATTCACGTTGTGTCCTTGGGCAAGGCACTTTGTCCCGGTTGCCTACATGTACATGGGGTGCGATGACGCCGTGTACTAAGGCATACTGCACGTGGATGGTGCACATGTCTTCAACTGCTGTAACCATTCCTGAACGGAGCTTGAACAGAGTTAGAATGTTGAGGAGCTTACAGTTGCCCGTCGATGCTCGGTGGTTCTCTCCGGGTATTTCGGCTTCCTCCACCCGTAAAACTGTCAGGGTCACGATTAGCCATTGTGCATAAGTACGTGACCTTAAACACCAATAAATAAATACTACTCCACAGAAAAATGCGTGAAGTTTATGAAATGATGCGCACATGGACGATACAACTTAACTAACATTTCGCATAATTCAATTTTTATATCAAATTTCCACTCATTTGGTGTTAAATATACTGATAACTTAAGAAAATTAAGCTAACTTAAATCTCTTTCAATGACGAACCTTGTCAGTCATGCTTGTCAAAAAGCTTTGTTTTTTCCCCACTCAACCAAATGTTTGGTTATGCATTTCGGGGGTTCATTTAACCTATTTCAGTAGACGACTGGCGTGGATTGGAAGATGTATCGATGGACCGATGGACCGATGGATCATGTCTGGTCGATCAATGTAAACTAAAAAAACCTTCTAAAAACATAAAAACAGCAAAGCATTTCTACTGCGTCATCATGATTCACTTTACTGCAGTTGCCCCGTTGTCTCCCACCTTTAATCGTTATAGGAGGTGATGTATGCGCCAGGGCAAGGCCGGTTACTTGGACTGGTTCGGTTGACCAGGGTTATATCTCGAGTTTATGTAAGACGGATAAATGCAGCGAGAAATTCAAATAAAATAAAATTACGTCACACCTGAAACGACCGCCCATTGTTCATACAGTACGTGGAGAGTGGATTGTAACTAAATCACCCGCGGAGTGGAGTTATCACCCAAGCTACAACTTTCAAATTTTGTACATATCGACAAAAAACACAAGCAATGTTTCAGCCAATGGACCTCCGGGTTTAACCCGGAGGTCCATTGGCTAAAACTTTGGTGGTGCTGGTTATGCTTTGCAACACATTTGCAATTATTCTTTGGGTGGAATCTCCACTCTGCGGGTGATTAAGTAATAATACACTCTCCGCGTACTGTATAGTGATGTGAAATTGTCTTCTTTTATTTCCTCTGACCATTTAATATCACAAAAAAAAAAAAAAAAAAAATCCGCGTTTTTTGTTGTTTTGGGGGAAAGCTACTTTTGATTATTTGATCTTGTCCACGCAATGGTTTTTAACATTCTCTTTTTACGTACAAGTAACATCTGAGCAGATATTTTTTTTTCAAATTAGCATTTAACATTTTAAGATAAGATAAGATAAATTTAATTGCAATAAAACATCCATATAGACAAATTGCATAACTATCTATACATATCTATACATATAGAAAATATATAGAACATACATATATATGAATTATAATTCAAATTCGTGACAGGTAAAGCTCAGTCAGTGGTGTGGCGATAGGGTGTGCATGTGTGCGAGGGGTGGGGGTGTAACCCCCCCCCCCCCTCAAAAAAACCTGGCCAAAATTTCCTATAGTTGGAAATTCGGAGAGCAAGTCATGAGTAGTTGGAAATTCCATCCATCTGGATTTTAGAGCTTCTTTGGTGATGCTGATGTCTCCTTTACTTCCTAAAACCAACTCGGTTTCAAATCAGCAAAAATTCCAACTGTTACTATTTACAACTACAGTGTACGCAATATAGAGCTTCATAAGTATGTATGATGTCATTCGGTACGAGATTTCTATAGTACGTTTACTTTTCATAATAAAAAAAATCACCGAAATGCTCTTCAAGAAAATCACATCATGTAAAATCGTTATCCTGAGTTAATTCCATCATTCACAGTTACAAAATGATGAAACATCGAAAAATGATCATTCCTGCATAAGATCTGACTTAATGTTAGGACAGTGTGAATTGCTCAAAGTTCTCAGCTTGAGCATTTTTAGCACATATTCATTTCCCAGAATAATATCAAATAATAATAACCTGATAATTCTATCATAAAAGTGTTGGCATTCAGTTACTAGAACTAATATTTTGCCCCCTTTCATGGCTCCATTTTCAAAAAATTTCTCGGCAGTGAATTTCCAGCTGAGGAGGGACCGGGAGGGGTCATCCCCTACCGGTCCCTCCCCCTAGTTGAAATTCTCTACCCTACCCCCCCCCCCCCCCAATCGGAAACCCTTAGCCACGTCCCTGATATCACTGTGCCAACGATTATAAAGTACTTTTAATGATTTACGAGATTAAGAATATCCGTCAGCAGCATTTAAAAGTAATTGATCAAATCTTCATGACCAATGAACAATCGTCAAGTATAATGATGCCAAACCAAATAACAGCTGCTACATGTAGGTTCCATTACTAGGTTGAACAAAACAGTCGCGTCATTGAAAACAGATATGCATTGTTTACCGTAGCGTTTACGGTATGAACACTGGCAGCCGACCGCCAGTCTTTTTATGGTAGTTTTAACATTGTTTTTTTATTTTTCTGTTTTTTTAATGTATTTTTCTGTTTTTTATTTTTATTTTTCAATGTCCAAATGGAGCAATCAGCACACAACGTTACCTTATGTGGCAATAAAGGATCTAGCAACAAAGCCTCACATCGCGGATAGCCTAATGCACTTCTGTCCAGTTGATTCTAGAAATGTCTAAAATACACGTCATCCCACGTCCACTTGTCTAACCCAACTCAAAATATATTTTGTAATATTCCAGGTGTTGACAGGAAGACAGCCATTCAGACTATGCCATCGACTCACAATGCACTTGACATATTTGTATTATGTAAAAATTCATCTTTGTATTACTGTTTTATTTTGTGTATTGTTAAATAAAATATCTATCTATCTGTATCTTCCCACATGGGTTTATTTTCATTTTTGGTGTCATTTGTACTGCAGAACAGTTAAAACGAGAAGTCCTGTCATGAAATGCGCGCAAATAGTACGTCGATCTGCTAAGACTATCAAATTCTGTACACATTGCCTGTACACAATCAATGTTTCAGCCAATGGACCTCCGGGTAACCCGGAGGTCCATTGGCAGAAACATGGCCTGTGTTTGCTATGAGTAACCAGGAGAATCTGTCGTGCTTCGGATGCCATTCGATGCAATTCCTACGCGCAATTAAGCTTAGATAAGCGCACAGTTCGTGACAGGACTTCTAGTTTTAACTGTACGCAGAACTAGGGTCTTTGCCAGACACGGAAGTTTTGATGTAGGCCATGTATACTTACTTTTTACGCTGATTTCTTGTCTGGTGAAAAGTTCTTGACAAGACCCATTCATTTGTTTTGATTGATATGCGTATTAATCAATACACATGCTGTTTTTACACTTTTTGTTTTGCTGACCGACATTAAATTTTGTGAACTTATAAACAGCTCAGTCCCCAAGCAGTATCATACTCATTGTCGTTAGAACCACAAAAAATGTTCTCAACAGCACGCATGTCTTTACTCTCCTTTAACAGTGACAAAAAATATACAGTTTTGCGACTTGAATTCTTTTCGTTGTTTTGTGATTTTCTTTAGTGGAAAGATTACCATGCAGCACCTCGTGTAGACTTCTATAAAGGATTCTACGGATGTTTAACGTGGAACATTAACAAGCATATATGAACCAAAGTTGTAACATGCAGCATCAATGATCTGTTCGATGGGCTTCACATCACACGTAACCAAACAGTCCAGGTAAATCATTAGCAGTGCAATAATAAAATACGTATTACAAGTCAATACATTACAAAAAATAAACGTATAAAACCGTATCCCAGCTTCCGCCATCTTCAAGAGGGCGGAGCAATTGGTTCTCTCCTGGTACTCCAGCTTCACCACCCGTAAAACTGTCTGGCAGAGGTGACCCTGGCTGTCGAAAGCGTCGTTAACTTCCAATAAATAAATAAATAAATAGAAAAATAAATAATAATAAACCGAAATGTCAAGCTGCCAATTTTATCCATACAGAACTTAGATCATTCGTGTAGTTGAGATCCAATATTGGAGTTGCCTCCCATTTTTTTCACGCGTCGATGCACATTCTAGCGGCGAGCAGGTGGGGCGGGCGGGCGGTCGGGCGGGCGGGCTGTCGGGCGTGCGGGCGTGTTTTTTGTTCGGCCATGCAGTATTTGTTAGAATACTAACATTCACATCAAAAGGTTTACCGATTACAAGTATACATTGTCACCCTATTTCCATGTTGCTAATATTACACCCTCCCAATGAGAACCCCGGGAAGTGAGGCTTTCCTGTTTATTGTGACAAACAAGTCCTGCTTTACTGGTAAAATTGGACCCGGAACCAACGACTGCGGTGAAATTCCACTAAATTGAGCAGCATAGATATAAACGATGAGCCAAACTCGATTTCATACCTATGTCGTGGTCAAGATACAGACAAGGATGCGCTGAAAGTGACCCTTAAATAAATAAATAAATAAATAAATAAATAAATAAATAAATAAATAAATAAATAAATAAATAAATAAATATCACACCCATTATCGCAAGTTCGACAATAAATACCTTTATTGTCCAGCCTTCAGTGATTACATATGTTGTAAGACGATGAAAGCATTGTGTGTGGTGGAGTGCTGCCGTCTAGTGTAGATCGTCACCTTCCTCTATGGTACAAAAATACAAAAACGCCTATTTTCAAAGTTAAATGGAACCATTAAAACAAAACCACACCAAAAATAGTTTTATTCAACAAATAAACGAACCTTCCGTTATCTTCAAAAGTATGTCCGTCTATACTTTTCCATCGGCATTTAATGTATCTTTTAATTTTCAAGTGACATCCATTGACAAATTCTTTGGTTCAAATAAAAATATGCCGAAATTAAATCAAGGTATCCTGCTTATATAATGATCTACACAGATGGATCTAAAGATGGTGATAAAGTATCATCAGCCATTGTTACTGGTGACCAGCTCGCCGTTTGAAACCTGTTACCTACCTAACCGATTTGAAAAAAAAAACGTCAACCGGTTATACGAAATATCGATAGTGATCGTCATTCCACGGTTAAAACGTAGATTACACCTCGAAGCAGCGCTGTATATAATGAGAAATAATCGACTTTGGCGTTCAAGACTTCGTTTATGATAGGCAATTTCCATGAGTACTGAGTAACCGCAGAAACTATTCCGTAGTATGTTTACAAACGAACGTTGTCGAGTACTCGACAACGTTCGTTTGTGTACACACTACGGAATAGTTTCTGAGAATACTGCTTTCCAATTCATATAGTTTTGATCCCAGATTCGGTGAAATAATGGCTACGTATAACCGGATATTATCCGGTTATAGCTCTCGGTTAGTCGGTTGTAAAAATGAGCCAACCATTTCAGCCGTAAAGTTTATATTATTCTCCCATAGACCGCTACAGTAAATTGGATTGTTGTCACGTCTCTTGTTTTCGCGCATGTGCATACAGGGGAGTAAACTACTTCCGTATGTATAATGCAACTAGGAATTTTACCAATTCAATCTTGTTTGACAGAGCTCATAGAGCTCTGTCAAACAAGATTAAATTGGATAAATTACTTGAATTATGGGAAAGACTTGTAGGTTGAGAGTTTAATATTCTTGAGCTTAGTATGCGCAAAATTAACTATACAGCTATACGGACGTGGGTTAAAATATTAATTATTTTTTTATTGGTGTTTACGGAGAGATATTTCTGCACACTGGCTAATCGTGACCCCAACATGGAGATAAAATCAAGTTTAGTCCATCGTTTATACCCATGTTGCTCATTTTAGGGGAATTCCACCCCAAGCAGTGGTGACTGGTTTCTATTTTACAAGTAAAACAGAGCTTGTTTATCACAGCGGGGAAATATTGATTGGTTCCTGTGTCATGTCTATTGAACAAGTTCTGGTGTAATAATGCAAAACCAAATATCAATTCCTAGAATCTGTTCTTGGTAAACAAGTTCTGTTTTACTAGTATAATAGGACCCGGTTGTCAACGCCTAGGATGCGAGCCCTCTAACGTTGGTAGCCTAGTATAAACGAATGCATAAACTTGATGATGTACCTGTGTTGCGGTTATGATGTAGAAAGTCCTTAGACACTAATGACTTAAAATTCTGCTCCCAGGTCTAACAAAGAGAATGGGCATTTTAAACAAGTGTGTTTTTTTTAAAATATAATTGGAAACGGAACTTGTAAGAAACCTTTTCTCCTCTGCGTCATTCCAGATTCTGGTTGTTTTCTACAACAATTTGTATTGAAGCGGATATCCAGGATTAAGTGTGTGTATGTCGGGGCAATTATTAATTCGAGAAGCTTGAAACTCCCTCGGCAATCTGAATGAAAAACTCGGTACTCTGAAAAATTATTTTTTGTCTTTGATGGCGATATCAAGTATCTGGGGGCATGTGTAAGGGTAGGTGGTTGTGGGTGGGAGGGGGAAGGGGTGGAGTGGTGGGGGAGGGGGTTGGCGATTGTAGGCGGACTCTATTATCTATTCGAAAATATTGAAACTCCCACGGCACAGAAAACTCGTTGCTCAAAAAAGTGATTGTCTGTCGCTGATGGGCGATATTTCGCCGAATCCTCATTCTAGACTTATCCTTTACCAAACGTTACGACGAAACCCCAACCAGCGCTATTGACAAAAATCACCATTCAATTTTCATTATTTTTTCTTTTTTTTGTTTCAAAAAACATAGCTTATGACCCTCATTTGAACGAGCTCATTTCCTACAAAATGACATGCTGTACATTCATTTCAAATCTAACCCATATCATGTATTAAATTTTCTAAATCCACGGAAAACAAAATACAGTTTGGAAAAGTAGAAATAAACAATCTGAATGTGCGTTGGCGTTACGGTAACCGGTTCTCGTCAGATCACCGAAGTTCAGCAACGTCGAGCCCGGTTAGTCCTTGGATGGGTGACCATCTGAGCGATCGATTCGGACCGCGTTATGTCCTTGGGCAAGGCACTTCACCCCTACTGTCCAGATGGGGGCACGATGACGCCGTGTACTAAGGCGTACTGCACGTCGATGGTGCGCATGTCTTCAACCAATTTAACCCTGCTTGTGCTGCAGTGCAGATTTACGATGTTAGGGAGCTGGCAGCTGCTCGTCGTTGCTCGGTGATTCTCTCCGGGTACTCCGGCTCTCTCCACCCGTAAAACTGTCACCGACACGATATGACCTTGGTTGTTAATGTGTTGTTAAACCCTAATCAATAAATTATTAAATAAATCTGAATGTGGGTGAAATAATTTACTGTCAAATTCACGGTTTCAGCCTGAAAAATGGTATGAAAAAATGGCGAAATCAGTCATTTTCAGCCACCCGGGAGCCCCCCAAAACGATTTTTTTCTTAATACCCCTCACTTATCAACGCCAGGAACTCGACGTTGATAAACTTCGGTTTCTGAGATGTGAAAAAGAAGTTGTATGCTTCCGTCTCATTTTTAAGTTACTTGCATGGTGACAACTCCGTGTAAAAATTACATTTTTAAAAATAGTCATTTTGTTGAAGCCACTGTTCCCCATACTTTCTCTGGTAATTTACCCCTAAACATCAGACTCAACCTCTGTGATCAAAACGTCGATCTCTGTTGTCCAACATACAGCCTAATATAATTGTATATTTGATACTAAAAATACATCTCCAATGTACATACTACAGTCTGGAGATTTGGGGAAAATATTTTTTAAGAGTCGGGCAATATTGTCTATGAGTTCTTAAATATATTCCGGGTTTTATATTATCAGGGTCTGCTGCTGTCATTACCATATGACTGGAAAATCATGCACGTTGCCCCAGGACACAAAATGCACGAAATATAGGTCTGAAAATTACCGAACAATTTCATTAACATATATTTGCTGCAAAATTCTAAAACATATCGTTCCGCTAGTGAAAAAAGGCGCCATCTGCGATGCTAAAGCATTGTAGATGGCGCCTTGTTGCACTCAAGAGACGATATCATTGTTAGTAAAATTATGAGTCATACTGGGGAACGAAAACTTTTTCATCCCCCGCAACATGACTTTCGCAAATCTGGAACCCGCGAGACATGACTTCTATAATTTATATATGATATCAGCACTAACACGGGGGAAAAAACCAATAAAGAGACACATTAATTATCAATTTCATCATAAATTTCTAAAAACCGTTATAGAATGTCAGCACTCTTCTCTCATTCTGAAACTTGAATTGTATGTAATAAATGGCCCTATCAAAAACAGGACCCAGAATTTTTTTCTAAGTACTTGGGTGTCTCCATTATATCACAACCCAAATTGGTCACACATTGTGAATGTATGCAACAATGCCACCAGGACATTAAGATTTCTGAAACGAAACATTAGGACCTGTTTAATACAAGTTAAACCACTTACAGATAAAACTATTGTCTGTCCCACACTGGAATATGCTTGTCCAGTACAAGAAGCTCAGCACCAAAAGAATATCAATAACGTTGAAATGCCCACCATGTCTTTAACAGTTTCCACAACACCTCTACTGTGGGTGACATGCTCAGCTCCCTGAATTGACCCGAACTGCGTGAGTAAAGGAAAAATGCCGGGCTTGCCAAATGTCAGTAATTAATAGCGGCCGAAACAAGACTCTCTCTCCCCCTCTTTCTTTCCCTTTTTCAGTCATGTAAAACTACCATCATGAAAGAGTCCTTTTGTCCTGGGGAATTTCTGATTGGGACAAGCTTCCATCAAAGCTTACCCTGTGTGTTCTTTGGATGCGCTCATACTGGGCCTCACGGAAAGGCCATCTTTCACTCTCTTCAACGCTTCGAATGTGGTCACTATATGGCAGAAGAAGAAGATATCCAACACCAGTCCTGTAGTGAACCTTACATGCCGCGTGGTTGGTAGATTAAGTTACCTGTAGCAGCTGGTAAACGGTACCATTACTTGTTAACACTTTAGTGGCCTTTATCCAAATAACGGCCAAAACCGGCCAGCGCTATTCTCAAAAATCGCCAGTTAATTTTCACTATTTTTGTCTCAAAAACATAGGTTATGACCCTCAATGGAACGAGCTCGTCGAGCTCGTTCCAATGAGGGGCCCTAACCTATATTTTTGAGACAAAAAATGAAAAAAATTAGTTGTTCAAGAATTTTGTTTGCAAGTGTCGTCTGCTTTTTATGTTAGGTAAAAGGTTAATCTATCAATTCTCTTTCATGTACATTATTTATTCGTGCACCTGGTGAACCTTTCTACACGTGAGACCAAGATTAATTTACGTTGAATCATTCCTCAACTTTTGAGGCCTATTAGAGTGGAGACGAGGCAGTGAACAGTTTTATACCAGAGATGTGAATTATCTTAACTGAACCCTTTATCTTGCGTATCTATCAAAACCGGCCCAGTGCTATTCACGAAAATCGATATTCAAATTTTATTTGTCACACATAGCGTATGAACACTCGTGGAGCTTGTTCCAAGGAGGGGTCATAAGCTATGTTCTTGAGACAAAAATGGACAACGTTACAATATTAACGAAATTATATTGCTAGGTTTATCTATTATACGCGTTGGGTAACCACACTCTAAAATCAGATGGGTAAAAAGCAACCCAAATCAACTGGTTTGCGAGAATATGAACCCAGTTGGGTTGATTTTTACCCCAACTAATTTTAGGGTGCAGTTAAATCCGTACTGGCAACATGAGGCCCGCCACGCCGGGATTATACCTTGTTACCGTGATACAAGCAGATAAAAGCAGCTACCTCTCCATGGACGGGGCATCGTCGATCGCGGGTGAGGTTCCCGGTTTATGACGATGCACATTTATAAAACTGAACAAGCAACGTTAAATCTCTTACTCCAGGTCACAAGGTGAGTGGCGCTTGTCAGGGTGTTTCCTTACTGTTTTCTTCATTTGAAAAAGACAGCAGACGGTCTCTCTTCGTGAGATATGCGAGTAAAAACTAGCAGTTAACTTTCTACACATCGTTTGATAATTTTCAGTGTAAATCACTAACATGTGCATATAAAAAATATACAAGATTTGATAGCAGCTTCATGGGGCAATTGTGTGAACATTTCGGGCCGCACAAAGGCCAAAATCAGACAGACATTGAACAGTCTCTGCTGTATCTGAATAGGCAGGTATATATAAGACCAAGTTGGAAAAACTAGAGATGGGCAACATACTGAAAATCCTAAACGATTTCGATATCATGTGTATATCCCCCAAAACATACTAAACCAATCACTGAGTATCAAATCCATCTATATTTTTAAATTCCCTTTCATTTGCTCGTTATAAGACCTTGTTGAGGCTTGATAGCAACTGAAGTGTTCATTTGAGAGAAGTGACTGAATTTCATTTCACTTTTGTTAACCCTAACAAACATGGGCAAAAGGCCAGAATTCCCACTAGAAAACGACATGCCCAGTTGCTTGGTAGGGGGTCCTAGACAAGTCTAACCCTTAAGGACATGAGCAATTGAGAGATTTCCCACTGGATTACAACCTATATATGTCCAATCGCTTAGCAGTGATTTCTAGTCAAGTCGTGGCTGCCTGTTAAGGCAGCCAAGACCTGACTAGAAATCACGGCCCAGGTGATTTGTCTATTGTCAGCAGGCTCTCCTAATGATGGCATGCTTAGGGTTCAGAGATCAAAAAGCCTGAAATAGGCTGTTAAAGGGTAAGATGTGTCTGAAACAAAAGCACTGTAGATATGATTTGACAAAAGAATGTTAATGTTGAGCTCATTTGTGACGCTGTAGTAGAATTATAAAAGAACAACTCACTCTGTATTTCCCTGTTGTGAATACCCCTTCGGTACTATTAGCAAATCCCTGTCAAGTCAAATATCGAACCGATACCGCGGTATACCCCCTAAAATACCAAAATCGATACCGAACTCAAAATTCTAATTCCGCCCATCTCTAGCAAAAACTTACCCAGACACAAGCCTATCACTCCAAAAAGTATCAAATTTCATATTTGCTTCTCTTGCGGGGAACTCCGGTCGAGAAGTATTAAGCAGTTGTGGTGATACAGAGGGTACATTCGCCTTTGTGTACTGTTACAGTGAGATGGGTCAGTCCAGTATCAATATACAGGGAGGATAAAATAATAACTGCAGGCTACTGTTATTATTTTATTATGAACGCCCCCTGTATAGACCTGTTATAAGACAAAATGGGACAAAATTATACCTTGGACCGAAAAATCGGTCTTGCGAGTTCAAAGGGTTAACCCTTTACCTAACATGAAAAGCAGACGACACTTGCAAAAAAAATTCTTGAATAACTAAATTTTTTCATTTTTTGTCTCAAAAACATAGGTTATGACCCCTCGTTGGAACGAGCTCGACGAGCTCGTTCCAACGAGGGGTCATAACCTATGTTTTTGAGACAAAAAATGAAAATATTTTGAAAATTAATTGGCGATTTTTGAGAATAGCGCTGGCCGGTTTTGGCCGTTACGTTGGGTAAAGGGTTAATATGTTGCATTGGTCACGATCAGAAAAATGTGCGATCGTCCAAATTCGTTGGTCGGTACTCATTCGATTTTGGGTGCATTTTTGATTCGATATTCGACCTGCGAATGAAAATGCTATACTCGCAGGACCCAACACCCACAGGACAAAAACACATTCCTATCATGCAATATTTTATTCTGTACTTCTCGAACTCGTTTATCAAACATTTTTCTTAATAAATACACAGACTGACTATCGTTCAACGTTCGTGATTATATAATATTGTTCGTGAATGAACACATATTGTTGCAAACTGGTCTGATTTATGCAATCTATTCTGGTCTGGGTCGCTGAATGGTGTTGTAACCTCCCTGTGAGACTAGTGTGCATGATGTGAAGACTTTTTCCCACACAGGTTTATAACACCTTGAACTATTTCTGTGACCGATCTGTCTCATCACTTTAATGTAAGCGTGTTCATCACTGCAGACATGAGATTGTGTTCTGGAACACCTTTTCTCTGTAAGTGTCTTTGGTATTCGGTGTTTGTCTGTGTTTCGTACCAACACATAGTTGCAGAAAGTCGAGTTGGAATGTTGGGTAGAAATGTCGTCTCGACTGATGTTAATAAAGGCTGAATTTATGCTTCTCAAGCTTTGTTCAAATCTTGGTGGAACCATCGTAAAGAAATCACTGTTTGCGCCGAAGCATAACTTTGGTCTCCTTGTGTTATTCCTGTCTAGACATATCATTCGGCTTGCTATGCACTCGAGTATGGAACAAAAAACACATAGACAGACGTGTAATAAATACGTTTTTTCAGAAATGATCTGAAAATATAAAATTGAAGAACAGCGTGTAGGTTAACATTTTCATATCACAACGCACAGTGGCGGAAAATCACTATTATAGTTCTCTGTTTACACCTTTACCCATTGAATCACCTACATCCACCCCCGTAAATTACAAACTGAGGAAAAAATATTTTTAAACTCCCCCTCACCACCCCCCCCCCCAAAAAAAAAACATTCAACAAAATCCATGTCATGTGAGCCCTCATTGGAAAGAGCTCGATATCGAGTCGTTCCAACGTGAAGTCACATGACATGGTTTTGTTGACATTATTTGAAAGTTTTTAAAATTAATAATTAAAATAATTTTTGGGGGATATCGTGTGCGTTGGGTAAAAGGTTTTAATGCACCGAGCAATATTAAAAGACGAATTCTATAATAACTATTTTGTAAAAGTTTTTGTCTTAAAAAATAGTGTGACTCCCAGGAGAATAGGATGCATCTCGAACATAAGAGGGCACTCTCATAGATGTGTGTACACTGATATACATAACTGGGTGACTCATGTGTTTCTGGGGAACACAATGGCAATTCTCCATTTTAAAACACTACCGATCAAAATTCGAAGATGGCACTTGTAAAAACGTTCTAGAGGAACACAAAATTTTCATGTTTTGCCTAAATTAAAGCATAGGTTTTGGGCGTATGAACTTTTAACAACTCGGAAGAACACAGACATTATAAGTTATTCTGTTTGTTGACAGGGGACATGGTCTCACGTTCCCTGCATGAAATTTATATTCAACCGAGGCGTTAGCCGAGGTTGAATATATGTTTCATGCAGGGAACGTGAGACCATGTCTCCTGTCAAGAAACAGAATAACGTATATGTCCCGTTCTTACACAAGTAAAATTGAAATGGAAAAAAATCTTTTATTTAGAAAGCAGACATTGTTTCGGCAAGGTGTTAACTTTTATCATAACAGACTGGAGTGATTTCCCTTTATTCAATGTTTACGTACGCAATCAACGGGGCAAGATGTTCTCGATTCGTTTCAGTTTATGTTACAGTAAATTAAGGAAAAGAAACCTCATAACCTAATTAGTTTCATAAATAATTACCCATGTTTACATAACTAATCTTTTTGTACGTAATAACGGTACTTTTGTGTGTATTTTACTTCAGTTAAATGTATTTGTCTCAGTTGATTTCAAGTGAATAACGACATTGCGATGAACCATTGCTCATGGCAACGAGACGCTTTCCTCGACAGTGGACATAAGACTCGCTGACAGTAGACATATGCGCGTGCCCGGCGATATAAAATAAAATTGACATTGACCAATCACTGTAAGGTATTGCGGTTGGTATCGGGACATAAAAGGATACTAACATGCGGATATACTTATCAGCAGTGGAATGTCTGTCTTAGTAACATGGTGTGAATACAATACACAAAGCAGTGTTTGGATGTAAGTCACGTCTATACAGAGAAACATACGAGGGGATGTCAAAAGGTTTTGTGCATAACATAAATAAAGCTTGAATATCGATACAGAACATATTTATTTTTCAACGTAGTCCCCTTGTAATTCAATACACTTGTTAAACCTGGTCTGCCAGTCGTTGAGGCCGCGTCTATAGAAGTCCATATTTTGGCCCTGTAGCCAAGCCTCCACAGCAGCAATAAGTTCCTCATCATCTTTAAATATTTAACCACATAAGTGTTTCTTCAAATTTGGAAAGAGATGGTAGTCAGTACGTGACTACCATCTCTTTCAAAATTTGAAGAAACACAAGTGACTACCATCTCTTCATTCGTCTGAGGCCAAGCACAGCACTGTCAACGTACTGTAGCCGGCGCGTTTCACACTTTCATGTAGTTGCCGTAAGGAAAGTGTCCGATGTGATCATGAGACTAACAAACCAGATTCCATCCATCGTTTTAGATGATATGTATTGATATAATGGTTTAGATGTAGGACTCCTAACTGTCAGGCGGTGTTGCCGATGGATCGATTCCCGACCGGGGATCAGAAATTGGAACTGTATCCTACTCTCAATTTTCATATAATTTTTCTTCCCACAATAAGTTTTCTGAATTTTCAGGTTATGAAAAAAATCCAGAAGGTGATTGTCCAAAAACCCCTAGCATAAATTTGTGCAAATATTCGATATTCGAAATACAATCCGATTTGAAATGTATATTTCGGTCGAATTCGAGTCGATATTGAAGTTTCAAAAATGAATTTTCGAATGCGGTTAACGAAAACAATGCAGAATTTCATGCGTTTTTTTAAACTAGAATACCAACTCACTGATATTCCAACTGTTAACAGCATTGATTCATTTAACCATTTGAAGCTTGATGGTATCTTCCATGAAAGGTTTAATGACAGCAATTGGAAGAGGATACATTCATTGTTTGGGGATAGACCAACTGACCCCGAGGCTGCACGTTGAAAATATTAATTGGCCCACTCCACATTTTCACTTAGCTGCCATTGTACTTAGTAACATTATGTCACATCATGTTCCTAGGCCTTAAAAGCAGTCTTTCGGGTTCGAAGGGTTAACAGATATCCAATGAAATGGTTTCCAGTGTTTTATCGTTTGTTTATGAATGTTCTCGCCAAAATGATTTGTATCATCCCACTGTAAACATATACGTTTTCTTTACAAGAAAAGTAAACGGGAGCGTGTGGCTCAGTGGTGGACTGTTGGACTTCTATGCTAGAGGTCCCGAGTTCTATCCCCGTCCGGGACGACTCGCGTTGTGTCCTTGGGCAAGGCACTTTATCCCGGTTGCCTACATGGGGGGACGATGACGCCGTGTAGTAAGGCGTACTGCACGTCGCTGGTGCACATGTCTTCATCCCCTGTAACCCTGCTTGAGCGGTTATTAGCCATTGTGCATAAGTATGTGACCTTAAATACCAAAAAATAAATAATAAATAAATAGAAAAGTAAACAACTTTTTCATTATTGAATTTGACACTCTGAATTTGACAGAAGTTGTGGATAATGCCACTACGTATGTCCGTGGGTCCATTTGTATGTTATCTTCAACGCCCTTAACTGGGCCGATACGGTCTCTGGGTTCATACGTTGAGACTGATAGAAGTTCTACAATGGGCGCCCCACTTTCGGTTTCATCCCTCAAAAGACCAAAATGGACCTCGATACACGAGTATATGCAGTAACATGCCATCGACTTTTCTCTGCCACTCATTTTTTTTATAAACTGCCAATATGACCTTTACATGTTGTAAATGAATGTTACGTTCTCCGTTTGAAACAACAGGTGACTTATCACTTACCAAACCAAATTTCATTCTAATCAAACACTAGAAGACTGTGTTAACTCCGTATCTGACCGCCAGTGGTTTAGACTTTGGTTTATTAACCCTTTACCCAACGTAACGGCCAAAACCGGCCAGCGCTATTCTCAAAAATCGCCAATTAATTTTCAAAATATTTTCATTTTTTGTCTCAAAAACATAGGTTATGACCCCTCGTTGGAACGAGCTCGTCGAGCTCGTTCCAACGAGGGGTCATAACCTATGTTTTTGAGACAAAAAATGAAAAAATTTAGTTATTCAAGAATTTTTTTTGCAAGTGTCGTCTGCTTTTCATGTTAGGTAAAGGGTTAATGAGAATTAAGTTTCAAGAACTACGCGTCATTTTCTGGTGAAGGGATTTGCCATAAAACGCCAATACTCTCACATGAGGGAATAACTGTAATGGCACGATTTCTTTCCATGGGCCGTTATACTTCAGTTTCTTCATGAAAGACATGAAAATGTTTTCGGACCTTAAGGAAAAAGGGTAGCTAACCATTGTTGCATGTCCGTTAGTAAAACACAATATATTCAAAGTGCACATTGTTGTTATATTAAAAAAAAACGTGACAAATTTATTTGTTAGATTCCAAATTATTATATAAGGTGAAATTTCTGTTATGAGTGGTTTAAAAGTATCGTATAACAAAAGCAAGGGTTTGCAAATCTCATATAGAACCCTAAAGTATTATCATGGATATTTCACACTTTGAAGAATTTTAGTCTAGCAAGAAATAAATTATTATTCAAACTGTTGCCCGATTCGAAAGGCCCTATATATGATATGTATCAATCTTGCTTACCTTCATTTTCACGCAGCTTGTAGTGAGGAATGGCAGACACACAGACAGGGCGCTTCATTTTTATACACTTCACATGATAGAAAAACCCCGTACGTCAGATAAAATATTAGCATCAGGTAGTCTTTAAAATCCATTCAAAGAATCAACTTCCTCTCAGCAAGAATCTTTAACACTTCCTCCACTTGAACAGGACCTGGAAAGTTTCGCAGACTAAAATAACGGTCAATCATAATGCTATATCAACGTGTGAATAGACTATTGTGAAAACTCGGGATGTTAGCATGATGTAATTAAAAATTATAGATTCGATTGACAGACCTATTGGGAAGACCAGCGTAACAAAGATATCGAGGTGGGAGGGAAGGGCGGAAGATTGCAGAGTCATCATGACAGGGGAGTGCAGAGAGAATAGAGGTGCAAAATATCGGTTGAATGTTTTCTTATAACGTAATAAACTCCTTTGTGATTTAGATTTTTTTCACAAAAAGTAAACTGTTGAATGAGAAATTCCAAAGCTATCAACAACCTCCATATGGCGTTTGGTTTTCTGAGAAATGATTTTAAAAGAGCCCAAGCTGATAAACAGCATCATTACTTCTTAACTGATCAGTTATCTTTTCTGTCCATTATTTATTTGTGCACACGGCGAACCTTTCTACGTGGGACGACATTCATTCCTTACTTAACCTTTTCAACCCTCATTTCCTGGAATGGTATCGCCTTTGTGTACAGTTAGAGTGAAATGGGTCAGACCAATATCAGTATTCAGAGAGGATAAAACAATAACTGCAGTCTGCAGCCGTCTGGTTGTAGACTGCAGTTATTATTTTATCATCAGTGCTCCGTGTATAGACCTCTCATAATAAGACAAAAATGGGACGAAATTATGCCTCAGCCCGAAAATCGGTCTTACGAGTTTTAAGGGTTAATCCTTGATCAGATCGGAACTGATACATTTTTATCTCAGAGATGTGTATTATCTTAACTCAGCCCTTTACCTAACGTAACGACTGATAACGTATAGACACGGGGGGGGGGGGGGGGGGCAGCCCTGCAGGAAATCCTAAAGTGAATTTTGCAGTCTTCGCTGCTAACTTCGCTGTGGGATTTCCCATAGGACTGCCTTCCTGTTACGACCGACACCATACATCAAAGTTTTCCATAAAAATTCCTATATTCTTAATTTGGGGTCTATAATGTAGCATTTTGGCATGACAAATCCTGTATTAAATGTATTGGTCTATGGTGTTTCCCTATATACTGTCCAGCAGGCGCCCATTTTCTGCATGTGATGTGTACACACTGTGACACATTGTGTGCTAGCTCGCAATCAAATATTTCACCAAACACAAGCCTCCACGTTCTTGGAATCCCCTCTATGGTCTGGCTATGTCAAAAGAATCCCCTTTCCATCATGCTGCATGGTGTTGTGGGCACATTGTTTACTAGCACACATGCACATATCAGCACACCCAGTGTGTGCCCATGTACTGCGTGTGATATGTACACACTGTGTAGTAGCAAACAGAAACATCTGAGAAAATCGGAATATGTTGTCCAAAGCAAACAGAAGTCATAACATAGGTAGTATAAGTTCAGGAATGTTGGGGTGATAGTAGCCAAAATAGTTTGATGCAGACGATTCAGAAGGAATTCGAGCAAAGTTAATCTTATATAACGAAGCAACACTGGCAACCCTATAGCATTACGTACTACTCTTATAAGAAGGAAACCGGAGAAACCCGAACAAAATAATGTCGTTTTGGTGATTTGGGGTTTGGTTTTGTGATTTCGATAATTTTTCGGTTATTTGTGGTAATTAGATTTACTGTTATACAAAAGAACAGCATCCGCACGACTATATTACACAAACGTGCCACTCTTATAAAGAGGCTTCTCAAGGAATCCGAACAAAATAAGGTGGTTCTTGGTGATTTGTGGTCGTCGTCGGTTTCATTTGAGTAATTAGATTTACTCCCATGCAATCGAACACACCACAAGCACACACTCCGTCATGTTGTAAGCCAAATGGGTCAAATTGTAACCACGTGTCATCATAGAAACCAAGAAAACAAAATGGACGCCGGAAACACATATCACCCTAATAACACGAGCTGCGAATGCGTACTGATACCACGTATCACAATGGGTTTAGCATCACAATATGGCCGCTCACGCGAACTACCAAGACAATCAAACATGACATAAATGGGTCACTTGACTATAACGTCACTTCCACCTCCGTCTGAATTGGACGGATCCGTCCCCTACCTACTACTCATCTCCAATGGTTCAGGTGAACGAAAATCGCACACATGCAAGGAAAGTAGAAGCCACCACTTCCATTAGCATATACATATTTTTTCGTTGTCACTCAGCTGAAGACACTTTCAAAGCAAACATGAAAACCTAAACTGACCGGCTACGTACAGTTAGAGTTTACTCTGGTCTCTTGTCGGATGAAACGTTCTTAATAAGACCCATTCATTATTTTTCATTTAAACTCTTATTAATTAATATGCCACCTGTTTTCTGAGTCGAGACCTCCTTTGAAAGTTACTGAGAGACAGCAATGTGTACTTGGAAAAATTCTCATACCACAGAATTATTGTGCTAAGATATTACTATCAAAAGACGAATGTCCGAAAATTTTTGAATAATTAAAAATCTAGTTTTTTTACTCCAAAAACGTAGCTCATGATCCTCATTTGAACTAGCTCCGTGGGCTATGTTTCAAAGTGAATTAAATTAAAAAGATAACTTTCTAATGAGCATAATTGTTGATAGCACTGACTGGATATGGCCGTTTGCATTAGAAAAAGGGCTAAAATTAGTATCCGCCCACTGTATTACTTACGAATTTCCTAGGGTGCAAAAGCCAGCTCCACAACTCTTCGAACCTACATCCGTGCTGCATCCGTTTCGGGGGCTCCCAATAGGGGGCCCACCGGGAATTTTCCCGGTGGACCAAACCTGATTTCGTTAATGAAAATTTGAATCTTTAACGTGGAATCTAAATCATACTGTTTTAGGGATCAGAGGGATTTCTCTGCATATGTGATCAAGTTTGAAAAGTAAATCATAAGCTGTCCTAATATAAACTTTTATCTAACACGAATAGTGGTGACACTCTCACAAACGCAAAAGTGTTGCTTGAATAAATGAACACGCTCATTTTACTGCATGAAACGAGCCGGTTCCAATGAGGGGTATTAAAGTTTTGTTTGGAGGCAAAAATTTAAAAAATATTTAAAATTAAAAAAATATTTAAATTTGAAAGGCGTTTTTGTGAATATTGCTTGTTAGATATGGCCATTACGTTTGATGAGGAAGTTAAATGCGCTCGTCGCCAAAAAAATATTTACCATTTGGCAAAATCCAACTTTTCTTCATACAAAAGTATCCCCATGTTTCATATGATGTCGTTCGTTTCAATTAAATAATTAATTTGAAGGCGAGAAATTAATGGGTTTTTTTCAAAAACGGCAGACAGCATTTTTCAACCAGATCTGGTTAGCCGATCACTCACAGAAAATTCCAAGACAACACAGACTGTAATGTCAGTTTCTACATTCGGCGTTATTTGCTTTTCAGAAAGGCAAATGTGGAGAATGTTTTTAATTTGATCTGAATTGTCAGTGGCAATACATGTCTTTTGTGTTTTGTTGGAAGCTGAATTTAAGATAATACGCAACATAAGTGTGGCTCTAATAAAGCACAATTGTTGCTAAAACATTACATAGTTGTTGTCCGTGCCGGTCATTCGTGGAGAGCGGCGAAGGTAAAATTATTGCGCGTGTATTCCATGTCTTTTGAAACTGTGTCACGCTGTTGTGTTGACAACTGATCACCTTCGAGCAACTTCGTTGAAATCTTTGCAATGTCGTATCTTATGGAAATTTATGTGCATTAACCCTTTACCTAACTCAAAAAGCAGACGACACTTGCAAAAAAAATTCTTGAATAACTATTTTTTTTTCATTTTTTGTCTCAAAAACATAGGTTATGACCCCTCATTGGAACGAGCTCGATGAGCTCGTTCCAAGGAGGGGCCGTGACCTATGTTTTTGAGACAAAAATTAAAAAATAATGAAAATTAATTGACGATTTTTGAGAATAACGCTGGCCGATTTTGGCCGTTACGTTGGGTAAAATATTAAAGTTTTTTAAGTGAGAGATTTAAATAATTTCTTGTTGCTTTTGATGTTTTAGTCTTCGCACACGGTGTTTTCTTTGGATGCTCCTGCACACGCAAGCAAAATATGAGATTTGATATTTTTTTTAAATTAGCGGGTTATTGCCCCTTTAACTTTTACATCTACACAGACAGTGAACATAATTCTCGCGGACACCCGAATCGATATCATCTATGAATTACCACATTAAAGAAAGTTTCAAAAAGTTTCGATCTTTCACATTTTTTTTTTGTGATACCAAATTGAAAATCCAACCACAACCAAGGTACATGTATGGGCAAGGTTTGTCAATACGGAGCTGGAGGACAGTTTTATAATATAATTTTAGTAATCACGATAACAAGCACTGCATTCAAATAAACCTTCCGCTTTATATACACACTTTTATGGGTTTTACCTTTTTTATTTTTTGTTTCAGGCATATCAAAACATCACTTCTCCCCGATTGACATACTTTATTATGGAGCGTACTTACTTTTCAAACTGAGTGGTCAGGTGTTTACGATGAACAGTCTTTTTATTTCTTGTCACTTCTTTTACCCACCTGTGACAAGAATCGGAATAAACATAGGGGAACCGAATGGGTTAAATGATAATTATCACGAGAGCTATTGCTGAAGGCAATTTTCACCCCGCTGCAGTACTAGACCGATGAGGCATAAGAATGGAAAGGACGGTAAATCTGGTGAAAAATACGCGGGAAACTTTTTATAAGATGAAATCTATCCACTCACTGCTGAGATATTGCTGCGCACGGACGGACGGACGGACAGACGGACGGACGGACGGGCGGACTAGCCATCCGTCCGTCTGTTGTCTTTCGTCTGCAGGACCGTCTGTCCGAACGGACATTCAGGAGTTATGAGCCAAAAAAGTATGAGCTCAGTTGCGACCAAATTTAAGAGCTTTCCAATTTGTACCGGTATTTGAGGTTAATGAGGGAATAGGGTGCTGTTGATTATTATTAATTAATAGAATATTAAGATCGAATCTCATAATGTTTTTCTAATGGTGGAATTCTTGAACTATCATCAGTACCATGCAGTCCGCAGTACGGACTCTCGCGAAGTCAGTGGAATTGTGGGTTTAACTGCCAGTCGCTTTTTGAGCCCATAAATGTTTCCTGGGTGAAATATTAGGATCGAATTATGAGTTAAGCTAATAATTTTTTCTGAGCTCTTAAACCACTCATAATGGTTGAATTCTTGAACGGTTGGTTGTTCGCCGTCCGCACGTTCGTCAGTGTGAAATATGGCCACGACACTGTCCATACATCCGTCTGACAGCACCGCGGCTATATTTCAAACAAAATCTTTCCAGTGGGACAACGGTGTTCGAAACATTATATTCTGCATCAGACATGTAAGAAAATTTCGATTACGTTTCGATATATCACCAGCTGATGAAGTTCACTTCCTTCTTGACTTTAGTGAGATTTGTTTGGTTTATATTGACCTGTCTTTCTGATTTCCCAGCGAATGTTATCAAATGCTGTGTTATTCTAGATGGGAGGAGTGCCTCTAGGGTTTATCCTCGATCAGCTGCAGTGAAACTCCGGAACGCTTCCCGACAATAGCCGATCTCTCCAATATTAACCCTCTAAATGCAAAAGTTCATTTTTTAATGAAGTTTTACTGGTGCACAGTGGGTCTGTACACCTAACCTGTAGGCAGTAGGTTTTCTGTGTCATTTAATATATAGAGGATATGAAATGAGTGTTTTTCTCATATAATATTTATGAAACGAGTCAAAGTATTTTCCGTTTTAGCGAGCCCCTGGCGAGCCCAAACGGAAAATTCGGACGAGTTTCATAAATATTATATGAGAAAAACACTCATTTCATATTCTATTTATCATATGACATACACACGCACAAATTAGTCGCTTAGTATGACTTTTTAACACATCACCTAACTTGAGTTGCAGACGGCACTTGGAAAAAAACATCCTTGTATAACTAAACATTTTCATTTTTTGCTTCCAAAACATAGGTTATGACCCCTCATTGGAACGAGCTCGTCGAGCTGGTTCCAATGAGGGGTTATAACCTATGTTTTGGAAACAAAAGGTGAAAATATAAAAAAAAATGAATGGCGTTTTTCTTGAAGGTAAAAGATTAATACAATATAACCCACCCTAAATAGGTCAGATAACGTAAATTCTACCTTCTGAAATTATGCAAATGTGACCCAGTGGTATTTTGTTTAGCCAATCAAATTGTCCAGTTTTGAAATTGACCAATGAAAGCTCCCAACTCTAATTATGCAAATTACGAAAATGTGGCCCAGTTGTATTTTGTTCAGCCAATCAAATTGTCTAGTGTTGAAATTGACCAATGAAATTGACGGAAGGCTTTATTTATCACTGATCAATATGAAAACAAAATATCAAGTGCTTTAAAGTGAACAAAACGGACGAGTCATATGATAAATATATATATATTGTTTTATTTAGGTGAATCCAGGTGAACACTTAGTGGAAACTGTGCTCTAAACTTCATCATTATCATTCCTAATTTCTTACCGTAATTAGTTACAAAGTAAATTTGTAACGTAGACCAGTCACGATTTTCAACGTACTGAAAATATTAATTAGTTTCCCCCCAGATAATGAATATGAACTCTTTCATGTGATGTTATTGATCTGAAATGGAAGACAACCACATACAGTTTTAAAGGGTTAAACGACAATAGTTTTCAGAATTTAATAAACAGTTACATTATAATGAGGTATGCAACATCTCGTGCTCTTTCAATTACATTTGTACTGGTCATATTGTAAGCCTGTGTCAACGATGACCTACTGCGTTGCTACGACTGTATCTACTCATGCTGACACTAAAAACATTTCGGTACCAGTCGATAATAAGGAATTGCTTTTTTCCAGTTATCTCACAAATGGTTGAAACATACTTGAGATAAAAACAAGAAAGCAATTCCCTATTGTTTTTGTTTCTTTGGGGGGAGAAGTAGGTGAGGGGGGGGGGGGTTGAGGTGGGAGGGAGTATTGACTAATCCGACTCGACATTAATTCCACGAAATCTTTCCATGAAAGCTTCCATAGCATCATTTTCAGGGACATTGAGAGAAAACGTAAGCAAAAAAAAAACATATTTCTTTTCATTATATAGAATATATAAGTACTGCATAAAGGAATCTTATTGATTTTACAATGATGACCGACAGTTCGTCCCCTGAGTTCCAATGTGTTCTATGTGCCTAATGGCACATAGAACACATTGGAACTCAGGGGACGAGTTGTATAACGAATATTGTGAAATGACATCCGGACAGCAACTATGTGACGTCGCTTTTCCCGAATACTAAACTTGAGACTTTTCCGTGTGCATTGTGTGAATCTTTCTCACAATACTGGGGACAACTCTTTTACATTCCCAACAGATACCCCGGTACTATTAGACAACATCAATCCCACAATTGATGATGATGACATCACAGTTTATTAACCCTTTACCCAACTTAACGGCCAAAACCGGCCAGCGCTATTTACAAAAATAACCATTAAATTGTCATTATTTTGTTCATTGCTTTGTCTCAGAAACATAGCTTATGAGACCTCATTGGAACGAGCTCGTTCACCTCGCTCCAAGGGGGCGGGGGGGGGGGATCACAAGCTATGTTATTGACACAGAAAATGAAAAAAAATAGTTATTCAAGAAGTTTATTTGAAAGTGTCGTCTTCCTTTTGTGTTATGTAAAGGGTTAAATAAAGTGGCATAATCGATAGTAAAAACCTTTCGCGGCGTTCTGCCATATACATTAGTAATTAATATACAGGAAAGACTGAAGATCAGGAAGAGTATGGAGTAACAAATTTATCTTTTGTTAGCTCCGTCATCAAGAAGTTGTTTTTTCCTCTAATAATATTTTTAATTTCTTGTTTACTTTGGAGGGAGTTGTAAAGTGTTTGTCATTCGTATTATGCCAATAAAAACCACTTAAGAATTACTTTTCTATCTGTTTTGTGAATATCTGGGATTTTATTTTTTTATTTCCTTTTCTTCCGTAATTGAGTTCATTCGTCCATCCAATCTCACGTTTCCTTCATTCGTTCACGAAGGATTTAAGTCATCAGTAGTATTGATGGGGGTGATTGAAAGTAAAATGTTTAACACTATACGCTCAGGTGCCTTCCATGGATGTCAATTGGAATTTCAGTGTTAAAACTTTACGCTCACTCACCCCGTCTCTTAACATTAAATTCACCGTTGACACTCATAAAGGCAGTACGACATACTGTCCTCCAAGGGAGTCAATGGCGAATTCAGTGTTAAGATGAGGGAGCACAAAATATTACACCATACTGCCCTCAGGATATCTTGTTTTTTCTGCTTTTCCCATTACCAACACTGACAAAACACTCAATATCAATACCAACAATCACGCACAGAAAAAAGGATGTGTGATGGAACCGTGCTTCTCAATTTTACGCCAGACTGTCTTCAGGATACCTTTTTTCTACTTCTCTCTTGTTAGAACAAAACACTCATTACCAACACTGACAAAACATTCAATACCAATACCAACAGTCACTCACAGAAATAAGAATGTGTGATGAAATAGAGAGTAATCGCTTGACGGGACTGGTTACGTGAAATAATTCATGAGAGGTGAGAGACGTTGTTCAAACACGAGTGCTCGAATGCGCACGTGTGTTTTACAATATAGTCCCTCGCCTCGAATGAATTATTTCACGTAACCAGTCCAGACAAGCGATTACTCTGTTTATTACTTTTCATTATTAACGATAATTATATTATTTAACCCTTTACCAAACGTAACGGCCAGAACCGACCAGCGCTATTCTCAGAAAAAGCCATTTTTTTGTCTCTAAAACATAGGTTATGACCCTCATTGGAACGAGCTCGTCGAGCTCGTTCCAATGAGGGGCCATAACCTATGTTTTTGAGACAAAAAAATGAAAATAATAGTTATTCAAGAATTTTTTTTGCAAGTGTCGTCTGCTTTTTATGTTAGGTAAAGGTAAAAAAACCCCAAAACAACGAAGTCCCCATTACATCCACGGCATCTTCGTTTGCGCGCACGGATACATGACCCAATTGTTGATTGCATAATTCACTTGTTAAGTTATCGTTTATAATCAAATCCGGAAATCCCAGTAAATCACACTTTGAAAAGTAATAAACTCTGCTTCTCAGTTTCATGCCAGACTGTCTTTTGGATATCTTTATTGTCCACTTCTCTGGTTGTTTGAACAAAACACTCATTACCAACACTGACAAAACATCCAATACCAATACCAACAATCACTCACAGAAAAAAAGAATGTGTGATGGAAATGTGCTTCTCAATTTTACGCCAGACTGTCTTCAGGGTATCTTTGTTTTCTACTTCGCTGATTGTTTGAACAAAACACTCATTAATCACTGACAAACATTCAATAGCAATACCAGCGATCAGTCACAGAAAAAAAGAATGTGATGGAACTGTACCTCTCTTCCTGAGAGTTTGTGTTTTAGAAAATCTCTTTTTAATATTTTGAGGAAGCCCTGATAAGGATTGCTTTTCTGTTACAGTCAATGTAATCAGTTATCCATTCTCTTTGAACACCTTCCAATTCCATTAAAATGTACCCTTTCCATGTTGGATTGAGGAGTGTGCGACTTGTTGTTCTGTTCCGACTTTTTCTCTTCAAAAACCTAAGTTTGTGTTGTAATGGTAGCGTTTGTAATAGTTACTAACTGAGTTGGAGGTATTCATGAATTTGAACAACCTGCCAACGTGCGGTATGTGACGCCGAGCTGCGAAGCGGCGAAGTGTTACAGCACGTTGGCAGGTTGGTCAAATTCGTGAATACCGACAGCGAGGTTAGTAACTTACTTACACTCCAGTTCACAGAACGCACGGACCCAGGTATGGTAACCTTGTCTATTATTCTATCGGATATTTCACGTCTCTTACCAACCCGGAGAAGACAAGGGAATTGGTGTGTAAACATGGTTCTCTTCCAGGTTTTTGCAGAGGTGGAATTTGTATTGGATAGTTTTCTATTATCTTGAATTCTACCGGTACTGTTAGTTTCTTTGCTGACAGGACAATTTGGTTGTGAGAAGATTTAATTTCTTGTATAGCTTTTAAAATATTATTCAGTATACATTCACTACGATCTGTTGATGTTGAAGCGGCGGTTGATGTCGATTCAGTGGTTAGAGTTCTTTCTTTTCCATCTTCTGATGTTAGTATTGCAGGATCACTGCTTATTAAATCGCCAAACACTGATAAAAGATTGAATTCTACCATATTTTCTTGACTAAACAAATACAATCATCACTTTATTATTGTTACGTAGTATTTACACGTACGTGGAGAGTGCATTATCACTAAATCACCCGCAGAGTGGGATTCCGCCCAAGCAATAATTGCAAATTTGTTGCAAAGCATAACAAGTACAAGCAAAGTTCCAGCCAATGGACCTCCGGGTTATACCCGGAGGTCCATTGGTTGAAACATTGCTTGTGTTCTTTGTCCACATGTACAGAATTTGAAAGTGATGCTTTGGATGATAACTCCACTCCCCGGGTGATTTCGTTACAATCCACTCTCCACGTACTGTACAGGCAAAGCAAATGTCATTCCGATCAAAATCTATCCAATAAAACGTCCACGTGCTATTTGGATTATGAGGTTGCAAAAATCAGTCATTTACGACTGTTACTATCACGTCGTAGGAGTAAGTATAAGAGTTTCAACTAGAAAAGCCGAGATAGTTTTTTATACTGAACCAACCATGTGAATATAGCTATCCATAGACTTTAAGATATCGGAGAGAAGAAAAGGAATTGGAAAAGGTGGAATGGAGCGGAAATCAATCAGTACTATTCCAAGAAATAGTTTACGACTTGCAAGAAGAGTCGGAGTCCAGAAAATTTCATCTTCAGTATTTGCCGAAATTGAACAAGATTTACGGAATGTAATCAGGGATACCACCTGATACACAAGATTAAGATGAGGAACGGGCCATTGTTACTAGAGATAATTATAACAGAGGATGTAAGAAGAATGGAATAATTATGCTGGCACTGTACATCATATTATTTTCTAACGTGATCTTTTTCAGGAGAAAATAAGTTTGATGCACGGCAAAACTTTTTTTGTAACGCACATGAGTTTTCTTGCAATTCACAAATTCTGAAAACAAAAATACTTATGTGTGGCATAAAAAAGTTTTTGCTGTACACCAAATTATATTTTAACATAAAATTATTTTTTACTTGCACAAATATTTTTTTAAGAAGAAAATAAGTTTGATGTACTTCAAAACCTTTCTTTTTTAATGTTTATTTTATTCAGATCTTAGGTACTTATTTACAAAGAAAAACATTTTTTTCTATGGTACTAATTTTACGATGATTGTTATATATAACATAAAAATAGCAAAGTTTGTTATTCTTGTGAGTGACATGAATTTTATTCGTAGCTGCACTATAGAGATGGGAGTGTTTAACATATGAAGTAGCAGAGATGTCGTGTGTGTTTTGGCAGAGACTCAAGGTTATATATGCATATCAAGCACTTACTGTTCACCTTATTGCTTAACTAAAAGATTTAAACTTGAAAATTACCGGAATTACCGTAACCCTATACCCGTCGTAATGGCTAAAACCGACCAGTGCAATACGCAAAAACCACTCTAGAATTTCATTATTTTTTCAGTCTTTCTCCCCAAACCACATCCCTCGACCCCACACTCAATCGAGCTCGTCCTGTTCATTCCACCGAGGGTACAGAAGATGAGGGTAGAGGAAATCTTTTTTTATTTTATAAATTTTATCATTTTTTAGCAGGGAATATCACATTTACAAAATATTGTGCTTGGTAAAGATTCTAAATGACTCAACCCACGCAACAAACGGTGCTCCTCTAAACAGTGCAACCTCGCAACAAGTTACATATAAATATGCCGTGATGTTACATTACCGATCGCAGTCTGCGATGTTACTACATTATTTCGACAAAAACAGTATAAGCAAGATGTAAAAGGGGTTAAACACTTAGCAGAGAACTGATTGTATCCTATCTTAAGTTTATCTCTTTGATGCGCTTATTCGAGTATGGATATTTGGATATGATTTCTAGCTTTCTGTAATTTCTTAATTGTTCAAAAAATCTTGTACAAATTAATTAATCTTGTTGGTAGATTAATTTTCACTTTGCAGGAATAAATAAACTTTCTAAAGATAAGCATGTGAACGTCTGTTGTGTTATTGGAAAGGACATGGATATTTTTGTGGCCTAAAATAACGCAACATCACACTTGCCTCTAACATATCCTAAAAGTTTCAGAAGAACTGTTTTCACAACAGAACATAAAAAAAACAAGTGAAGTATTGTCCACTTTGCATTGCAACAAAAAGAGAATAGTTCCGTTTCAGAGAGTTTGGTTTGCATTTATAAAGTTTTGAATTCACGTATTAAATTTGGTGGACAATTTTGAAATGCAAACTTTGTAAATATGTATCATCCGTGATTACAAAGGGGATTTTATACATGAAATTCCCTATTCTTTGGAGGGCAGATTCATATCTAAAACCTCATTCCATTTGTTCTGTGCATTAATAAGAAGTGTTGTGTGCAGTTCTAAAAAAATTAAAATAAAAAGTCCGGGAGACTTTATTAGTAGAGTTTAACATTTCTATGTTTCTGTACTGAATAGAAGGCAACTTGGATCTGGTTGCAATTTTCCAAGATTTGGGTTATGCATTTATAATACCGCGAAAAACTGTAAATGGCTACTAGGTCATTCAAAAAGTAAATAAATACCTTTATCAAATCAAGTTTTATTGAAAAAAGTTGTCCGGTAACTTTTATTAGGTTATTTAGGAAGATAGTTTCACCTAGTGTTTCTGCCTGGACTGTGGTGCTTTTCTTGTCCAGAAGAGCTCAGGCCGAAAGAACAAATTTTCAGAATGTGTTCACATATTCCGCAACCACTTATAACCCTTCTTCGTGTAAATACCAAAGTTTATAAGTTCCGAACAATTCTAGTTCGTCAATTACGAGAGTTTTCCACGGAGCCAACGAGGAAGAGTCCAATAATTTATTAACCCTTTACCCAACGTAACGGCCAAAACCGGCCAGCGCTATTCTCAAAAATCGCCAATTAATTTTCAAAATATTTTCATTTTTTGTCTCAAAAACATAGGTTATGACCCCTCGTCGGAACGAGCTCGTCGAGCTCGTTCCAACGAGGGGTCATAACCTATGTTTTTGAGACAAAAAATGAAAAAAATTAGTTATTCAAGAATTTTTTTTGCAAGTGTCGTCTGCTTTTCATGTTAGGTAAATCATTTTTATAAAGTACGACTAAAAGTTTCAACGTACGGAAATTTGATTCCCCCGTTTTCAAAGGGCCAATAATTGTTGTACATTTAATTTTTTCAACTTTTCAAGGCCAAAATTAGCCTTTATACCAGAGATTAGTGAGAATTGTTTAATCATATTCCTGGAAATTTCTGAAGAGTATCCATCGTCACTTAAACAGAGGGTGCAGTCATTGCTGTATTGACTGATTAGATATTCTGAATTTTTAATCTTTTTTGCATTAATACTGGGATTAAATTTTAGCGACGAGCGAAGAATTTCTACACTTAGAATAAAGAGATATGGCGATAAAGGATCATCTTGCCTTACGCCTCGTTCTATATTGAATCTTTCAGAGCAATGGCCGTTATTAAGTACGCAACCAGAGATGGTGCTGAAAAAGGTTTGAAACCACCTTATCATGGGGGTCCAAAATTTAAAAATTCCATCATCTTTTGTATAAAAAACCATTCAAGATAATCGAAAGCCTTTTTGAAATCTATGAGAACTGGGATGCATGGAATGTCTAGTTTTTCACATTTTTCAATTCAATCCAAAGTTAATCTAGTACACTTCCCAATATAACGACCCTTCATAAAACCGAGCTGGGTGTCTGAAATTAAATTGGGAAGAATTGTTTTTACACTGTTAGCAATGCTGCTGATCCTATTTTTGTATAGACGGTCAGAACCGTAAGTCTGGAGGCCAAAAATTGGACATGAGAATGAAGCGAACTGAATAAACAATAAATAAACGATCGGGACGAAATTCGAAATAAACAAATAAAACAGATCCAATACTAACCAAATGAAGATAAAAGATGTGACAGATGATCATGAAATAATGAAAATTATGTAAAAACTCTAAACATTTACGAGAGATTTCCAACCAAGCTAAGTCTACCAGTTTCAGATCACATGACCTCAAAACCAGCGAAAATGCCTATCACGACAAACAGTAAAGCTATCTCCGTTTTAACCACTCTAGTGTCCAACCTATAAAGGGGCTCAGTAAACTAAAATAAAGTTAAAATTATTTATTTTTATAGTTAACATAGCATCTGCTACACATATATTGTGTACGCCCTCCCTTGATAAATACTTTTAACGATCGTTGTGTAGCGTCTCTCTCGGAAACTTCACGCTCAATGGATATTTATGTTCCAAACATAAGCCCCGGTTTCCACCTCTGGTGTGATTCTTTCTCAACATGTCTTTATGTGTCTGCGTATGTATGTCCTCGTGCCCTTTACATCCTTCACGTTGGTCTTCGTAATAGCTCTTGTGGAGTTCTGCCAGAGACCGTCAAGATGACGAATTGTGCACGTCCCGTCATTTAAGTACAGAACAGATATTTGACTAAGCCCATCTTTCTATTAGGTCACTAAAGGAATACTTAAGTTTATATTATTTTCATTCGTTTTTTTTTCTCCCCCCAAAACAAATCACACTCCCATTCCCACTCCCACTCGCCGAAAATGGTATTCCACTCCCAGCATCGTATTCCTCTCTCAGCGATGGCGGACTATATCGTTTTGTGTGGAATGTTTTGAGAGTACTACGGAATCAATTATAAAGGGTTGGCTTGGGAAAACAAACAAGGAGAAAATAAAAAATACAAAAGTTCACTGCTTGGATTCGAATACGATTTTTATCATCTCGTGGGGCTAACGCCTCGTGAAATAATCCTCCGCACGCCACACTCGAGAATAAAGATCGTACTCAAATCTGACTGAGTGGTGAACTATTGTCTATTTTTCAACGTAAGATTCTTATTCGCGTTGACATTATATATTCAACGTTTTGACGCCAAATCAGACCGCTCGCCGGAAAGCTTCAAAATTAAATTTCAAAGTATAAAGTCTAAATTAAGTGTCATTTTTGTTCATATGGTCCAGACAACTTCTCCTTGGAGTGGGGCAAATCGGCGTTGACCATGCTTCAGTGAATGATATTTTGGTGATCGCTACAATCTAGTTATAACTATTTTGGTATTTCTGGATCGATTGCTGATAACTCTTCTGTTGAACAAACTCACAGAAGGTGAAAAAGACACGCTAGACGCTTTGAGAATTAAATTATTTTTTTAGCAAATACCGGTAAGGTGATTTGAATGTCTTTGGTCGTGAACAAAGACAAAGACAACATTGTATAACGGGAAATATTAGGACCCACAAAGTAAATCTTCTGTTTCTCATGCCATTCTTTTGTAAATTTGCATGTGGGCGGGCGGTTTTTTATTTTATTTTTTATTTTTGTAATTATTTCTTTGCCATCAAAAGTTCATGTTCTTGGTTTGTTTTATGTTTAAGTCGTCATAATCTACAGAATAGTATGGATGGTGGTGTATTTCGTCCCTTAAGAGCAAGATGGCTAAAGCATTGCAAAGCCTGGTTGCACTCAAGGGACAAAGTTATCTATTTTATTAATTTTAGTAAAATATCAGACATAAAGCATTTAATTTATTTTTTTAGGTTTGCATTGTTATAAAAAAGAGAGTACGCGGCAGCCACAAGGACCACGCGGGACGGCCTGAGAAACACATTTTGAACGTTTTCGGCATATATGGCTTTTAATTAGATGCAAGAATTACCAGGGTTTTTCTGCTGCAAGTGAAAGCTTGAGTTTCCTCGTACTCATAAATGAAACTATTCTGTTATCCACGAAAAAAATAGATTTAAACTCTGATCTCATATTTAAATCCCAAAATATTAGAGGGGAAATACGAAAAACCGTTAGATGACGCCGCGCAAGCTACAAGAGAAATTGCTCAATATCTGATGAGTCGATACATTCCGATTGTTATCACATGATACGACCCTTTCCGCACATCAAAATCACAGTCTGGATGTCGTACAGCACGACCATTTAACTCTTTACCTAACATGAAAAGCAGACGACACTTGCAAAAAAAATTCTTGAATAACTAAATTTTTTCATTTTTTGTCTCAAAAACATAGGTTATGACCCCTCGTTGGAACGAGCTCGACGAGCTCGTTCCAACGAGGGGTCATAACCTATGTTTTTGAGACAAAAAATGAAAATATTTTGAAAATTAATTGGCGATTTTTGAGAATAGCGCGGGCCGGTTTTGGCCGTTACGTTGGGTAAAGGGTTAGTACCTATTGAGGAAGTAGTTGCAGGTGCATGCCAATGTGTGCTATCTTATGCGACCCCAAGCTCCCAAGCCACTGGACAGCAAACCCGAATGTTAGATGATTTAGGGAACTTTGTAAAGTACGGAGGCCGTGGACTATACACTTTCCACGGATGGGCAATATTTACACGGACGCAATAATATTAGATTCCAAACACTAATTACAGGAGTAATCATCAAAAATTTAATTAATACAGCACCGGGTACAACCTGGTGCTTCATTCATTAAAATTTTGCTGATGATTGCTTTTGTTCACTACGGCGACTGTACTTTGCGTACCACACAAACTCCTATCTCCAGTTAATCCATTGTCTCCCGTGCTGTAATGTTCTGTATGACATCTGTAATATTTGTCAGAAATTGTCAGTAGATTTGTCTGAATGAATCCACTAGTATTTATTGTCTGTTACAGGTTGTTTCACGTGTACCCACGTAAGGTTGAGAGAATAAATTGAGTTGAAATGAACAAATCTGATGTTGCTATGGCCAGGAAAGAGTCTTGCCCGCAAGTAGTTCATGGCCTTTTTTCGGATTCAATCGTGGAATATTTCAGTTGGTCAGAAAAAAAACATGAACGCTTCACTAAGCCATCCAACTGAAATATTCCTTCCAATTGAATCTGATACTACCATAAACATTCATTTTCTTTGAATCAATGCAAGAAATGTTTCTTAATCGAGAATCGAGACTTGATTTGACCTAAATGTTGATACCAGTTTGACTCACCACAGCTTTGTAATGTGTTTTATGATTAGACCCTGTATTCCCAATAACTGTTTTTTGTAGCTTCATGTTTTCAAGGCGTATTAAACACTTATTTTTGGAATATCTGTAACTAAAGCACAGTGAATATATATATATTTTATAAGCGAAGGGACATTACATTACTTCAGCAGTAGTCAAACTCCACGAAAAGTTGGTAAACAAATAACGGTCTATAATTGCATCGAATCCCTCGCGAAGTTAGACTGATAGCATGAAAACTTGCAAGTTACCTTAACCCTTAAGGGCTGGAGATTTTACATATTTTTGCTACACTTTGACATTCTACATACTGTAACTTTGCTGCTGTTTTTGGCAAGTCTTGGCTGCCTATAAAGGCAGCCAAGACTTGCCTAAAACCAACTTCCAATGTACTTTGCATGCGACTTTTGAGTTAGCCCAAAGACTGCATGTGTGGTGCACCTGTTCTGCTCATAACAGTGTCGAATTCCTTACAGAATTTCACAAGTTGTCTGAGAGCTTACTTTGAAACTTGAACCCTGACCTCTGATTGTCTGTTTACATTTCGTGAGCTACGCATCATTTTATGAGGTTTGAACTGTTATTCAAAAGATGCTAATAATTGAATACAATTGAATTCATCAAATATCTATGCACTTATGAGTTCTGAACCGTTATTTCAAAAATGTTAATAACTGAATACAAATGACTGATAGCAGTATCAAAATTCATTATCAATATCATTCTCATTATTATATTTTAGGGATATGTCGTCCCTTGATTGAAATAAAGCGCCATCTGCAATGCTTTAGCATTATCCCACTCAAGAGAAATATTATGTTCACTAGAGCCAGAATTATACCTTTACTGAGGGCGCCAGAAGCAGGGACAGACGGAGCTTCCTCCTTGCTCAAAGTCTACGGGACAAGGGGCCAGATAAAACCCCTTTTCACCAGTAGTGCCCTAGTGGCAAATAATTCACTTTCAGAGAAACTCTCGAGTATTCGTTTCTAACGTACGTATTGTGTGCCAATGCCATTGGGGGTATATCAGGTATAATGGCGGAGTTTGGTTGATAATCACAGAAAGAAGCTATACAATTGGGGGTGATTTCTAAAGCCTCATATCGTACCTTGATTAGAAGAAGCTGATTTGGCATTACAGATGGCATCTTGTTCCTCTCACGGTGTGATATGTATATGTTAATACTATTGTGTATCTACAGTTTGTACAATACGTTATAAACTCCCGGTCTTAACTCATACCAAGAGTCAAGAGCCCTTTTTGATACCCCTACCACTCTTATCCCTGGGTAGTTCCGACGCCCTTGGTAACAGGGTAGTTTTGCTTTTGGTAGTAAAAGCCGTCTACAGCAGGCAAAGGGTTAATAATTTATGGAGAGTAAATGAAGACTACAGTAAAATTGGCATTAATAAACTTAAAAGCATAATATAATTTTGTTTCCTATTTCACAACACGTCTCTTATATTAGCGATTACAGTCATATTTGAGCACCTTTTTGCCGACGACGAGGACAGATGGTTACGAGGCTTGTTGGAGAAAATGGTTCAGTCTTCAACGGAATTTTGATTGATGTAATCTTGTTTTAAAGTTTCTTTTTTCCGTGTTGAAACATTTCTTACAATAAAATAACATAATTGAACTGGAAACAATATGTATCATTTTGTTTGCGATTTCGTCATTTATGGATAGATTCAGATTAGTCGAGTATAGTCAGAAACAGTTAGTACATGTAAGCGTCAAAAGAGACATATTACTGCAGTCTTCGTTGCATGATGATATTCGAGTACGGCATTCTTGGCTGCACGCATGTTAGAATGCTAAATGCTTCTCCATAAGACAAAAGTAGATTTTCATATTCTTAACCCAGGGACCTGTCTAAATCATTGAATATAAAGCTGTCAAAGTTTATTGTTTGAGCACACTGAGTATGCTTTATAACACATTCGCGGGGACTAAATCACCTATCTCTTTCAAGTTCAGGACCGGGGAGAGGAAATTCGGGCCTCAGGGTTAATTCTGTGATGGGGCCCCCTTTCGAAAGTGTCGGGATACTGATGCAGATGCCGAAGTTCTTGAAGTGAAGAATTCTTGAAGTGATGACACCGGATCTGGTACAGATGTATATAGATAATAGTCCATTAACCCTTCACCCAACGTAACGATCAAAATCGGCCAGTGCTATTCACAAAACTTGCCATTCGATTTTCAGTATTTTTTCATTGTTTTGCCTCAAAAACATAGCATATGACCCCTCATTGTAACGAGCTCGTTAGGGGGGCGCGGTGGCTCAATTGGAAGAGGTGCAGGCTGCAAGCCGAGAGGTCCTCGGTTCGAATCCCACCTGCGGCAAACGCGTTGTGTCCTTGGGCAAGACACTTCACCCCCATTGCCCACGTGGGGGCACGATGTCGTTGTGTACTAAGGCGTACTGCACGTCGATGGTACGCATGTCTTCAACCAATGCTAACCCTGCTTGTGTGGAGTTGGTATGTTGGGGGGCTGACAGTTGCTCGTCGTTGCTCGGTGGTTCTCCCCGGGCACTCCGGCTTCCTCCACCCGTAAAACTGTCACGGTCATGGTTAGCCATTGTGCAGAAATATGTGACCTTAAACACCAATAAATAAATAAATAAATAAATAAATAAGTAAATAAATAAATAACGAGCTCGTTAAGCTTGTACCAATGAAGGGTGATAAACTATGTTGTTTTGACGAAACAAATCGAAAAAATAGATATTCAATAATTTTGTTTGCATGCGTCGCCTGCTTTTCATATTTTCATATAAAGGGTTAACAGACTGAGCATCTCCACGGATCACTCCGATTCCTTCTTTACATGAGTTGCTACTAGTATTCCACTAAGACGGGCAATTTATCTTGCTGATTCTCGCTCGGGGATTTGGGGGGGGGGGGGGGGTGCTTGGCACAGGAGTCAGAACTTAGGGGAACCCAGGCCTGGAATCCAGAATCCTGGACTATGGGTCAATTCAAAGTTCCGGGCCCAGGGGTTACTACCCCGAGCGCCTACTCTCTACACGGCCTTGTTCCAGTTGCAGAAGTATACACACGATAACTTCAAAGTAAAAATATAAATGAAATGAAATCATAAACAGGATGTTTACTATTTACTGAGGATTTCAATATCGAATCAGGAATCGAATCTCACCGTTCTTTAACCCTTTACCTAACATGAAAAGCAGACGACACTTGCAAAAAAAAATCTTGAATAACTAATTTTTTTCATTTTTTGTCTCAAAAACATAGGTTATGACCCCTCAATGGAACGAGCTCGACGAGCTCGTTCCAAAGAGGGGTCATAACCTATGTTTTTGAGACAAAAAATGAAAAAATAATGAAAATTAATTGGCGATTTCTGAGAATAGCGCTGGCCGGTTTTGGCCGTTACGATGGGTAAAGGGTTAAGTTGCGGATATTGAATGGTAACTCGTTTGCTTGATCAAGCCAGTTAAAAAAGCGGAATATTCTAAAACGGAAGCAAGGTAGTCTGGGAATGTGAATCCCTTGAATTCTTCTATCGTCGTGTCTACAGTACAGGGTACCTGGTGGTTAAAGACGTGTGCAGGAGGAGATACTTTGACGAAGCCGGAATATCCGGAGAGAACGATGCTGGAGCGGCGAGTAGCAACTCGTCCCCTGAGTTCCAATGCGTTCTATGTGCCTGTGGGCACATAGAACGCACTGGAACTCAGGGGACGAACTGACAGACTCCCCAACTTACTAAGTTCGCGCAAACAGAGTTAGCTGCGGTTGAAGACAAGTGCACCATCGACGTACAATACGCCTTTGTATACAGCGTAACCGCACACCCACGTTGACAATCGGGATTATGTGTCGTGCCCAAAGACAGAACGCTGTGACCACTGGTCAGGATCGAATCGTCGACCTTCGGTTTAAAGTCCATTGCTCTAACCATTAAGCCACCGCGACCCCTCTTGGGCGTCATACCTGGGGGTAACAATAATAAATAATGTTTTAAGCCTAAAATCCGCCTAAAGGTGTCTTTACAGTGAAAGAAAGGTACAACATTATATTTTCCCGTGAAATGCTTTTCGATATAAATGGGATTTTTATCCCGATTTAAAGGTTTCAGTACTTTGTTCAGATTTTAATATACTCAGCATGGAATTCAAAAGAGCTGGGGCTACAACCGAAAGGGCCCTCTCTCCAGTAGAGACAAGTTTAGAGGATGGCTAGGCCAGATTGTCCATGTCGGCTGACTGTAGGTTCCGGCTTGGAACATAAGGTGATATGAGTTCCGCAAGGTATGACGGTGCGATGTTGTTAATACATTTAAAAGTGACAAATGTAATTTAATATTGTATTCTCTGCTGGACAGGAAGCCAGTGGATGTTCCAAAGAATCGGAGTTATGCGGGAGAATTTGCGGTTGCGCGATTGTGGACATTCTGAAGCTTATCAACTAAGGACCCAAACAATAGTGAGCGACAGTAAAAATGGCGACTCGTAACGAAAGCATACACAAGCGTCTCAGAAGTGTTTACATCAATAACTAGTCGTATCTTGCTGATATTCCGTAGATTAAAAATGCCGCGCGACGACCTGCATGATTTGATTGTCCGCGGCAAGGTTTTCACCCAAGAGGTATCGCAGGTTGCGAACAATAGTATTGAGCGAAATTTCATTACCCTCGATTGACAGAGATATCTTGTCGAAGTTAGACAGTTGGTGAGGCAGTCCTATGGTAATGGAATCACGTTACAGAACTACTTTAACAGCTGTCTTGATCTTCAGACATTATCGCCAGAAAGTACCATAAAATACTTAAGAAACACAGACTTATAATTATATCAGTTGTAGCCTAAACATCATGAGATTTATACTCCTTACTCATCTCTTTGCTTCCACTACATTACTTCTCACAAGAGCAGCGGAATTCCGCTCACCATAAGCAATGTTTCTACAACCCCCACCCCATGCGCCTTTAAATTCTTTTCTCATAAAATCAAATACCATATGGAGGTTGCTGGTAGCTGTAGAGTTTGTCATTCAATAGTTTACTTTTTTGGAAAAAAAAACCCAAAATCACAACGAGTTCATAATGTTACAAGCAAACATTCAGTCAACATATCTACTCAAAGTTTGCTAAGCACCACATATTTGACACATCATTGTGAAATTTTCTTGTGACACATTTGCGATATTTTTGGTGGATGTGATTGAGGAATGTATTGAGATTGTCCCCAGTGTTTACATTAACTATCTTGACAGGCAGACTTTTCGTGACAGTCATGGAAAGCATGTACCCCTTGATTTCCATGATGTTTTCGTGTACTGTCCACATGTACATGAGATGTGTAGGGTATCCAGTCTTCATTTCAACACAAACCCTTGTGATTTAATGATTGAATATGGCGAATGCAAATGTAGGAAGACATTTATCTGAAGCAGAAATGTGGTGGGCTGTAGGGATAGTGGAACAAGGGGATACCCATCGTCAGGTTGGTGAAGCCCTTGGTGTGCACCATACGGCGATCACCAGATCCTGGGCAAGATTTCAGCAGTATGGCACACCAGTCAGACGACATGGTGGTGGCAGAGACAGGGCAACATCTGCATCTGAAGGCCGGTTTTTGATCATTCAGGCCCGTAGGAACCGCTTTGACACAGCAACCCAGCTTCGCAGTGACCTTCAGAATGCATCCGGGATAAATGTTTCGATGCAGACTATCCGGGCAAGGTTGCACGAAGGTGGCCTCCGATCGAGAAGACCATGTATTCGCATTTCAGCCGTCCCAGAACCACCGTCAGGCACGATATGAATGTGCCATGGATCACGTTGGATGGACCAGAGAAGATTGACGACCTGTCCTTTTAACAGATGGGTCAAGGTACTGCATAGACAACAAAGATGCGTTCTGGGGTATGGAGAAGACCAGGAGAGTGATTCCATGCAGCCACATTACTGAGCATGACTGCTATGGTGAAGGGGCAATAATGGTCTGCGGCGGCATCAGCTGGGATGGACATACAGAGTTCTGTGTCCTTGGCCGTGGTACATTGATTGCACAACGCTATATTGATGAGATCCTGGATGCCCACGTCAGATTGTATGCAGGTGCAGTGGGTGATAGATTCATTCTGATGGTCGATAATGCCCGTCCTCATGTTGCCCATGCTGTCCGGGAGTACCGACACAGGTAGGGGATTGAGCGTGTGGACTGGCCAGCAAGATCCCCTGACCTCAGTCCAAGCGAACATGTCTGGAATGAGTCGCAACTTGCAATTTCAGTCCGTTCAGTCCAACCAAGAAGTGTCCAGGAGCTTGGTGCCATGCTGGTCCAAGAATGGAACAACATCCCACAAATGACCATCATCTGGAACCTGATTGGGAGCATGAGAAGGCATTGTAAAGCTGCAATTAACAGTAATGGGTCTCATACTCGATATTGAACCCATATCAGTTCGCTCCGTCAACTTTTTGGCAAATTTGAAAAATTTCCTCTTTTACCAATAATATCCATTTTCCATGGTTATCGTATTCAAAATACTGTCAAACACAAACAAAATCTCAATTTCTGTGCTTAAATCATTAAAGATATAATTAAATATAAAATATATCCACTTTTCCTAACAATATTTCAACTAAAACGTAAAACAGATAATTGGATATACTTGGTGCTTAGCAAACTTATTAGTATATATCACATCTGTTCTCTCTACATTCCCCTGTCATGATGGCTCTGTCGACTACCCAACTCCACCCCACCCAACTCGATAGCTCTATTACTGAAGTCTCGGATCTGTTTAATAGCTCTGTCGCTTAGCTCTATCGTTTTTAATGAAGTAATCGTCCCCTGAGTTCCAATGTGTTCTATGTGCCAGTAGGCACATAGAACACATTGGAACTCAAGGGACGTAATGCTAACATCCCGTGTTTTCATAATAGTTTATTCACAGATAATATTATAACATTATGATTAACTACTATTTTAGTCCACGAAACTTGTCCGGTCCTGTTCAAGTGGAGGAAGTGTTAAATATTCTTGCTGAAAGAAAGCAGATTCGTAGAAAAGAATTTTTTTTTGTTTTTTAAAACTACCTGATACTAATATTTTATCTGACGTAAGGGTTTCTTTCATCCTTACGTGAAGTGTATAAAAGCGTCGAGCTCTGTTTGACTATCATTCCTAACGGCAAACTGCATGAAAATGAAGGTAAGCCAATATTGATATATACCGTATATAGGACCCACCTTGCGAATGCAAATTGTGACTTTGAATCGTTTCTCGAAACGAATCGGACAAGAGGTGCGTTAATCGATTCTTTTTATGAATCGGTTCGCGACTTTCCGTTTTCACAATGTTATGCAGTGGATGCGATAAATCGTTCAGCGTTCGGAAATGCACCCGATTGCAGCGGTTTCTTCAAAGAATAATTCACACTTTCTCTTGCTCTTTGCATTGCTTTGGCAAGGAGCGATGTATTCCAGTAGAATGTGAAACGTTTCCGTATCTTGACATTTTCGTTATTCATCTCATCCGATTCGATTCGAACCAATCGCATGTCCGAGATTCAGTGACGAATTAACTCGAATCGGGAAACCGAATCGAGAATCAATTCGAAATTCGAATAGTAGCATGGCCCCAATCGTATGCTTTAGCCTGCACAATTATTTGCTTGTAAAATTCTTCGAGTGAAATAACCATGATAATACCTCAGTTTTATGTAATGACACTTCGTCCCCTGAGTTCCAATGTATTCTATGAGCCAGTGGGCTGCCAGTAGACTGCCAGTCGACACATAGAACACATTGGAACTCAGGGGACGATTTGCAAACCCTTGCTCCGACTACTGACCAGGAATGCGTTTTCTTGTCTTGATGGAGAAACTGAAATAACCCTTTACCCAACGTCACGGCCAAAACCGGCCAGCGCTATTCTTAAAAATCGCCAATTAATTTTCATTATTTTTTCATTTTTTGTCTCAAAAACATAGGTTATGACCCCTCATTGGAACGAGCTCGTCGAGCTCGTTCCAATGAGGGGTCATAACCTATGTTTTTGAGACAAAAAATGAAAAAAATTAGTTATTCAAGAATTTTTTTGCAAGTGTCGTCTGCTTTTCATGTTAGGTGAAGGGATAAAACGGCATATGGAGAGAAATCGTGTTATTACAATTATTCCATCGAGTGAGAATATTGGCGTTTTATGGCAAATCCCTTCACCAGCTAAATTACGTGCAATCCTTGGAACTTAATTCTCATTAATAGCCCAAAGACTAAACCACGGGTGGAATTAACACAGTCTTCTTGTGTTTGATTAACATGAAATCTCGTTTGGTTAGTGAAGATAAGTCACCCGTTGTACCAAAGAGCAAACGTAATATTTATTCATTTGAAAAAAGGGGACGGAAACATGAAGGGTAATTTTCGATGAGGAAAGACATGAGGAAAAGGGTCAATTTTATGGTTTGGGAGATCGGTGAGGCGCCAATGGAGGAATTATGAAACAGTTTTTGATTGACTGCTGGGATAGGAGGGAGAGTGGGGGAGGAATATTCCGGCGGGGCACTGGGTTCATGTAGGCCTTCTCGTTAAAGGCCACGACAAATCAGCGGGAGGCCGAAGATTTATTAGTATTATTATTTTCAACCTGTTGAGCTCACATTGGCAGGTTATAAAAAATGAGTGTCACAAAGGTCGACGGCATGCTACTGCATATCCTCGTGCACCGAGGTCCCATCACTGATCTTGAGAGATCAGATCAAATGTGCAGAACTTCTATCGGTGTCACCGTATGACTCTAGAGACCGTATCGACCCAGATAAGAGGGTGGATGACCACATACAAATAGGGCCAAAAACAAATTGCGGGAAACGTATCAAGGAGCCTCACAGCCCGGCCAAAATTTTTATTTTTCGAAGTGGTAGAACATTGCATACTTGCATCTGAGCGATCAGTGGCTGTCCACATATAGGACATTTACGATAGCCTTTTTGTATCATCTTTGTCGCCCATTTGGCAAAAATGGTTGCACTGAAAGGGCCCCGGACTCATCAACCCGACCATAGTTCGGCCAATGGAGAGCAATTTGATTTTTTAGAACCGAAAGAACACTGTTTGTTTATGGCTGATTGATCAATGGCAGACTAGACTGCTGGTATATCGAAATGCCCTCTATGCGGACTGCTAATGGCAGTCCGCATTGAGGGCATTTCGATAAACCGACATTCTATGCAATCAGATCCATTTCGCCTTTTGGTAATTTTAACGAAATTTTGTGCGCCAACAGGTGTTAGGCCCTCCATTTGGGGGTCCTGATGGCCCCCAATAAGAGACTCACTGAAATAATTTCCCGGTGGACCATGCGGCCAGTCCGCCTAAACACACAAATGGACACACGGAGTAACACAATTCACAGCTTTCGTTAAATTCTGAGTCTCAAAGTTCAATAATGATAAAAGACATTTACTTTTCTCTTCATGTAAATCAGTCTTTGTTCACAGTGAGATGATACCAATCATTTTGAAGAGAAAATTCCTAATCAAAAGATAAAACAGTGGACACAATATAATTAGTTATATATTAACTGAATATAACATTCAGACACACAAAGAAATTACCACTCTTTCAGTACAAATTTGAGCTATCAATTGATTATGGATTATAGAATAAACTTCTGTTAATTGAATAAACACGTTGCAATCAATTGAGAAATTACCCCGATAACCACTGAATTTCCCTTGTTAAAAAGACATTTGGTTTTACTCCATTCAATACAGACATTTAATCATTTAATCTATTATATCTTGTTTGACAGAACTCAGTGGGTTCTGTCAAAAAACAAGATATAATAGAATAAATGCCACTTTGTCTCTAAAATACTGGAAAGTGACCAAATTCCTATCAATTTAATATTTATGTTAACTGAATAATTTCCAATGGCAAAATAATTATTAACTTAACAGCGTTCCACCGTATCTGTAATAATAATAATACAGACATTCAATCTATTATATCTTGTTCTACAGAAAAAATAAAAATAATAATAATAAAAAAAAATAAAAAAATAATAATAATTAATAATAATAATAATAATAATAATACAGACATTCAATCTATTATATCTTGTTCTACAGAAAAAGAAAAATAATAATAATAAAAAAATAAATAATAATAATAATAATTAATAATAATAATAATAATAATAATAATAATAATAATAAAAGCATTCAATCTATTATATCTTGTTTATCAGAAAAAAAATATAATAATAATTTTATAGCCATAAATCCATACTTCGTGTTCTGTGGCTGTACAAAATATCCATTTCTGTTTTTTGTGCGCAGATGGATTAGGTGCAGATTAGAATTTGTTGGTGTGATTATAACTTTCTTGTGTATCGGTCGAGGCAGTGTCAAGCAACGAGCAGCGCCCAACAGGCATGCTGGAATCTGTTCTAGGGGTGGTGAGGACGGTGAACATATTTTATACTGCTCGTCGCTATTGACTCTCCGTATCTTCTGTGGTTTGACTGCCTGTATGTGCTTGTAGCTGTTCTGGAGTCGATGTTATTGGAGTGTGCGTGTGCATAGTGAGATTTTGCAGCGTGATTCTTATGGCTCAGGCCACGATCGGCAGCTGGCATCTGTTCCGTGTGTGTGTGAGTGGGGGGGGGGGGGGGGGGGGGGGTAATGGACAGAATATACGATTAGAGGGCCAGAATTTTTAATGGGGTTTGAGTTATTACACTAGAATGAGTTATTGAGAATAGTGATACCAACACTAAGAACGTGCATAAAGTTTGTTAAAGACAGGGTTTTGTTGCACCTTCAGTAATATTCAATTGCCGGAGGGCTAACTTGGGTTCTGGGAATATAGCATTTCCGCTCGAATCGAAAGAATATCGAATATGGACGATCGCACATTTTGCTGTTCGTGACCAATGCAGCATATTAACACTTTGAACTCGCAAGACCGATTTTTCGGTCGAAGGCATAATTTCGTCCCATTTTTGTCTTATTATAAGAGGTCGATACATGGGGCATTGGTGATAAAATAATAACTGCAGTCAGCAGCCAGACGGCTGCAATTATTATTTTATCCTCCATGTATATTGATATTGGACTGACCCATCTCATTGTAAGTGTGCACAAAGGCGATACCATTCCAGGAAACGAGGGTTCAAAGGGTTAAGGCAGTTGAGTGTAAACCTGATTTGTCCCGATTGTCATGGCTCAAGTGAGTTAACCCTATCTATGTCACCACGTTCGACTATTGCCCAATCTGCCTGTTTCTACGTCTCTGTCTATCTCATTAACCCTGTATCTCTGTCCCTCGCGACCAGACACAGACAGACAGACAGACGGACGGACGGACGGACGGACGGACGGACGGACGGACAGACAGAATCGACCATGATGACAGAAACGGGGTTACGTGCCGATTGACAAAATAGTCCAACTACGTCATCAAGGCATGCCTTCATCATGTACTCTCTTAAAAGACTAGGTTTATTGCTTGGTCTCGTATCCCACACGCAGTTGGACACACAAATACAGCCCTGTAGTTCGCAATTTGGGTTGTCAGTGTCCCAGGATGACCAATCTCGGGAGTACTGGTACATTATATATTTATGAAATAAGAAGATAGTCACCACCACTGCATGTAGATTTCATAAATTCAGTAATGCATTTCCAAGAGATATGACTGACTTATATTCTAACTACGTCATCAAGACACGCCTCCTTGACGACAAGACCAGATCAGTCGATTTTAATCTTGCTGATTTGTTCTCATCAATTCGACGGAATATGGCAAATGAGATCATTTGAGTGTTGTAATATTTAAGGAATAGTGCATGGCTTGGAGTTGACTACGCCTATATAGTGCCTAGTGAGGTGGTGTAGTTCCGAAGCGGAGGGAACTACACCACCTCACTGGGCACTATATGGGCGTAGTCAACGACAAGACGTGCACTAATCCTTATATTATATCGAACACCCATCAAGAAAAACATCTGTCCAATTTGTTAATCTACTACCAAGGTAGCAGCCCTACCATCCAGCGCTATATAGAAAACAATACCATGTAGTTTTCAAAAAACATTTTCTTCTTCCAAAACACGGCTTATTGATATGAGCAGGGGACAAATTTTGAATCGGTCGGCAAGGGTAAACAAAGCATTTCCCCCAAACGGAACTGTGTATTCTAGAATCGCGCAACTCGCGAATGAAAGCTAAAATTTTCGAAATTTGACAACGCAGTTTGATAATTTCCACACATTTGTCACACATTTATATTAACGCATGGGTCAGAACGGGATACAAAACTCCGAAGATTCAAATTAATTCCATTATTTATTCGTTTAATACCCAAAACATTCAATTAAATAGCAAAATAATATGAGCAGCGAAACAAACGATTTTTCACATCCGGACGCGCTCTCGTGAATGTTGTACCCAGGTATGGATCATTCTCTTCGAAACGAGATATGGATCATCTTCTCAAGGAATAAAATGAACGCCTCGGAAAATGTGACTTCAACAATGGATTAGCGATACATTTTTCCACAATGATTTCTTTCCGGGTCGTTTTTGTTGTGCCTCTGTGAATCGATATTTAAATTTAGCCTGATTAGTTTTATTCGCCCAGTATGAAAAGAAAACAGATATAGTAGTGTGCTAAAAATAGAAAACGTGTAGTGCCTGGGTGTAGTGCCTGGTCAGTTCTGTGGATGCAAACTACGCGAAATATGGGTGCAGCATTCGTCCAATCAGGAGCCTAGAAGGTCACGTGAGATATAATATATATATGTAGTATGCTTTTGGAAGGACTGACGCTATTTCAGGCAAGACGCTTTACCTCCTTGTTCAAGGAAGGAGTGCGATGGCGTTGTATGCATCTACCTCCAACAACTGGATACCATGCCCCAAATGGACAGGCTCGTTTCATCGAGACATTATAATCTATTCCAAATCAAAACTATTCCAGATCACTATTCAAAAAGACTCTGACGGAGAATTTCCTGAATTCGTTCTCTTTTCGAATCGATTGTAATAATCCTGTTTGTCCCGACAGTTGCTTTGTTTTCAATTAAGAAACTATTCACTGGAGAGGGCCGTGGCTCAGTAGGTAGAGATGTAGGCTGGATGCCGCGAGGTCCTTGGTTCGAATCCCACCTACGGCAACCGCGTTGTGTCCTTGGGCAAGGTACTTAATCCCAACTGCCCCAGTGGTTGCACGGTGGCTTTGTGTACTAAGGCATACTGCACGTCGATGGTGTACTTGTCTTCAACCAGCGCTAACCCTGCTTGTGTGAAGTTAGTATGTTGGGGAATCTGACAGTTGCCCGCCGTTGCTCGGTGGTTCTCTCCGGGTACTTCGGTTTCCTCCACCCGTAAAACTGTCCGACACGAGGTGACCTTGGCTGTCGAAAGTCTCGTTAAGACCCCAATAAATAAATAATTATTCACTGGCCTTAAAATGTTTCACTTTCCAAAAAACAATGGAAGATATTTTGAATATAAAATGAAACAACACATCAGTAACTAAATGCAGTGTGTTTTTCTACTGACTCTTGTTCATTGAAATACACGCTATTGTTAGGATTGTTTAGAATTGCTTTCATTTTTCAATGGGAATGGCGAGAAGGCAACCCTAGCGACAACGTCATCTCAATGCAGTTCAACCGGGGACACGACAACCGTTATTTATTCCCTGTTCCTTGTTTGACATCGTTATCAACAGACGTTACTTATTCCCAGTTCCTTATTCTACAATGAACTGGGAATAAGTAACGGATGCCACGTCTGTTATTCAACCATGTATTTTAGAATAATGTGTATTGTTGTTATCACTGTATATTTGTATGCATTGTATACTTCTGTATAAAATCATTAAAATGCAAATTCAAAATCTAAATTTTTGAGGCAAGAACATTAAAAATTGAATGGCAGATTTTAGAAACTGCTCTGGCCGGATAAGGTCGTAACGTTAATTCAATGGGTAACTAAAGGCAGAAAAGTTTAGGTTCTCTCTCATTGAAATTTACCCCCCTCGTTTAACATTTTACCTAACATGAAAAGCAGACGACACTTGCAAAAAAATTCTTGAATATGTAATTTTTTTCATTTTTTGTCTCAAAAACATAGGTCATGGCCCCTCGTTGGAACGAGCTCGACGAGCTCGTTCCAACGAGGGTCATAACCTAAGTTTTTGAGACAAAAAATGAAAACAAATAATATAACAATAACATTATTTTGGAGGGCATTATGGTTCATTAGCGGCCCTGCAGCAACGATGAACAGCCCGAGGGTTTATTAAAGGCCAGAGACGAAGTCGAGGGCCGTTAATAAGCCCAGGGGCTGTTCATCATTGCTGCAGGGCCGCTAATGAATCATGATGCCTGACAACAATCATGTTATTACTATTATTACTACTCCCTGTTACAGCTAACCGCACGGGGGAATTGATGGAAGTCTTTCTGATTTTGGGCATTAAAACACAGAAGAAAATTGGTATGTTATGTAAATTGGATTGGACAAGTGAAGATACTCAATAACTTTTAAAATTTGTCATGAAATAACAATAAAATTCTCCCCCCGTCACTTCGTTCAAGTTAACAATCTTTCCTCAATCAATTGGGTGTTCAGTTGTAGTTAATGGTACAATTATTCAGATTTGCACCTGCCAAGAAATTATGAGAATTAATTCGGTTCGATATTTCTGTTTCGATCGTGCGTTCGACTTCAGTTCAGAAATACAAAGGGACGTCATCCGAATGGGAGTAATTCATCAGACCATGGAATCTAAAAATAGCCGGGCCGCGGGTCGCGGGCCGCGGGCCGCTAATGGCTATTTATACCATTATCGCCCGCGGCCCGGCTCCGTCGAATGACGTCACTGAAATTATGGAGTTTTAACGGGCCTCCAAACTTATGTTAATCGACTAGTAACTTATAAATTGAGTCGTAATAATGAAATTTAATTGGAGATTTTTGTGGATAACGCTGACCGGTTTTGGCCGTTACATTGGGTAAAGGGTTAACATTTTTATTGGCTTGCATTGTCTCACAAAGTCAGCATGAAATCGTGTGACATTAAAATGTTATCTTTTTTGATTGATGTACACCTGCGTTTTCAACACAACATGACTAATGTACAGTGTCTATTTATTATATTTATTTGGTAAATATTCAGTTTGTTCTGTTCTGTAGAAAATAATTCAAATATTATTTGTATGACATTTATTTTTCGAAAAAGGAGCATAAATACAACAAAACATAAATGTATTTCATATTTCTTTATTAACTGATTGCGTGCTGGTTGTCCAAATTTGGACATTTTTCTGAAGTGCAGGCAACACAATTTATAAACATCACATTCTGTGCATATTCTTCATAAAATATAGGAAATGAAAATATTTAGACTGTACAGATTTGCCTTGTTACAATTTATGGGAGAGAATTTAACACCCTACCTGCTACATGTATATATCAGACACAAAAAATAAAAAAAATAAAATAAAAGCCCCACTCCCTTCATTTGAAAAGAACCAAATGTATTTTATATGGCCTAAAAGCTATTGTATAATTTTATATTTTCAGATAACTGTTCGGGAAACATGTTTGCTACACGTAATCCTGTACGTGTTCTGTTTCCTCGTTCATTGCACAGCACAACGAAAGATATGTTTCCGAAGGAACGATAGTTTCTTCACAGTGTTCCCACCAATGGCTGACGAACAAACCACGGGAGACATAAATCCAAACTTTATTACCCCAAGGCGAGTCAACATTTTCCCCCATCTATTCAACACGATCTTCTGCTCCTATATGTTGGTGCGGAACATAGACCGAAACAGAATACCGGAAACCTTTGTGGAGAAAAGTTGTTTCGGAAGAGAATTTTACACCTGCTCCGGGGAATTCGCATACATTAAAGTGCTGCGAAAGAACAGATGTGACGAAAATGGTTTATGCCGTTACAAACCTGTGTGGGAGAGAGTTATAACTTCATGCAAACGAGATTTAGAGTATCAAAACATCACACGAATCATTTCTGGATAAGCCAAGGTGGTATAAACATTATGCAAACGAGGATCCGAGTAAAGAAACCACCCAGGAGTCGCCCCCGGACAAGCCTGTATAAACGTTTGTGCCAAGAAAATTTAAAATATTGACAGCCCATGCTCAAGAATCAAATTCAATATTATACTGTTCATAATATATTGTGATCTTATAAGAAGAAAATCTCAATAAAGCATTTCAAATTCCAAAATTCTTTTATAGAGTTGTTAAAGGAAGTTTGCGTGTACGAGGAGGCAGGGGATGGATGTTGGTGTGGTAGTGGCGATGCAACGGATGTTGAAAGTTTTTAACGAATCTTGTATATCATTGCCATACATTCGTCAACCACATTTAGTCTCAAAATTACAAATGTCATGTGAAGGTTTGCTTCTTCCCTCTGACTCGCCTCGGAGAGTTTGTAACTTGCCGGGCGAATGAAATAACTTACTCAGTGGATTTTAATTTAGATCAGTTTGCATTCTGTTACTAATATTTAACATGCCCATCAACGTTGTTATCTCGTGGCGCAGTCATCATTTCCAAGATTGTCAAAAATATTGGTGCTCAATGGAGTTTGCTATCAATATTCAACTTACCTCGGACGAGGCAAGATGACAACTTACTGAAACAAGTGCATACTATATACTGCCCGGTCCACCTAGTACCTAGTACTATTGTGTCGCTGAGGCTAGATAACAACTTACTGAGACAAGTGCATACTATGTACTGCCCGGTCCACCTAGTACTATTGCGTCGCCAAGGCTAAATAACAACTTACTGAGACAAGTGCATACTATGTACTGCCCGGTCTACCTAGTACTATTGTGTCACTGTTACTAGATAACAACTTACTGAGACAAGTGCATACTATGTACTGCCCGGTCCACATAGTACTATTGTGTCGCTAAGGCTAGATAAAAACTTACTGATACAAGTGCATACTATGTACTGCCCGGTCTACCTAGTACTATTGTGTCACTGTTACTAGATAACAACTTACTGAGACAAGTACATACTATGTACTGCCCGGTCTACCTAGTACTATTGTGTCACTGTTACTAGATAACAACTTACTGAGACAAGTGCATACTATGCACTGCCCGGTCTACCTAGTACTATTGTGTCGCTGAAACTAGATAACAACTTACTGAGACAAGTGCATACTATGTACTGCCCGGTCTACCTAGTACTATTGTGTCACTGTTACTAGATAACAACTTACTTAAACAAGTGCCTACTATGTACTGCCCGGTCTACCTAGTACTATTGTGTCACTGTTACTAGATAACAACTTACTGAGACAAGTACATACTATGTACTGCCCGGTCTACCTAGTACTATTGTGTCACTGTTACTAGATAACAACTTACTGAGACAAAAGCATACTATGTACTGCCCGGTCTACCTAGTACTATTGTGTCGCTGAAGCTAGATAACAACTTACTGAGACAAGTGTATACTATGTACTGCCCGGTCTACCTAGTACTATTGTGTCACTGTTACTAGATAACAACATACTGAAACAAGTGCATACTATGTACTGCCCGGTCTACCTAGTACTATTGTGTCACTCTTACTAGATAACAACTTACTGAGACAAGTACATACTATGTACTGCCCGGTCTACCTAGTACTATTGTGTCGCTGAAGCTAGATAACAACTTACTTAAACAAGTGCATACTATGTACTGCCCGGTCTACCAAGTACTATTGTGTCACTGTTACTAGATAACAACTTACTGAAACAAGTGCATACTATGTACTGCCCGGTCTACCTAGTACTATTGTGTCACTGTTACTAGATAACAACTTACTGAAACAAGTGCATACTATGTACTGCCCGGTCTACCTAGTACTATTGTGTCACTCTTACTAGATAACAACTTACTGAGACAAGTACATACTATGTAATGCCCGGTCTACCTAGTACTATTGTGTCGCTGAAGCTAGATAACAACTTACTGAGACAAGTGCATACTATGTACTGCCCGGTCTACCTAGTACTATTGTGTCGCTGAATCTAGATAACAGCTTACTGAGACAAGTGCATACTATGTACTGCCCGGTCTACCAAGTACTATTGTGTCACTGTTACTAGATAACAACTTACTGAAACAAGTGCATACTATGTACTGCCCGGTCTACCTAGTACTATTGTGTCACTGTTACTAGATTACAACTTACTGAGACAAGTGCATACTATGTACTGCCCGGTCTACCTAGTACTATTGTGTCGCTGAAGCTAGACAACAACTTACTGAGACAAGTGCATACTATGTACTGCCCGGTCTACCTAGTACTATTGTGTCACTGTTACTAGATAACAACTTACTGAGACAAGTGCATACTATGTACTGCCCGGTCTACCTAGTACTATTGTGTCACTGTTACTAGATAACAACTTACTGAGACAAGTGCATACTATGTACTGCCCGGTCTACCTAGTACTATTGTGTCACTGTTACTAGATAACAACTTACTGAGACAAGTGCATACTATGTACTGCCCGATCTACCTAGTACTACTGTGTCACTGTTACTAGATAACAACTTACTGAGACAAGTGCATACTATGTACTGCCCGGTCTACCTAGTACTACTGTGTCACTGTTACTAGATAACAACTTACTGAGACAAGTGCATGCTATGTACTGCCCGATCTACCTAGTACTACTGTGTCACTGTTACTAGATAACAACTTACTGAGACAAGTGCATACTATGTACTGCCCGGTCTACCTAGTACTATTGTGTCGCTGAAGCTAGATAACAACTTACTGAGACAAGCGCATACTATGTACTGCCCGATCTACCTAGTACTACTGTGTCACTGTTACTAGATAACAACTTACTGAGACAAGTGCATACTATGTACTGCCCGATCTACCTAGTACTACTGTGTCACTGTTACTAGATAACAACTTACTGAGACAAGTGCATACTATGTACTGCCCGGTCTACCTAGTACCTAGTACTATTGTGTCGCCGAGGCTAGATAACAACTTACTGACAACAAGTGCATACTATGTGCTGCCTGGTCGACCAAGTACCTAGTATTATTGTCTCGCTGAGGCTAGACAACAACTTACTGAGACAAGTGCATACTATTTACTGCCTGGTCTACCTAGTACCTAGTATTATTGTCTCGCTGAGGTTAGATAGCAGCATTCTAAGACAGGTGCGTACAACAGAACAACCGACGCCAGCCGTGGACTGGTCACTTTCCACGTGTGAGCATTTTTTTCACGGACGCATTAATATGAGATTCCAAACACTAATATAGGAATAGTCATCAAAAACATTTAATTAATGAAGCACCGGGTACAACCCCTGCTTCATTAATTAAAATTTTGTTGGTGATGATTTTTGATACCTGGTAAACGTATGCGTGGACATCACTGCCCACACGTGGGTTACGACCAGTCCACGGCGACTGTACTGTATGTACTGTCTGGTCGAACTGTTGATGAAATTGTTTCGCGCGCCGAAGGCGCGCAGGAACGCTGTGAGACAGATCCCTTTCGACCCTCTGTGTCTGTTGAGATCTGGAAGCTACATGTCTAGGCGTGTGGAAGGAGGAAAAGGATCGAGTACTCAGCAGATATCTTAGGCTAGATGATCAGGAAGAGTGTTTGGTTGTCTTTGTGTAGGTCGTTGACAAAACCCTCGGGTGAGGACCAGAGCGAGAGGGGGATTCTCTCACAAAGGTGCTACCTCTCCCCGAGGGTGCAAGTATAGTCTGCCACTTCGAAGATAAATCATGGAGCGATGGTGGGCCATCATTGGCAAGTATAATCTGCCACAGGCTGTTTTAATCAATTTTCCGGCTTCACAGTTGGATGTGTTTTTAGATAGACGACAACAAAGGCCAACTTTGAAAGGCCCGAACTTCCCTGGTTCGGGGCAGGCCTGCGTTGGAACCTATTTGGCTGGGCCACAAATGCGCTACAGACGCCTTCAAAAAGGGGTAGAAGCGGGACGCAGGAACGGCGCTCGCCTCCCTGGGGTGGGTGACCAATTCTAGGGATGGAGCGGAGGATGTTCATAGTCCATAGCGGTGACTGTGTTCCATATCGGTTATAGTTTCCATAGCGGTTATTGGGGTGCTGGCGATCAAAAAGAAAGCATCTTGGCGTATCTGCTAAAGAAAAAGGCAGAATTAGTTGATTTGTAAGATTGCCTGGTCAATACAGTATTGAGTTAATTTATGCAATCTGGACAGTACATGTATATATAAGGCAGGACTGCATATACAAGGCAGGCTTACAGTGCAGTTTCCTGATCAGCCGAAACAAAACTTAAGATTTTGACATTGATATTTAGATTTATCATATGACTCGTCCGTTTTGTTCACTTTAAAACGTTTGATATTTTGTTTTCATATTAATCAGTGATAAATAAAGCCTTCCGTCAATTTCATTGGTCAATTTCAAAACTAGACAATTTGATTGGCTAGATAAAATACAACTGGGTCACATTTTCATAATTTGCATAATTAGAGTTGGGAGCTTTCATTTGTCAATTTCAAAACTGGGCAATTTGATTGGCTAAAGAAAATACAACTGGGTCACATTTGCATAATTTCAGTAGGGAGAATTTACGTTAGTCCTATTTAGGGTGGGTTATATTGTATTAATCTTTTACCTAACGTAACGGCAAAAACCGTCTCGCGCAATACAAGAAAAACGCCATTCATTTTTTTTTTATATTTTCACTTTTTGCTTCTAAAACATAGGTTATGACCCCCTCATTGGAACTAGCGTATCGTTCTAATGAGGGGTCATAACCTATGTTTTGGAAGCAAAAAATGAAAATTTTTAGTTATACGAGGATGTTTTTTCCAAGTGCCGTCTGCAACTCAAGTTAGGTGATGGGTTAAAAAGTAATGCTAAGTGGCTAATTTGTGCGTGTGTGTATCATATGATAAATAGAATATGAAATGAGTGTTTTTCTCATATAATATTTATGAAACTCATCCGAATTTTCCGTTTAGGGTCGCCAAAGGCTCGCCCAAATGGAAAATTCTTAGACTCGTTTCATAAATATTATATGAGAAAAACAGTCATTCCATATCCTCTATTTATGGATCTAATGTGTTTCGTTATTATTTATATTTTATAAATCTGTGGACATAACAGTATGGTTACCCTGAAATTAGAGAAAATGCTGTGTTTATGTGATTTAAGTCATTATTTGAGAAACGTTGGTACATTGAACAGGAGTTGGAGATTGCAGTTACGTATTGTGATATATCATAAACAGGGACATCGGAAGCACGGGGACAGAGAGGGCAGCTGCCCTCCCTTCATTTAAACGTTTTTTCACGAGCTTCTCCAACAAAAAACATATGTTCAAATGCAATCAGTTTTCAGCCCACGAACAATTCGTCTTGGGAGGGGAGGGGGGTGCCGTTCGGGTGATGGTAGGACCTCGTCTTCGGAAAAATTAAAGTTTGGCCGATTTACATGAAATTTTAGTATGTTGTACAGTTAAAGGGATAGTTGTCCTTGAATTTTTATTTAACGTCCTTTTTGACGTTTTTACGTCATCTAAAAATTTTATTTCTGGAAATATCCTTCTGATTCGCAGAAGTCGGAAAATAAAAATAGATACCGTCGTTATATTCCACAGTCTGGTCAATAGATAGTTGAAATGTTGCACCGCCATGTTTTACTTCCATTGACCTTATACGTTTAACGATATGACGTTAGAGACGACAATGTTTACAAAAGATCAACAATTATATTTCACTGGATAAAGGTTCAATCAGGTGACATTTTTGTTCCACTAATACTTCAGAACGTATTACTCAATTATACAGTTGAAACAAATTATGAAAATCCGTCTTCAAACACCTAAGATATATACGATAATACCATAGTGTGTTTTGATATGTTTGATATCTCAACGAGTTGAAAGTGAGTTTTTTTCGCGAGGCTTGAGACTCACTTTCAACGAGTTGAGATATCAAACATATCAAAACACACTATGGTATTGTTGTATTTATCTTATACCGACCATTTTTGTTCTTTTCTGCATTTTTAAAAGGGTTTTGGGGATGATTTCGTGTCAAAATGTCGACTCATCTGAAGTCTCCAATCTATATGACATAGGGGTATGTGTTATAGATAATCTATAACACATGGGCTATATCTTCAACAGGTATAAGATAAATGACGTTAATACCATCGGGACTATTATTTCATCATTTAACCCTTTACCTAACATGAAAAACAGACGACACTTGCAAAAAAAATTCCTGAATAACTAATTGTTTTTATTTTTTGTCTCAAAAACATAGGTTATGACCCCTCATTGGAACGATCTCGGCGAGCTCGTCCCAACGAGGGGTCATAACCTATGTTTTTGAGACAAAAAATGAAAAAAAATAATGAAAACTAGAGAATTGTAATTTGTTGGACAAATTACGGGCTTTCCCAACTTTTTAATGTGAAAAGGCAAACTGTATTGTACACAAAACTATCGAGCAGTTTTGAAAACAGAAAATTTAGTGGAAATCAAAGTTTTTGTGATGCTACTAGTTTTTTATGCAGCCAAAACAGATATTTGAGATACAGCAGGACACATTTAACACAAAATTTGTTCTTCAATAATTACAGAATATTTTCATAGAAAGCAAAACAAGCGATGTCCTTTGTGCTTCGGAAAAAATTAGTACATATGAATTATGGGCGTACGGGCCGTGGTTTCATGAAGGACTGTGCCCCAACCCAACCCTGAGTCATGAAGGAGCCGATTTTTCGGCCAATATGCCAGAAAATTTCGGACAATTTAGTTGCCAGAAATGACAACAAAACATTTTGGTTTTCCACACAAAATGTTGTTTTCCTATCTCATCACTTAGAAGTTGCAAGTAAACTGACCATTATACTGTACAAGTTGATTCAGTGGAACCGTATCCACGTTAATATTATTCATTTATAATCACACAAGTACATATAAAGAGTTCTATTACTGCATATTACGGGAGCACGGTGGCTCAGAAGGTAGAGATGATTGTTGCAATCCAAGAAGCCCTTGGTTCGAATCCCGCCTGTGGCAACCACATTGTGTCCTTGAGCAAGACACTTCATCCCAATTTAATTTCCCACGTGGGGGGGGGGGGGGGGGGGCATGATGGCGATGTGTACTAAGGGTACTTTGAGGGTGCACTTGTCTTCAACCAATGCTAACCCTGCTTTTGTGGAGTTAGTATGTTGGGGAGCTGACAGTTGCTCGCCATTGCTCGGTGGTTCTCTCCAGGTACTCAATGGGAGGGAGACCCCCCCTCCCTCCCATACTCAAATTTGGCATTTCCTCCTGAGATTCAACTTTTTCGGGCTAAAAGGGTTCACCCCCCCCCCCCCCTTCCCTGAAAAATAGCCCTGTACGCCTATGCAATGAATACCTGGACTTGAATTAATACCTATATTATGGTCATGATATAGATGTAGATGCTGAAAGTGACCTTAAATATCAATAATTAATTTATTCTCTATCATTTTGTCTGTTTGTGAATGTGTGGGATTTGTCCGCAAACGAGGGTAAGCTTCCTACTCCATGATTTCACAATTTTTCCAACTTATCTGTTTCAGATACAATGAAATACATGTAATATGAGTTACTGTCACACACAGATTAGTTGTTTATTTGATATGGTTTAAACCATCTAGAGAGCTAATATGCACAGTGATGGGTACAGTTCAAGTCAAAATGAGTTGATTAAAGGGATGTTGAACAGCTTGTTAATATTTCTGGCATTACATTACTACTTTGCTATTTATTGACAGAAGGATTTCACAGAGGGTTTCCCTGGCGGTATTTATTTATTGGTGTTTACGGTCACAAACTTATCCACAATGGCTAATCGTGGCCGTGACAGTTTTACGGGTGGGGGAAATCGGAGGACCCAGAGGGAACCACCGAGCATCGACGAGCAACTGTCAGCTCAACATTCTAATTATGTTCAAGCTCCGCTGAAGCAGGGTACCAGCGGTTGAAGACATGTGCACCATTGACATGCAGTACGCCTTGTAAATTTTGCCTCCGCATTGTATCACAGGCAGGGTTAGATTGGTTGAAGACATGCACACCATCGACGTGCAGTATGCCTTAGTACACGACGTCATGGTGCCCCAATGCGGACAGTCGGCGTGAAGTGATCGGGACATAATTGGAATATATCCGACAGATACAATGTCGGATATATTCCAATTATGTCCCGATCATGCAAGGCAGCAACTTGAAATTCTCAGAATGTTTCCTATTGTCCCTGCCCGACAGTTTAGTATCTTTGTCAAGTGCCGGGACCGCGTGAAAATACCGGTGATCAGGTGGAAACCGAGGGCACGATTCGTCCCTACTTTATTCTCAACTCAACCACTTTTCCATTCATTATTTACCTGTCACCGGCTGAGTTGGGTATTATATTTGTCTATTTGATAAACTTTTCAGCCTTAACTATTTGTGGCTTCATGTAGCACCACTGAAAGGCCACTGCACGGTTACCAATACATTCAGGGATTGATTTTACGAAAATAACAATTATTCCAACTATACCCACATGAGAACTCCTAAATATGCCAAGGGTTAAACTTTTGATAATGACGTATAAAACAGAAGTTGTCATGCTATGCTTGCTGCATGCAGGCATAGAAAACATTCAGCGCTCAATGAATTAGGAATGGAGTAAATTGTCACTTAAACCTACGAAATTCTGAAAAAATGAGTTTTTTTCGACGGCATCTACCATTATGCATCTGAGACAGGGATTGCGTTAAACTTTACAACAGAAAATATTCTTGGAATTGAACTGTGAATCCGAATTTCGAAAGCATTTTCGGATATTCTATTCCAAACTACCACTGCACGCTTATCAATATTCAGTGATTTTATGAAAATTAAAATTATTCCGACCATACCCATATGGGCAGTCTCGAATCTGCCAACGGTTAAACTTTTAATGATGACATATAAAACAAAAGTTGTCATACTATGACTGCTGCATACAGCCATAAGTAGTATAGCTCGTATGTTTGAGGTAACATTGGCAGGATCTAATTGCAGGATCTCATCTGACGTCATAGTCACGTGACGTAGTGGCGCCGTGTTGTGTTGTCATGGTAACCCGCGTGAGCGGCCATGTTGTGACGTCATCCCCATAGTGATACGTGGTGTGAGTGCGCATGCGCAGCGCGTGTTGTTAGGGTGATACGTGTTTCCGTCGTCCATTTTGAATACTGGAGGCCACCATCTTGGTTTCTATGGTAGCACGTGATTGCTATGTTACCAATGGCTTCTAACAGGACAGGGGTATGTTCGGGGCTGTGTTCCTTTGCAGAAGAGTAAATCTGATTACCACAAGCAACCCGACAATCCCTACAAATCACCAAAATCCACCCCAAATCACCGAAACATACTTTATTTTCCCAATTTATCGGCTTAGCACGTAGTGCTATAGTACTAAGGGGGTACAAGGGGGTGCGTTCGATTGAACAGGAGTAATGTTCTGGCTTAGAATTCTCCCAGAATCCCTTTTTGGATCCCTATCCCATGACGTTTTTCCCATTAAAAGACACGTTCCTTTGGTCATTACCCAGAATTCTCTGCTTCTATCTGTATATGCAATAGTTTTCGTCTATCTGGCCATGTTCCCTTGTTCTAGAGTATACTCTAGTAGCGTAGAAGAGCCTATTAACTGGAACAGCTTTGATTATTATTACTATATTTATCTATTCTAGTCTATTCTTGTTAGTTCTGACCCTATGCCGTGCACTCTTGTTGTTTCATCTATCTAGATCATTTATATAAATTATAACTAACCAATCAGATTGCTTGATTTCCCATAACCTGTACTTAATCGTATAGAGTTATCTCCCCTTATTACAACGAAGTTCTATCCGATTCTCATCACCTCTATATCCAATGGCCATATCCCATGGAATCCCTTATTGTGAAATATCTTTGTCGTATGAGGCCATGAGGGCTATGTAAAAGCCATCAGTGAGTCCTCATATACTATGCCTAATTTTGAGGTTATGAGGACCATTAAAAATCCCTCAATAAGGTATAATTTACTACGACTCTTAGCCTCATTTCAGTATTTGAGGATACATATGGCCTGGTATTGTATTATTCGAGGATACCTATCGAGGATACCTTTTGGAGAATCCCTTTTTTGTCGTATGAGGCCATGAGGGCTATGTAAAAGCCCTCAATGAGTCCTCATTTATTATGCCTCATAGCCCCATTGAATTTTGAGGTCATGATGACCATTAAAAATCTCTCAATGAAGTATAATTTACTACGACTCTTAGCCTCATTTAAGTATTTGAGGATACATATGACATGGCTACGTATCAGTTGAGGATACCTTTGGAGGATACTAAATTGAGGATACCTATGACCTGGTATTGTTGGAGGATACCTGTTGTAGAAACCTGGATTCCGTTTCCATCTTGTGGCCAAAGCTCCAAGGCCACTACAGGTCTATGGTCTATCTGTCCTATCATTAGCTTCTACAACAGTCTTGTTCCATTGCAGTCTTGTACCAGTACTATTGACTAAACTACCATCCATTAATATTGACTTGTATCACTACTTCCTAGCTATACCTTCGCTCAAGCCTTCAAAATATTCCATCTACATTCATGGCATTTTTGGCCAGTGGGAGGGGGGGGTTAAAGTTGAAAGAACTGAGTGGTGATTTGGGTGTATCATATTATGCTCTAAATGTGTGGAAAATTAGAGCTAAATGACTATAAACAATTTTGAGACATTCGAAAAAAGGTGAAATTTTGAAGGTTTTGGCAGAATATTTTGAAAACACGCGTTTTCACAGATTTTATGACATTACATAAGTGTGCCAAATTTGGTCAAAATCATACAGCTTGTTTTCGAGCAGTTCAACAGACAAAATTCAGGGAGGAAAAAAAAAAATAGAGAAGAAAAAATTTGAAAAAGAAGAATAACAATAGTCTTTCCCTAAGCCTAAAGCCTAATTAATTGGCGATTTTTGCGATTCGCGCTGGCCGGTTTTGGCCGTTACGTTGGGTAAAGGATTAAGTCACTTTCAACAGTTTTCGTTACAAACGCTCTCTTGGCATTCACATAGCTCGGTATTTATAAATGACACAGCTATCAAATTTTACCCACTGGTTTCTGGTTATTTGAAATAGTTCACAGTTATTTTTTCATTTCTAATTTACGCACCCGATGCCAAAGATGCCAATTTTACGTTTTTTTCTCTATCTTTTATTTTCAATCTCATTATCAGCCTCAACCTTTCGAAAACTTGGAACTGTTATCTCCGCAAAAAATATATCTAAAATGTAGTTCCGTCCTAAGAAATTCTCAACCGTTATACCCGAACGCTGAGATGACGCCATAGGGATGACATGGTCAAAAATATTAAATGACGTCGGATTTTACTGAAATTTTAGCATGTTGTGGAGCTAAAAAAGCTAAGATACAACTAATTTTTTTTGTTTTTAGATTTGGCGCCATTTTGACGTTTTATGTCACTTCAAAGTTTCTGTTAGCTTTGCAGTTGTTGATGTTGTTGTTGTTGTTCTTGTTCTTGTTTTATACAGTAATACAACCCGTACAATATAAACAGTGGATCTATGACATGTTCTGATGGCCATTGTACTCGTAAACTCTCGTTTAGTAGTTTGGTTATACACAGTATATCGCATGTTTTTCAAGTTATTTATAAATAGCGAGAATCGAGAAAGGCGAGGAAAGAGTGTGCCAAATGCGTAATTTAGGAGTAACAGAGGCCCTGGAACACTTCATTCTAGAATGCCCCAAATATTTGCCTAGCAGAATAAGCCTCCTTAGAATACTAATGATAAAATGAGATGAAAACCTGAAGGATAAGTGGATGGGGAATGACAGGAGGGGAAGGATCAATTTTATAGTTGGGGAGATCGAGAAAGCGCCCATGAGAGGAATTATGAAGCAATTTTTGACTGAATGTTGGGAGATTAGGGGACTGGGAGGAATAGCCCAGCGCGGGCTGGGTTAATGTAGTCTTCCCGCGACAAATCAGGGGGAAGGCCGACGAATTATTATTATTAATACAAAAAAACGGAATATTCCAAAGCGGACTCAGAGTAGTTTCGAAAGAGGACCTCCTTCAATTCCTCGTCTGTCATCAATTTGTTTTAAAATATCGCTGAACTGATTCGCAGCAAAAATGATTACTCCTAAGAAATGTTTTGGTAGGCTTCATTTACCAGTTTTTAAACCTCGACACATTGCAAACTCAGATATTTATGGGATTCTCTTAGTGGTAATTAAACCGGGGACGTGATAACCGTTACTTATTCCCGGTTCCTTATTCGACGTTCGTTATCAACCGCTAAAATCGGTTGATAACGAATGTGGAATAAGGAACTGGGAATAAGTAACAGTTGTCACGTACGTAATTAAACCCCACTGTTCACGTCGTTGAGGATCACTCAGTGGGAAGTGTTCGATAGCCAAGTGGTTGAAAAATAAATTAAAGGGTTGTAACGGAAAGAGAGGGACAGGGCCCCTGTTGTCTAAAGTCATTTACCACGAAGCTTATTTATTTATTTATTTATTTATTTATTTATTTATTTATTTATTTATTGTGGTTTAACGCCACATTCGATAGCCAGGGTCGCCTCGTGCCAGACAGTTTTACGGGTGGAGGAAGCCGGAGTACCCGGAGAGAATCACCGAGCAAAGGCGAGCAACTGTCATACTCCCCAAAATACTAACTCCACACAAGCAGGGTTAGCATTGGTTGAAGACAACGGCACCGTCGACGTGCAGTACGCCTTAAGTACACAACGTCACGCGACCCCACGTGGGCAATCTGGATTAAGTGCCTTGCCCAATGACACAACTCAGTTACCCCTGGCGGGGATCGAGTCGTGGACTTTTCGGTTTGAAGTCGAATTATTTATTTATTTATTGGTGTTTAAGGTCACATACTTATGCACAATGACTAATCGTGACAGTTTTACGGATGGGGGAAGCCGGAGTACTCGAAGAGAACCACCGAGCATCGACGAGCAACTGTCAGCTCCTTAACATTCTAACTCCGTTCAAGCAGGGTTACGTCGACGTGCAGCACGCCTTAGTACACAGTGTTATCGTGCCCCCATGTAGGCAATCGGGATAAAGTGCCTTGGCCATGGACACAACGCGGGTCGTCCCGGACGGGGATCGAACTCGGTACCTCTAGTACAGAAGTCCAATAGTCTACCACTGAGCCACCGAGCTCCCTTGAAGTCGAATGCCTAACAACTAAGATACCGCGTCCCATCACGAAGGTCAACACCAAGTACGAGGTAGAGAAAAAATTCTTTATTCTTAGTGATATTAATTGTTTGGATAACATATGTAATGCTTTAACGGAAATTATATTTTCCTCTTCTGAGAATTTGTGATTGTCATATAGCATGTTGGCTTTAATGCAATGAACTTGACAGCCAAGGAAGTGAACCACATCGGTAATTGTTCAAGTTGTTTTCTTGTAACTGTCATCAAAAGAAAGAGCTCAGAACAAATAAAAAGAATGTTCTTGAAATTACTGAATGTTCCTCTGTCGGGAACGAGCATTCTTTGGAACACGCCAAAAAATGCTCCCATGATGTTGGTTATTTTCTTGCAGACGTCACGATTAGGTACAGATGTCCATATATATTGTCGGTGTGTTGTTGTTCTTTTACATGGCATCGTTTTTAAATGTCTCTTTGGGTTCAGAGGAAGTTAAACAACCAGAATAATAAACGTCAGATGTTTTTTGGGGCCAATAAAGTGAAATGTTTGGGTGGGAGTAACAAAGAAATTAAAAATAATCTTACATGTAAGACGATCAAACTAACCAACCAATCATAATTCACAATCTGAGCTGACATATTGGTTGATGAGTTACCTTACATGAGTTGTGGGAGAAAATAAAATTATCGGCAGAATTCATAAAATCTTGGGTTTTTAATTTTTTTTCATTTTTCTTTTCCGAAATATAACTTGTTTTGCTTTTGCGACAAACTTGATTTCAAAAGTACAGTACGTGGAGAGTGGATTGTAACTAAATCACCCGCAGAGTGGAGTTATCACCCAAGCTATAACTTTCAAATTTTGTACATATCGACAAAAAGCAGAAGCAATGTTTCAGCCAATGGACCTCCGGGTTTAACCCGGAGGTCCATTGGCTGAAACTTTGCATGTGCTGGTTATTTTTTGCTACAAATTTGCAATTATTGCTTGGGTGGAGTCTCCACTCTGTGGGTGATTTAGTAATAATACACTCTCCACGTACTGTATATCCTGACTTGCGTTCGTATCCAGCCACATAAGATCCAATTCGCTTCCCCCTCTCTGCTGCACCAGGCAGCATATAACAAAACTATAACACAATGTGGATGACCACGGGCACCGCCAATACAGCACCAACAAATTATTTATTTGATAAATGACAATACTATACACAACAGGGACAACACAACAGGTCTACCTCTTATATAACAACGTTAACCTAATGCGTGTACAAGATACCGCAAAATCGACGTATCAAGCAGCAAAGTGCTGTATGTCTCCGACTGTTGCAGCAATAGTCTTAAAACAAATACCAAAATTAACGTGTTCACTACTTAGCGGTCCGTGCAGAATGAACAAATCGTTCACCAGGCCTACAAACGCCCTCTACATGCTGCAGCGACACAGCTGACAAGGGGAAACAAATTTCTGGCTAATTCACTCTGTTCAAACGTCAGAAATTATATTTATCGTTTCTTGAAAGCATTGCATTTGAGAACCTTTATACTTCCATGTCACATTATTTTATATGATCTTCGTGTAGCTTTTTCATTTGCTTATAAATTATTTGTCATGTAGATACGAGTAAGAGCGCTTGGTGGTCAATCAAGAGGTCTGAAGATCGATTTTCGAGCGGAAAGATTGCGAAGGGTCCGTGACGCTTTTGGTTTCAATGATCGCCAATCGGCTCTATCGAAAAATAGGTCGATTCCCGAAACGCTGTGGTTATATATATGTCCGGTTGGTATGTTAACTTCTATGTTTCGTGCGTTGGTTTACATTGTGATGCACTTGAATCGCGTTACCAAAACTGCGATCATACTAATGGAAAAGCCCAACTACAGCACAGTCGTCGTAGACTAGTCATATTCCACGCGTGGGCAGTGATGTCCACAGATGCGTTCATCAGGTAATAAAAATCTTCATCGGCAAATTTTTAATTAATAAAGCACCTGGGGGAACCCGGTGCTTTATTAATTAAATTTTTGATGATTATTCCTATAATTAGTGTTATGGAATCTAATATTATTGCGTCCATGGAAATATTGCACACCCGTAGAAAGTGACTAGGCCACGGCGGCCGTACTGTACTGTGTAACAAGGTGTCATAACTTGATTACACTTACTAAATTGTCAACCTGAATAATGGAATACATGGCTAAGTAGCTCTTGGCGGACATGAACCTGCCATATAATGTATTGCAAATCAATATTTATATATCGTGATACTTTGAGTAAATTTGTCTTTGTGACATGGTCATTAGAGACCCGTAAAGCTTCGACATTCGATTCAAATGGAACTTGTCCCGATGATTTAATTCAAATCGATTCGACTCGAGTTGTGTAGATTTTGGAATTTTCGAATCTCTCAGATGCTTTTAAAATCCTACCAAGTGTCTCCTCTTGAACTCTTCTTCCCTCATCAGGTCTCCTGTACAGGAGGGGGAGGGGGGGATGGGTGGGGGTGGGGTGGGGTTGCCCTATACAGGAGACCTGGTGAGAGAAGAAGAGTTCAAAGAGGTTCCGCTTCCGACACTACTCTGATTCCATTCTGGAATATTCTGCTTTTTTGTTGATTTGCTCAAACAGACGAGTACGAGTAGTTATTACCACCACGTGAGAGAGCTCGAAGATCCACGGTTCGATCCTCGCCAAGGGTAACTGCGTTGTGTCCCTAGGCAAGACACTTAATCCCAATTGCCCACATGGGCACGGTGGCGTTGTGTACTAAGGCGTACAGTACTTCGATGATGCACTTGTCTTCCACCAATGCTAACCTTGCTTGGGTGGAGTTAGTACGTTGTGTAATCTGACAGTTTTGCTCGGTGATTTTTTCCGGATACTCCGCTTCCTCCACCGTAAAACTGTCTGACACGAAGTGACCCTAACTTTCGAAAGTTTCGTTAAACCCGCGAGGACGAGTCGATATATGACCTAGAGGCGAGGTCGAGACTTCATTACGTCATATCAAAAACCCACGAAATGGTAATAACCAATTTATCTTACAATATTCGTCCTTTCTTGACTTCTTTGCACAATAAAAGGATTGGGCGCAGTTTTTAACGGCGTCATTTTGACAATGATTCAACGTCTGTGAATTGATTTTTTATGAATGAAGATCATGACGTCACGGTGTTGCGTTCTCCTACCATGCATGACGTAATCCACATTCATTGTCCTACTTGTTTTATAACCGCTGATGTTTATAGTAGTGTTTCAGCTGTGTATTTTTTGTTTGTTTTATTTTTAATGTTAAACGCTTAGTTGGCTGATGCAAAAAATCATCATGGCCAGAATGATCGTTTCTAATTTATTTCGTTCAGCTGGTGAATTATTTATCATTTAATTACTTTATCAAAATCATTAGCCTCGATATTTGTAATAACACGATGCTAATTCAGTGCGAGTAAAGAACAATTTCTTTCTGAATCGTTTTTATCTGTATTGGGGGAATACGGTCTTAACGAAGATAAAATACTTAAGTGGGTACTGGCAATATTTTCGGTTGACAAAAGGTGCCAGATTTACAACTGGAAGAGCTGTGATATTCGATTCGAGATTAGGTTCGATTCGAAATCATCTGCTAGATTCGACTCGGGATTCAATTCGATCTGCAATTTGCAGGGCCCAAGTAGTCTGGCAACCCGAAATTTAAAAAGCCCTGAAATTATCAAGTATGCCTGACCATGATTAAGGCTCCCCCAGTCTGAAAATATAATCCATCGAACGATCGGGAACACTCCCAATCAATCAGTACTCTTTGAAATGGCTTATGAAAATAATCGAGAAGATACTTGAATTCAATATTTAAAAGAAATCAGTATTTACAAAAAAGATCTTATTAATCATCCTTCATAATAACTGCATTTAAAATTCTCTATTGGAAACTTAAAGTCATGTGTCGCTTAGGTAAATGTAAATAGTTTAGATCAGATACTATTGTGACCGAGGAACTTAGTCACAGGATATTTTGTATCGATGACTTCAATTGAGATGCGAAAACTAAACACTCCAGCGAATTTAACCCTTTGAACCCCAGAGGCTGTTTTTTTTCGGTCGTGCCACAAGCTACGTCATAATATCGTTAAGTGGGATGGCTACAAGGTAAATGTGTGGTGTAGAACAATCAATATTTTCAACGTGCAGCCCTAAGGCTGCACGTTGAAAATATTAATTGGTCTAACCACAAATGATAAATATGGACTCTTCCAATTGAGGTCATTGAACTGACATGGAAGATATCACCAGTGACCAAAGGGTTAACGACAATCTTCTGGACAAGAGTAGGGTTTCCAAACTCTATCGGACACTTCTTTACAATCGTCATTTTTGCAACAGATAACAAACTTTATATACACGTACAATGTCTTAAAAATACAATTGAATAAAATAACTTAATTAATCGTAGTTGTGATAATACCTTGCTGCAAAATCACCTTTGTTGATTGTTTGAACACAAATTGCATCAATTAGTATTAACAGCTCTTTAGCTGATTAGATGACGCCGTTTTTCTCCCGGCGATGCTATTCACACTCAATGTCTTCGGCGGAAAACATCATTCTCAATTGTTTTGAGAAATGAATCCATTATTAAAAGTCAACGAGGCTATTTTCAAATGTGCACATTGCTATATTGAAGCAATCAGAAGATTTTAAGTGAAAAATCTAAATGAACAACTTGTCAGCCCTGGACAAATATCCATACTCCCTGCTGTCCCATCGACATGGGTCCATCTGTCTACGACAGTGTAAGGTAGCTGACAACAAGTCCTTGTTGGTTCTTACCTCGTATTTACGGAGCGAAGCCTCTGTTCACTCGACCAAACATCAAGGTCTCTCCCAAATTGCAGTCTGGGAATACTCCGTCTTCACATCTTTTTTCCACTTTTCATGAGCTCTGTGTGGGGTCCTCGTCTTGGGAACATAACCATACTATTGAGATGTGTAGGCTGTTACATTTCATCGAAGGAACGCTCTTAAATCCCATATCTTACCAAATTCTGTGGAGCTACTCTCGAGCAACGATCCTGATTTAACATGATTTAATTATCACGACACCTGTACTTGACAAATAACTTTCAGGCGTTCGTTTATCGTTATTGAAGTGAGCCTGTGTGACTAAAAGTTATTATAAGTTATCTACGCCAACATGTATGGAAAATGGAGATTTAATACCTGAATGTCGGTTTTTTTAAACACCAAGAGGCAGGCGAGGTGTTTACATGAGACATCCAGGTATTAAATCTCCATGTAGCATACATGTTGGCGGAGATAACGTTTTTGTCCCGTTTGAAACACAGCAGAAACATAGTGGAAATAAATTTGTGGACGTATTTCTCAGTTCCACAATCACTTGGACCAAATTCGTGATAATTATTTTGTTTTTATAATCGCAGAAGACAACAGATAGAGTTAGATCCCTTGGGTCGTTAAGGAAACGAGTAAACAGTATTTTGTTGACATTTCGTCCCCTGAGTTCCAATGTGTTCTATGTGCCTACTGGCACATAGAACACATTGGTACTCAGGGGACAAATTATTTGCTCTTATTTTATTTTTATGATTGAATTTTCGGAAATCTGATGATATTTGTGACGATTTTCAGGTTTTTTGATTCGATTTTTATGTCGAGGCGAGAAGACGCGGAAAGCTTCGTTTAAACCACATACCCCCGATGTTTCGCGTGCTCTAATACGCTGGATGTTGCTCGCTCTCATGTACATTGGATGTTGAGTGCACCCTTTGCCATGGCTATTTGTCCAACGTATTCTGACCAATGAAAAGACAGAATTTATTGGGATATAGGGACAAAACATATTGTACATTTACATGAACTTCGTTATATTATGTACAATATTAACTAATCAACATGAACTACCCTAGCAATCTTCCTCGTAAAATTGACCCCTTTTCTCATGCCATTCCTCTTATCCTTCATGTTTTCAGTCCATGTTTCCATTAGTTTCATAAGGAGTCTTGTTCTACTAGGCAAATATTTGGAGCATTCTCAAGTGAAATGCCCCAAGTTCTCCTTTATACCTAATTTACACATTTGGCGCACTCTTTCCTTGCCTTCCCGATTCTCTCCCTCAGCTCCAATGATTTGGATCTCACTCACTTTGAACAACAATGACCCCAAAAAACTATCCATCCAGGCACCTCGCAAAAGCTGGCGCATCCGATTATACAACCCGTATAAAGAACTCTGGGTTCCAATTCCAGCTCGCCAGTTTCTATTGCAATCCTCGGGCACCCTTTCCCAAATAGACCTACTCCCCTGATTCAGTCCCCATTCTAGATATTCAGTCTATACAGAGTAATTCCCCATTAGCTCCCACGTCTACCATCTCCACTCCGTCTGAATCTTAAACTTCCATACATGGTAAAACGTCGTTTTACACCATCTGCTGTTTGGGTGGTTTACCGGGTAATTTAGGTAGCATAATTCTCCCATATCTATTCTATCTTTAACCGGCATCCACCCGAGTTCCCCTATGGCCGCTTCCAGTGCGGCTGCGTTACATAATCCGCTTATTCACAGGGCCACGTCATTTTGTAGAATCGCCAAGTTCCTCTTACCATTTAGTTTAGGGGAATCACAAGTGTTCTGATACTATATTCACTTAACCTCCTGCGCACTGACGTCAAAAAATGAAAATATTAAGCTGCAAAATTTCCCCACAGTGCATCAGGGAATTTAACCAATTCAATCTTGTTTGACAGAGCTCATTGAGCTCTGTCAAACACAACTGAATTGGTTAAATTTCATATCGCTATATGGGAAAACCTTGCCACTTGAAATTTCCGTATTTCCCCATCATTGAAACATTCTCCTGTAAGCTCCACGAGGTTTGTTGAACAATATATCATGGGTTCTTCTAATAGACATTTCAAATTGAAAGCGTAGCATATAGAATATGAATGAGTGAGTTAATAAGACTGCCAGTGAAATGTTTAATGAATTTTTTTTTTTTTATATATGTTTGTAGTAAAGATGGTGTATACTGATGTCCACCTGAAGTAAATATGTGATGGGTCAACGACGAGATGAAATAAAATTAATTAAATAACATTTTGTTTAAAAAAATAATTTATTGGTAAACGCCACATTCAAATATGGTTCCATCAGCAATACAATTACGCCCATGGCCGTAGTCTGTGGACGACATACGTGGTCAGTTTATCTCCTTCACTCCCATGAAAAAATTGTAGTTGTTCATCCCTAAGTAATGTCATTGAAGAGATAAAATATTCTCCACGTTTTGTTGGTTTTGTTTTATTGTTTGTGTGTTTTTTGTTTTGTTTTGGTTTTCTTTCGTTTTTTGTTCTATACGCGTTGATATCTTACCTTATGTAACCTTATGTCGATTCTGAACGCAGACGGGTGGTCTCAAAGTTCAGCTCTTCTGGTTGATCTTCTTCTATATTGTCACTGTGTGCGCATTTTAAGTTACATCCCTTTATTCGTAGCTTTCCTGGTAGTTATATTTCATTGGTTGGTCGCTCCAGTTTCTGTCAAGCCGGTGTAACAGGAATGGAAGTCCGTAGGAAAATTAGTCCCTCTGGACTATTATTCCGGGGAATTATAGTCCTAGGTCTAACATTTCTAGGAATAGTAGTCCGCCGGACTACTATTCCTAGAAATGTTAGACCTAGGACTATAATTCCGCGGAATAATAGTCCAGAGGGACCAACGTTCATACGGACTTCCATTCCTTTTACACCGGTTTTCAAAGCAGAAAATGTTTGGGGCACTGACCACATGTTCTGGCAAACTGTTCCACGCATTAGTTATTCTGTTGCTGAAGAGATTTTTTCTCACCTCCCGCTGACTTCTGTTTTCTGTCAGTTTTAAGGAGTGGCCTCTGTTTTTTTTAGCTTGTACTTTTAGCCAATAGGCCATCAGTGATACTTTTATCAAAGCTCCCAGTCATACTTTGTAGGTTTCCATCATGTTTCCTCCGAGTCGTCTGAATTTTAGGGTGGAAGTTTGAGCTTCTTCAGTCTATTGATATAATCCATGTCTTTCATCGTTGGCAAAGGTGTTGTCGCCCTCCTTTGTACATTTTCAATTGATTCAATATTTTTAATCTTGTATGGCGGCCAAACACTATCGGCATATTTATGATGTGGACGAACTAATGCTTTATACAGCAAGGTGAATGATGTTTCATAAATAAATGAATAAACGTCTAATAAGGCCAACAAGTGATGATGCTTTGTTTATCTGGTTCTGTGTGATCTTCAAAAGTTAGCTGTCCATCAATTGTAACTCCTATGTCCTTTTCTCTGTCAATTTCTTCTGGGATTATTCTTTGTTCATTCTCGTTCCTTATTGTATAAACTGGTTCAGCTGTTGTTTTTTTTCTTTTTTATTTCTAATAGAGAGCACCTTGCATTTATCGGGTGGAATTTTAAGAGCCATTTATTGCTCCAATCTACCAGTCGGTCTAGGTCTTGTATGTCTTGTAAGTCACTTTGGTATTTTACTTTTTGTGTCATTGGCAAACATGTAAGCCTCAGAGCTTACACATTTTGGCAGATCGTTTATATAAATTACAAATACTATGGGGCCTAGTACAGATCGTTGGGGAATACCACTAGTTACATCATGCCATCTTGAGAATGATCCATTTATATGGACTCTCTGCCTTCTTTTGTGTAGGAGGTTTTGAACCCAATTGCCAATATTTTCATTGATTCCATAACTTCTGAGTTTCCCTATTAATCGCCTGTGGGGACCTTACCAAATGCTTTCATAAAGTCCGTATATATTGTGTGGATTTCCCCTCCACCATCCAGAATTTCAGTCGATTTGTCCATGACATTCAGCAGCTGCAGTGGGGTGGATCTTCCCTGCACAAAGCCAAATTGTTTGCTACTCAAGAGGTCATTTGCTTCTAAGTGTGCAATGATTCCTTGTCTAATTGTTTTCTCCATTATTTTGCATAATATGCTGGTCAGACGGATGGGTCTGTAGTTCGATGAAAGACTTTTCTTTCCTTTCTCGAATATTGCGCTAAGCTGTGCACTCTTCCATATTTCTGGTACTGTTTCAGATGTTAGTGATGCACAAAGGATCCTGGCTAGTGGTGTGTCTATGATGTCCGCAAGCTCTCCAGGGATTTTGAGGGATCTATTTTCTGTAGTAGGGCTTTTACCTCTCCCGCAGTTATTTTTTCGTCAGGAGAATTTTTTACATTGACCCTTTCCAGTGTTGGGAGTTCTCCAGTTGGCTCATTAGTGAATACACTGGTGAAGAATTGGGCAAAGGCTTCTGCTTTTTCTTCGTCGCTGCGAGCTATTTGAGTTTTACCTTCTTCGGTTGTTGTTTTTTAATACTGCGATCCCTGTTTTAACTTTTCTTTTAGAATTGACATAATTTCAAAACAACTTGTTATTTGAATTTATCATATGACTCGTCCGTTTTGTTCACTTCAAAACATTTAATATTTTGTTTTCATATTAATCAGTGATAAATAAAGCCTTCCGTCAATTTTATTGGTCAATTTCAAAACTAGACAATTTGATTGGCTGAACAAAATACAACTGGGCCACATTTTCATAATTTCAGTAGGGAGAATTTACGTTATCAGTCCTATTTAGGATGGGTTATATTATATTAATCTTTTACATACAAGAAAAACGCCATTCTTTTTTTTATATTTTCACTTTTTGCTTCCAAAACATAGGTTATGACCCCTCATTGGAACGAGCTCGGCGAGCTCGTTCCAATGAGGGGTCATAACCTATGTTTTGGAAGCAAAAAATGAAAATTTTTAGTTATACGAGGATGTTTTTTTCCAAGTGCCGTTTGCAACTCACATTTAGGTGGTGGGTTAAAAAGTCATAACTAAGTGGAAAATTTGTGCGTATAATATTTATGAAACTCGTCCAAATTTTCCGTTTGGGCTCGCCAAAACGGAAATTTCTTTGACTCGTTTCATAAATATTATATGAGAAAACACTCTTTCCATATCCTCTATTTATTGCTTCTGCTATTTTCTTCTCATTCATCTTCTTATCGTATTATCAATAACCAATAACTATATCATTAACCAATTTCCAAACCTAAAGAGCAGACGAGTCTGGCTTTCCGGAAAACAAAGTTTTCAACTTTTCTAAATCAATATCCTGTCTGTCTCAAACGACGCTCACGTGACGTAATTGACGCGAGCAGGTTTTCGAGGCGACACTTTTCTAATCCGAATTGAAAACTTGGGTGGCTTTACGCTGAATATTCTATAATTTCTTTTTTGTTTACATTTCTCGTACCGTATTCAGTTTTAAATATCCAATGTCATATAATAAAGAAATCAGTCTGGGTAGACGGACTCCTCGATATATACAGATTAACATGATAATGTGCATGTCCTGTGATTTGTATCAGATTCGAGGTGGTGTCCATAATGGGATCTCAACGAGCCGGCTTTGCCGGCGAGTTGTGATCCCATTCTGGACACCACCGAGAATCTGATGCAAATCACAGGACATGCACATTATCATGATAATTCATTTATCTAACAATTCTGTCACATAAACAGATTAAATCTTAAATTATTCATAGAGTTTTGGGACATAATGTCGGGGGAGAAAAAGTTAAAAACCCATATTTTATGGAACAATATTGTTGTGCCCTTTAACATACAATGAGTAACGCGGTCACCGCAAATTTTCAAAGTTGCGTGCGTTGTAAAATTATTCGCTCTCAGTGTCACTTCCTATGATGATACGCTTGAATTTACAAGTGTGTAATATTTAATTGTGCATTTTCTATTTATTATTGTGTGTGTGTGTGTGTGTGTGGGGGGGGGGGGGGGGGGTCATTGCCTATTAATAGTAATGTTGCTAATTGTAAGGAATTTTGTTTTGTTTGGTAAGCGATCAGCTCAGTCGATTACTGAAACGCATATATAATGCAATGAAACTTGTTTCCATCTGATAGTGCTTCATTTCAGCACAGAAATAATCACTAAAGTCGGTTCGATATTTCTGTTTCGATCGAGTGTTCGACTTCAGTTGAGAAATACAAAGGGACATCATCCGAATGGGAGTAATTCATTAGACCATGGAATCTAAAAATAGCAGGTCCGCGGGCCGCTAATGGCTATTTATACCATTATCGCCTGCGGCCCGGCTCCGTCGAATGACGTCACTGAAATTATGGAGTTTTAACGGACCTTCAAACTTATATTAATCGACTAGTAACTTATAGATTGAGTGGTAGTAGTAGTAGTAGTAATCTTTATTTATGTGACATGTGCATGTATAATTTTTTACAGTATAGTTAGAATCGTTACATAACACACCCGGCCTTATAGGCCTATATGTCACACTTTTGATATTAGTGGTTTACTGTGAGCAAGGTAGATCATGCGCACCCACTTCCATACACACACACACACACACGCACCGACCTCCACAATCTCTCTCGCTCTCTCTATCTCCATCTCTCACTCACCCCCCCCTCTCTCTCTTATACACATACATTCACACATGTACACGCATCATTTTCACTCAAACCATCGCCCCCCCCCCCCCCCCCCACCTAACACGCACATTTTTCCTTGCACGCACTGATATATTCACCCTCACACATTAAACATGTGCATGCATACACATGCACATATAAATCAAACATGATATTCCGTGTATGTGCACACCAATACATATTTTCAGTGGTATATTGCTTGTCTTCTTTTTCACAAGAAACCTGGCTGTCTGTCTTGGACACTCGTTGATGAGAAATGAGATCGGGGGGGGGGGTTGTTTTGAGAGTATTCATGGTTTTTGTCCGCAATTGCAAAAAAAAGTGCAATTCGTAAATCATCATAGAATTCACATTCTAATAGAAAATGGATCTCGTTCTCTATTGCCGACTTCTTGCAAAATAAGCAGATCCTCTCCTCAATTTTTTCGTTTTTATATCGGCCCGTTTCTATTCTGATGGAAAGAATTCCAAATCTGAACTGGGAAAGAATGGAGCGGTGTTGGCGATTTAAATTCAATTTGACATAATTTTCAGTCTTATATTCTGTTTTAAATAACTTATATATCCGTAATTTCGGGGCACTGCTTACACATTGGTAATAATTATACAATAACATTATTTTTGAGGGCGTTATGGTTCATTAACGGCCCTACGAAAATGATTACCAGCCCAAGGGTGTATTAGTGGCCCGAGACGAAGTCTCGGGCCACTAATAGACCCTTGGGCTGTTAATCATTTTCGTAGGGCCTTAATGAACCATAACGCCCGTACAAAATAATGTTATTTGTATTATTATCACATTTCAAAGAGGTTACATGTTAAACCAAGAAAAATCAAGATTGCTATTTTTTTCATCATTTATATATTATTATCATTTTTCAATGTAGTAGATGTGTGAAATTCCCACACAATCATTGTCAGCAACTAACTCATGCCTTAAATGCGAATGTATATCTTAATTCTTTCACGCCAAAGATCACAAAATTCCGCCATCACATCTCTCTTCTCCAAATATTCCAACTCAAAGCAGTGTTACCTTCCCTACATCCGGGGATGTGAGGGCCACCGGGCCATATTGAAACGAATTTTTCATTATTGCCCGGGAACCCGGATGTGAATGGAAACATATGAGTTTTGTGCAGCCCCCGAAAATGAAAATATTCGCCAGGGAGTGCCCTATAAAGTGATAATAATATAACAATAACATGACTTTGGAGGGTGTTGTGGTTTATTAACGGCCCAACAGGTGTGAATAACAGCCCGACAGACTTCGTCTCGGGCCTTTTATAAGCTGTCGGGCTGTTGTTTACATCTATTGGGTCGTTAATAAACCACAAGGCCCGACAAAGTCATGTTATTACTATTATTACCACTGCGATTCTGACACAAGTTTTGACCCTGTACCTTACATGGCAGCTACAAACTGCCAGTTGGTCTTCATTCAATTCGCTTGATTGAGACATTTTTAACGTTTTCAATTTTGGCAGATGATACTATCGTCTGTTCTCAAACAAACTGGTGTCACATGATTATCACGTGATCGGCGCCGGTACGCTTTCAATGGCAACGAAGTTAGAAAACTTAAAAACAGAACCGATATTTACCGCTTTTAAATCAGGAATAAAGGCTTAAAATGTCTGCAGACTTACTTATTATATACAGCTGCTTGTTCTTATGGGACTAACTTTGCTGGACATTTTACATATTTAATAATTTAAATAAAAATCACATTGTTTACTAGTTGAAACCTTTTCTGGAAACTGTTCCCATTTTCGAGTGTACGACAGCGAGGAACAAAAGGTACTTGACGTGTTGGGCTGTTAATGAGATGTTCAACTCATTAACGGCCCAACACATCACTCGACTTTGAAAGTTGAGCGTTACGTTCTTGTAATGCCCTGTTAAACTTTGTTAATTTACTTGGGAACGCCCTATAAAGGGGTAATAATTATTGGGTTTAAATAATTTTCATTGCTGCAAGCACTATGCAGTGGCTTAAACTCTTGAAGGACGTAATATTCCCTCACTATCTGCAGGAAATGGATCAGTAAGTTTTTCATATTAATTTAGGATCAAATGGACGACATTAAGAAGAATATATTAGGCCAAATAAAAAAAATGAATTGATTCACAGGCAATTTGTTTTTCAAATCAGTGAGGGAGGGAGGATTTTATTTTTAATTTTTGGGTTTTTTTTTTTTTTCGAGTAAAAGGGTTGAGTATACTCAGTAAATCTTTTTGCTGTCTTTCCACTTGAAAAAGAGAAAAGGTTGTATTTTAGTGTAATTATAGTATACCTTTTATAACTAACTGCCGTAACAACAGCTAAAAGGATTTGAACTTTAAAATGGGAAACATGGCTCTAAATGATTGGTTAAACTTGAGTTTATATCGGTGTTGCGGCCATTATTAGCGATTGTACAAAAATATATGACCTTAAACACCAGCAAATAAATAAATAATTAAATCACGATCCAGTGTATCAGAATTTTCTTTGTTACAGTTTATGGGAGAGTGCCCCTGGGCACTCTCCCATAAACTGCAACAAGAAAAACCAATTTACTGCTAACGCAGCTAAATAATTATATGTCGAGAAATGTGAAAAAACGACCATTCCAAGTTTTCACAAATTTTTTAAAAAACATGACATAATAAAAATGTCTAATGAGGAGGTTCAAATCCAACGAGGGAGGGCTCGAGAATCAAAACATTATTTTTTTTTAGCCTTAGTGTCAAACTTTCAGCTTTTGTTGTGCACATTTCGACGTCATGGCCTCTTTGAGATGAGTCTTTCATTTGAGGATGTTTTCAACATTCGTCTATCGTCAGTATTTCTTATTCAACCTTTTCATTATGAATTGATAGCCTCTTGAATTCAATGTGTCCCACTGAGAATATTTAATAGTATCAATAAATAGTTTAATATAAGATCGATTCAGTGATCTCATTACCTTTCTTTCACAAAATCACACGTCTATGAAGTAATTGGACCAAGCATCTTTAAGGTTAATTAAATCCCCGTTTAAGCGGCACACTGGTCAATCGGGGATTTCCCAATCTACCAGTACACGATGGATAATGCTTTTCGCTCGACCAAATTAACCCTTTGAAAACACGACCCAAACATTTTTGCATAAAAGAAAATCCGGTGGTCGTTTTGCAAATAGCTTAATCGCCAAAACATAATTCAGGAGCATCTGGGAAGAATGGTTTTAATTGGATTAATTCCAGACTTAACCTCCCTATTAATACAAAATGGATTCGCCCAGTTATCTGTAGCCAGTATTGTATTCGGCAACTTCATTCAATAACTCTCTGTTACGAAGTGATATTAGCCTGAATAATAAGTGTACTGTAAAAGTAGTATAGCTCCTATGGATCGCACGCCGGATCTCATCTGTGTTTTGTTTGTGTTTTTTATTAGAGTTTAACGACACTTTAAACGGATAGGGTCACGTCGTGTCGGGCAGTCAGAGGCGGCCGAAGCTTCAAAAAAGTGTGTGTGTGTGGGGGGGGGGGGGGGGCACACTTTCTTCGGCGATGTATTCATGTAAAATATATAAATTTATATACGCTACCCCTCACCCTTGAACCGACCCTATTTAAGACACTAACCTCAGCGTATTTAATTTGTTTTGTTTTTAATTAACCCTCAGAATCCTGGTGGCATCTCCCATATCAATTCAATGGCAGCAATTGGAAGAGGCCATATTCTTTATTTTAGGGTAAAGCAATAAGCCTCAGGGTTGCACTTTGAAAATATTGATTGGTCTTCTCCACACATTCACTTACCATCTATCATACTTAATGAATTTATAAAGTATCATGTTCATGGACCGGAAAAGCGACCTCTCGGGTTCAAAGAAAATCAATGTGGTCATTTTTGTATTGGTGATGTGTAGTGACCATATATATAAGGTTTGTGTACGTTATGTCGGAAAATGCCGTTCGAGTACCTATAACTGGTGAAAAAAGTGGGGGCGAGGACACGTGCCACCCGTGTCCCCTGGCTCCGCCGCCCCTAGGGGCAGTTTTACGGGTAGAGGAAGCAGGAGTACCTAGAGAGAACCACAGAGCAGCGACAAGCAATGTTAGAATTTCCAACTTAATGACTGTGCACAAGCAGAGTTAACCTTTACCCAACGAATCGGCCGCATCCGCCCGCGTAATATGCAAATTCTGTAGTTGAACCATATCATGCGACCCCTCGTTGGAACGAGCTCGTCGAGCTCGTTCCAACGAGGGGTCACATGAAATAGTTTTGTTGAAATTTTTTGAAAAATTTGAAAAAAATGATATTCAAAATAATAAATTTTGATATCGTCTGCGTTGGGTAAAGGGTTAACGTGGGCAATCAGAATTAAGAGTTTTGCACGAGGACAAAATGCAGTTACCGCTGGCCAAGGTCGAACGTCCACGTTTCAGTTTAAGATCCAATGCACTAACCACTTAGCGACCATGCACCCAACTTACATGTGACGTCGTAGTCAAGTGCCCAAGTAAAGTCATGTTGGATCGTAATGGTAGCCCACGTGAGCGGCTATGTTGTGACGCAATTATCATGGTGGACGGTGTAACTGCGCATGCTCAACGTGTGTTGTTAGAGTTGTTAGAGGGACATGTTCTTTTGTCGTCCATTTTGTTTACTGGAGGCCGCCATCTTGGTTTCTATAGTTCCACGTGATCGTCGTGTAAGTGAAATTCTTCCAATAGGACGCGGGAGCTCTGGGGATGTGTTCGATTGGATGGGAGCATACAGAATTACCAACAATGACCCGAGAACAACCTGTTTTTTCACTAAAGGCATTTGGTAAAAGAAACAAAATGTCCTATAATAGGGCTGGCTGTATTCGTTTGTTCTACCTATCACAGGTCCCATTTCCGGCTATCCCTGTCTGCTTTTATCCTAGCATTCGATTTAGCCTCAGATTTCTCCAGTCCCGACCTTTGCCCTCGACAAGTCAGACTGCTTCCTTCAAGTAATCCATATCTACCTTACACGGTTATTTCAATTGGGTGGACTGAGAGCATGTATGGTTCCTGAGAATCAGACTGGAAGTAAATCGAGCAGTGGCTATAGCAGTCATCGGACGACTCGAACCTGATCCAACAAATACGCTTCCGAAAAACTGCTGGATCGAGTGACTCCACATTCGACGAGAACGAGCGCGTGCCGGTGGGGGTTGTGAGCTGTGCTTCTGACGCAAGGGACGGAAGATAAATTTGTCTCTCAAGAACTTTTCTTATAAGAGTCGTTTGTTCTTTGTGCTCGAACAAGGGCTGTTATGTTTGTCAATTATCAGTTATTAAATTGTACACTCCATGGTGTAATAAAGTAATATTATTCATTAACAAGTCAACGAGCGCGTGCCGGTGGGGGTTGTGGTCTGTGTTTCACACGCAAGGGATGGAAGATAAATTTGTCTCTCAAGAACTTTTCTAATTAGAGTCGTCTGTTCTTCGTGCTCGAATAGGGCTGTTCTGTTTGTTAATTATCAGTTATTAAAGTGTACATTCCATGATGTAATCAAGTAATACTATTCGTTAACAAATCAGTGAAAATATACCTTGAAGTATAGCCAACGCTAGTTCGTCAATGTAGTACCAGTGAAATATCTGAGACAGTTATTTCGCTGGTACTACATTGACGAACTGCGCAAGTTCGAGCAAGATAGCTTTAGCCCACAATAGTTTTTAAAGGGTATTCACCAATCGTCGGTTCCGCAAACGATCGTCATCACCACATGCAGTGCTTTCCGCCCTTGATCGTCAAGCTAGTTCGAGCAAGATAACTTTAGCCCACAATAGTTTTCACTCGGCTATTCACCCTTTGCTCTGCGTGGCGTCCAAAACCGACCAACGCTTTTCACAAATAACCACCGAATCTTCGTGATTTCTTTCTTGTTGTTGCCTTGGAGATGTGGTTATGTGGCTTATGACCCCTTATTGGAACGAGCAGGTGTGACCATGTGGATGTGGCTTATGACCCCTTATTGGAACGAGCAGGTGTTTTTTTTTTCTCGAAAATGAGGATTATGACCACTCATCAAAGTGAGCCCGTTCCAGTGGGGGCCGTGGGCGGTGTATCTCGACATAATGGATAGAACAAATAGCATAGAACTTGCTTGCTATTTACTAGAGTCATATAACATCCATGCCGGATGAAGGGTCATTCATTCATTCATTCATTCATTCATTCATTCATTCATTCATGCATTCATTCATTCATTCATTCATTCATTCATTCATTCATTCATTCATTCATTCATTCATTCATTCATTCATTCATTTGTTCTGGGTGGACGATCGGATGGATGGATGTGTGGGTGCTTGACTGATCGAGCGTGTGGATGTGTGACTGACTTACTGTTTAGGGTAAAAAATTAAAGTACCTCCACCTTATTTATTTTTGATCAAGAGCACTTAAACAATTCATCAGATAATTTATACCCTGTAGTGCCCTCTTGCGCTAAATCGTCAATTTAGCATCACTGGGGTCGTGAGCTGGAAGACAAATCGGTCTCTCAATAATACTTCTTATGAATGTCGTCTGTTGGTCGTTTTAAGGGCTGTTATGTTTATTATTTGTTAGTTATCAAAGTGTACATTCCTTGATGTAATTATGCAATATTATTCATTAACAAATGAACTTTTAATTAGTGAAACTATACCTTGAAATACAGCCAACGCTAGTTCGTCAACTTAGTACCAGTGAAATAACTTTAATCCCAAATTCTCACCCGGTTGATCATTGACCGTCTGCCGTCTGCCAAGTGTAACGTCCAAACTCTCAGCGCCATTGACAACTATTCAATTTTCAAGGTCTGTACACTTTTGTTTGTTTTTCGGGATTTTTTTTTTTTTTTTTTTTTTTTTTTCACTCATTCTCTATCCTCATTGAATCCATTGTTTTACTGTAAAGTCCTTTAATTGTAAATTTATTTGTTCAATCATTCATCCAAGATACCATATCACTTTGATGTGATGTTAGGTAGGGTGATGTTGCTCCCGACGTACTTGTATATTAACTACAATGTTTTTATCCTGTTTGTACAGAAAATTTTCGTTTCTAAACAAACTCCCAATTACATACTATTACCGCAACAGACTGTGACTAGAAATGAAAAAGAAATAACGTCTCAACCCGTCCAACAGTTGAACTTTATCTGGGACTTAACCTCCTTTTATCTTCATCTTGGAACAATATATTGTAGTTATGTTTTATATATTTGTCCAGCGAGAAAGGATGGTAGTATGTTGGTGAATTATGGCGGGTAACATTACACTCGACGAGATGCAGGTAGACGCAGAGTACGACTTTATTCAGCTCTATAATGAGAAAATATGTTCCTTGACAGAAAATGATGAATCCCCATATAAAAACCACGCAACTGACTGCAACTACTTTTCGCCTAGAGACTTTCAGTCAATGGTTTGTAAAATAGACGCAGGATTCTCAATATTCCATCTCAATTGCCAAAGCCTGAAGGCCCATTGGGATTCCTTTCAAAACATGCTATATGACCTACAAACAGGAAATAACTTCTTCGACATAATAGGACTTACCGAAATTTTCCAAATTCCTCCAGAGATGTCGTTCAGTCTGGATGGCTATGCCCCGATTATTAAACGTATGAGACACGAGAATGATGATGGTCGAGGAGGGGTTGGTCTATATATTAAAGAAGGAATACCCTACAGAGTTCGTAATGATATTTCGTTCTTTATTCCCCATGTCTTCGAATCTCTGTTTATTGAAATTAAAGATAAATACCAACCCAGAATTATTGGCGTTATTTATAGACCCAACACTCCTCCTAAAGCCGACATCAACCTTTTCTTATCAAAATTAAATGAAATAACGAATGTTTTAAATGCCGAAAATAAAAAAGTTTATATTATGGGGGATCTTAACCTGGACCTTTTAAAAGCAACGACACACTCAAAAACGGAAGAATTTGTTAATCTCATGTTCAGTCAAGGCTTTCTGCCGTATATCACCAAGCCAACGAGAGTAACCTGTCGTTCTGCTACTCTGATAGATCATATCTTCTCTAATAATGTTCCACAAGCAGCATTACCTGGAATAGTCATATCTGAGGTGTCAGATCATTTTGGTGTTTTCTATATTGAGGAAAACCCCAACTCAAAAGATACACCACACTTTACACTAAAAAGAATAATAAATGCAGAAAGAATAGTTGAATTTAAAACACTTATCTCGCAAAGTGATTTTAATCCTGTAATGCAGTCGAATTGTCCCAATGAGTCATATGAAACCTTTCTAAACATCTATATGGAAGCCTATGAAAGAGCATTCCCTCTCAAACGTGTTAGCCAGAACAAAAAATTTATTAAAAAACAGCCATGGATGACAAGGGGGCTTGTAATATCCTCCAACAACAAAGAAAAATTCTACAAGAAAAAACTCCATGCTCCCACCGAAAGGAACTCAGAAAACTATAAAAACTACTGTAGAATCTTCAACAAGGTAAAAAAACAATGTAAAGCTACCTATTATAGAGATATCCTAAACGAAAACAAAAACAATATGCGAAGAACGTGGCAGATTTTAAACGAAGCCATCAATAAAGGAAAACCTGAAGCCAGATTACCATCGTTCTTCATCCAGGACAACATCGAGTTAAACGAGCCCCATGCCATCGCAGAAGAATTCAACAATTTCTTTATCAACATTGGAAAAAACACATCCGAACAGATTCAGAAAACTAATAAGTCCTACACAGATTACATGGACAACAATGTCTCCAATAATCTCTATTTAATACCCACAAATCCCACAGAAGTCAACCGAGTAGTAAATAAAATGAAGCCAAAATTATCTAAAGACTGCGATGACATCACAACCTGTCTTCTTAAGCATACGATAACCGAAGTATTGGATCCTCTAACACATGTAATTAACAACTCTTTCCTAAACGGCAAAGTACCAGACAGGATGAAGATCGCGAAGGTGATACCCATATTTGAAGCGGGTGACGAGCACAGCTTTACAAATTACAGACCTATCAGTATACTTCCGGTATTCTCAAAAGTAATGGAAAAACTCATGGAAGTGAGGCTAGAGAGTTTCCTCAATAGGTTTAATATTTTATACCCTCACCAATATGGGTTCCGAAAGCGACATAGTACTATTCATCCAGTTCTTCAGCTCCTTAAAAGCATTGCAATAGAAAATAATAAAGAAGAAAAAAACAGCACCTTAGCATTGTTCCTGGATTTGTCAAAGGCTTTTGACACCATAAATCACGAAATACTATTAGGTAAACTGGAAACATATGGCATCCGAGGTGTCACCAACAATTGGTTTAGAAGTTACTTGTCCAACAGGTCTCAATATGTCACGTACGGAGAGCACAAATCGAACTTAGCCAAACAGAGTTGTGGTGTACCACAGGGCTCGATTTTAGGCCCTATTCTTTTTCTTTTATATATAAATGATATAAGTAACTCAACATCACTCAATCTTTTATCATTTGCCGATGACACCACTGCACACTGCCCGGGCTCCGATAATAATCCCATTACATCGTATTTCAATGACGAGCTCCAGAAACTATTCGAATGGTGCTCTGTGAACCAGTTAATGCTGAATGCTAAGAAGACCTCGTACATCATACTTAATCCAAATAAAGGTAGGAACAATAATCTTTGTCAAGAGGTAAAAATAAATAACCAAAACATTAACAAAGTTGGGGCCACCGAAACAGAAAAATCTGTTAAATTCTTGGGAATTAGCATTGATGAACATTTATCCTACAAGGCTCACATATCCCGATTATGCTCGAAAATAGCACGCGCAAACTATAGTCTAAACAAAGTTAAAAATATCCTCCCCCACGTAGCTATGAAAACTTTGTATTACGCCCTCATACATAGCCATTTGGTATACGGAATCCAGGCATGGGGCAACTCAAGAGCTATCAAAAAACTAGCTGTCCTGCAAAAACGTTCAATACGAATAATTAATAACAAAAAGTACAATTCTCATACAGATCCCCTGTTTAAAGAAAACCAAATACTCAAGGTTGATGATTTGTTTAGGCTACATGCACTACTGTTCGTGTTTGACTGGCAGAACGGCAGATTACCGGTGTCTTTCAATGATATATTTAAAATTACTGACAATCCATCTGGTAGGAGAACTAGACAGTCAGGCCTCCTATACATAGAAAAAACACGGACCCAAACTCTGGATAAATTTCCTTTATACTCCTTCCCGAAACTATGGAATGCTCTGGACGACACAACTCGTAATATTAGCGACAGAAGCATGCTTAAGAACAAGCTAACTTCCACATTCATTTCCTCATATTCCAGTTATGTCAGCTGCAACAATCCCTACTGTCCTGATTGCACTTCGTAAACTTCGTAAATTGTCGAAGTCGTGGTCCGCGTCTAAATCTGGAATCCTCGTCTTGTGCAACCTGTCGCGCTTCCTCCTTACAGTGGTGCTATGTAAAATACTATATGGATATAAGTATGAACTTGCAAATAAAAGTCTACACAAATAAATCAATAACATTCGTCATCCTACGATGATGATGCAGCTAACGTAGACACCACACCCAAACATCATGACCAACCTCCTTGTCGCAGTCTAAACGATACGAACTTCACGATGGGACTTGTTGCCGCCCTCATGTGTTATGATAAGTAGTAGAGGGAGTCCTATAGGCAGGTTGCTTCTTGCCTACCTTGAATCACCGTCTTTCCGCTGGCGAAAATGAAACACTAATACTCTAATATCAGAAAAGTAATGATTCGATCGTCATTCTCCATCATGTGTCACATAATTGGCTCTCTGTTCATTCTTTCAGTCACAGTCTGTTTGCAATCACCCCATCTTCTTCCAGGGGGTGGCAGGTAGACAGCCAATCTGGCTATGCCACTTCCTACGGTATACTTCACATTACATTTGTGCAATATGTTTATTTGTAACCATTTTACATGTATGTGTACCGTGAATAAAGAATCTGAATCTGAATCTGAATCTTCCACTCATAACACCATCTCGGAAAAAGGGATTCTATAACCAGAGATGTTTACTAAAAGGTATCTCTGAGGAGGATTCTGTAATCAACATTCTCTTGATGCCTGCTACAACTGTCTCCTGTCATTGTACTACTAGGTATCACGTTCACCATCTCCCAGTACACTGCAAAAAATATAGGTTCTCTTTAGAACCAAAACCTGGTTCTAATCTTGCCCCTGAGATGAAACCAGTAATGTTTAAACAGTATTTATTTCAAATAAAATACATTTATAAAGATTAACATTAAATATTAACAGAATTGAACATAAATTGAGTGTGTTTCAGCCGTAAGTTTAGAGCTTATACGAGGTTGTCTCAAATCATTATTAACCAAAGGAGATATGAACAGTTGGCATATCGAACCAGTTTTGGTTCGATATGCCAACTGTTCATATCTCCTTTGTTTCAAAATGTTTGGCGACTGCGTTGAATAAGCTCCAAGTTTAGTGCTGAATCTACTTCAGTTCATGTAATATTCTGTTAAAATTGAATGCTAATCTTGGTAAATTTATTTGATTTGAAATAAATACTGTTTAAACAGAGCTGGTTTCATCTCAGGGACAAGATTAGAACCAGTTTTGGTTCTAAAGAGAATCTATATTTTTTGCAGTGCAGTCCTACATTTGGCTTCTATCATGACTTTAACTATTTATCCTATGATCGGCCGTCACTTTCTTTTCCTCATACTATAGCCTTCCACTCCTGATGGTGTATATCAAAACTATGAATATCTGTCCCATACCAGATCACTCCACCATTACTACTAGCTTGTTGCACTACGGGATTGCTAGCTGTGTCTGACCAAGTCTCGACATCTGTCTTCTGCGAAGTCTTCAGTCTTCTGAATACTATCATTCTATAATTTCCTTCACATAGTGCATGCTAGAGCACCTTACATGTTAGATACATTTACTGTCTGTTGACCGTACCAAGATGTACTGTGACTCTTGAGGCAGTTCACAATGTAAGCACAACACATATAGCACATGAACACATACTTGAATGTGTCACCAAAAAGTAGCACAATCGTCACATGCGACGAAAGAGATTCTAAAGGCATAGACAGACCATACAAGGAATTTCGAAAGTTGGATTAATAATCAGATGGGAATATGAGCGCGATTATGCCCCCATGAGATTTGGGTAATTCGATAAACTCCGGTAGAATCGACCACACCCTCAGAACACACCCAACCTATTGTAGGACTTTAAGCGATCTGGCAACAACGTGGCACCACAGAATCCAGAAAACAAAATGGACAGCGGGAACAACGCGCGTTATGCATAGGCACTGAAACCACCCATCACAACGTTAATGACATTGAAACATGACCACTCGCGCGAGTTAACATGGCAACCCAACATGACGTCACTGGTCTACGTGAATATAGATAGCTTCATATATGAGATCCGACAACTGAGGCCGATCCATCGAAGATATACTACTTTTAACCCTTTACCCAACGCAGACGATATCAAAATTTATTATTTTAAATATCATTTTTTCAAATTTTTCCAAAAAATTCAACAAAACCATATCATGTGATCCCTCGTTGGAACGAGCTCGTTCCAACGAGGGGTCACATGATATGTTTTTTTTTTTAAATTTTTGAAACATAATATTTTTTCAACTGTTGACTTTGCATATTATGCGGGCGGATGCGCCGGATTCGTTGGGTAAAGGGTTAAATGAGAAAATCTTTTTTTGAAGCCCGGATCCGTTGTAATTTATTAGGGTTGTAAGATAAACTGTTACTAAAGCTGTTCTTAACCATAGTGCTCAACTTAACGGCTTTTTGCAAAAACGCAATTCATTTTTTTTTTATTTTGTTTCAAAAACAAAGCTTTTTCCCCTCTAGGAGTTCGTTGAGTACGTTCCAATGATGAATGATGAGTTACGTATGGATTAATACGGAAGGTGAAATGAAAATCAATTGAATTGTTTTTGGGTTTTTTTTTAACGTCCCTCCCACGTGGTATCAACAAACAGAATTTATACGTTGGCATTACGCACCGTTGAAAAGACGAAATACAACTCACACACTGATCCCTTGTCTCGAAAGTGCGGTATTCTCAAATTGAAATACCTCTACAAACTTAACGTTCTTTTGGATAACAAAACAAAATTTTACCCAGAATTGTTAGTGATTCCTTCAAAATGTACATGGGACGTCTGGCTTGAATACAAACCAAAGTGGGTAAATTCAAACCAAAAGTACAGAACCTAGTTTTCCGCCAGTCTCTCCATTACTCATTTCCCCAAACCTGGCACTCGATTGAGGGATCTTTTCCATCGAGTAGGACCACATATGTGTGAACTTGATCCAGTGTTCAAGGGCAAGCAAGCCGCTGTAGTTGATGGTATCTCTAGCGCAGCAGTTCGTTGCATAGGAGCGTTTCGTGTTCGGGTTTGCGCCCCTATACGAAGTTGTGACCCTACAGTTAAAACTAGAAGTCCTGTCATGAAATGCGCACAAATAGCACGTCGATCTGCGCGTTAATCTACGCGTTATGACCATAGTAAAGCTATCAAAGTTTGTACATAAGACCTGTGTACAAGCAATGTTTCAGCCAAAGGACCTCCGGGTAACCTGGAGGTCCATTGGCAGAAACGTTGCCCGTGTTCGCTATGAGTAACCAGGAGAACCTGTCGTGCTTTGGATGCCATTCGATATGGGAATTATGCACTATTCCTACGCACAATTAAGCCAAGATAAGTGCACAGGTCGTGACAGGACTTCTAGTTTTAACTGTAGCTATGGGATACGGCCTGGTGGCGGGTCTCAATCATTGACCGAGATTGGTGTTCGCTTTATGTCGTATCTCTGGGCAGGGGTACAGCGTTGAGTTAACGTCACAGGTAAGGAGAAGATTATGTCAACACCGTTTCGTCGCATCTCTCATGGCACTCACCTGATAGCTGACGTGTATACGCCCCACCAATAATTATGATGATGATCCCTATATTTCCAGGTAACCCCCTGGCAAGTACTCTACATCTGGTCTTTATATGAAAATGACATGAAGACAGCCGACCAGTCTTTGTCATTTCCATGCCGTGTATATTTGTTATTTTATTTTCATTCATTTTTCTTCCCACAAAACAGATCGTATTCCCTCTTACTCTCGCTGAAAATGGTATTTCTCCCAGCATCATTTTTGCTCTTTCAGCGATGACGGGCTATTTTTTTTTGACATGTTTTGAATGTAACAACGTAATCAATTATAAAGGGTTGTTTTGGTCCTCCGCGCGCCCCACTCGAGGATAAAAATCGTACTCGAATCCGAGCTAGGGTTCATACAAAAATTTGCTCACAAAGTACAAAGGTTTTTCAAGGGTTTTTCACGGGCTCTTTTTTCAAGAGCTACATATACTATCCAGCTTGTTGTATGAGCTCTAAAAATCTAAGATTCATGTGACACGGATCTGACTTTGGAAGTCAGGAAGTACTGGTACCCAAAGTGTGATCTGTGTTACAGTAATCTTGGTAAAACGTTCCATACTATACTTTTTTATGTTTTTTTTAACTGAGCGACACGAGCGCAACAAACAAGTAAAAGGCGAGTACACATATATTTACAATGCCCAGGAAATAGCTTGGTATTCAAGGGTTTTTCAAGAGATTTCTGAAAGTTCAAGGGTTTCCCAAGGGCTAATTTCAAATTCCAGGGTTTTTCAAGAAAAAACTCATTTTCAAGGGTTTTTCAAGAGCTGTATGGACCCTGCGAGCAGTGAACTGTTATCTATGTATTTCCAGTATACTAATAGTGTGAGAGTTTGAGAGGACGTGCCAATTTAAAGAGTATGCATAACATTTTTTATTTCCTCCATTCCAGACGGATAATATCGCAAAGGTAGACGTTAAATATAGCGTCGATGCGCTTACTTTAGAAAATGAGAGGGGAAGTTAGAAATATTCTTAAGCAAATTGTTTCTGAATGCTGGAGTGAGTGGACGGATTAACCCTTTACCCAACGAATCGACCGCATCCGTCCGCGTAATATGCAAATTCAGCAGTTGAAACAATATTATGTTTAAAAAATTTTTTAAAAAAATATATCATGTTACCCCCTCGTTGGAACGAGCTCGTCGAGATCGTTCCCACGAGGGGTCACATGATATGGTTTTGTTGAAATTTTTTGAAAAATTTGAAATGAAAGTCTCAATGACACTGTAGCTCAACTTGTCAAGACAAAGACATGTACATGTATAGTATGTGACACAGCAATGACAAACATCTAGGTAATGACCTAATAACAAAGGTACATATAAAGTATTGTAACGGTCTGTACATAAATACTGACCGTTGCCTGTTACAAATGTATAGGTAAAGTATTGTAAAGGTGGGTGACAGTCAGATGCTAAACTAGAAAAAAATCTTTGAGTCCCAGAGTGGGTCTGACTGAACACCAAAATATTTGTTCTCACAGCACAGTGATAACAAAGGCACCCCAAAACACACTCATTCCTGTCCCAAGGTGAAAACAAAGGTACCCATGAAGTTTCGTGAAGATCGGTTCACAAATATGAGCTGTGTAGAAGTTGTGACAAAAAACTGACTGGACCTAATTTCGGTACAAAATGGCCACTGGCAGCCATCTTAAATTTTGGACCGCACTCCGAAACACTCGTTCTCGCCCCAATGTGATAACAAAGGTACCCAAGAAGTTTTGTGAAGATCGGTTGATAAATACAGCCTCTAGCCCGAGCCGTATTGACATGTGCACTTACAGTGTATAAGTAGCACTGAATAAATCAAAGTTCATCTAATTTGCATAATTTCTGCCCGAGAAAAAAACCTGTACTATATGTGATGTATTCCATGTTACTAAACATTCATACAAAAATTTATTCAAATCAGAACTTTCATACAGAAGTTCTGCACAAAAGACTGATTGCACTAATTTTGGTACAAAATGGCTGCTGGTGACTATCTTGAATTTTGGACCACACCCAAAAGCACTCGTTCTGATCCCACAGTGATAACAAAGGTACCCAAGAGGTTTCGTAAAGATCGGTTCATAAATACGGCCTCTAGCCTGAGCCGTATAGAAATTGTGTACAAAAAAACTGATTAGACCTAATTTCGGTACAAAATGGCCACTGGCAGCCATCTTGAATTTTGGACCGCACCCAGAAACACTCGTTCTCGTCCCAAGGTGATAACAAAGGTACCCAAGACGTTTCGTGAAGATCGGTTCATAAATACAGACTCCAGCCCGAGCCGTATTGACATGTGTACTTACTGTGTGTAAGTAGCACTGAAAAAATCAAAATTCATCTAATTTGCATGATTTCTGCACGAGAAAAAAACCCGTATTATATGTGATGTATCCCATGGTACTAAACATTCACACAAAAAATTATTCAAATCAGCGCTTTCATATGGAAGTTCTGTGCAAAAATCTGATTGCACCAAATTTTGTACAAAATGGCTGCCATCGGCCATCTTGAATTTCGGACCGGACCCAAAAACACTCGTTCTCGTCCTACGGTGATAACAAAGGTACCCAAGGAGTTTCGTAAGGATCGGTTCATAAATACGGCCTCTAGCCCGAGCCGTATTGGCATTTGCACTTACAGTGCTGAAAGTAACACCAAAAAACATCAAAGTTACTCTAATTTGCATAATTTCTGCACGAGAAAAAAACCCGTATTATATGTGATGTATCCCATGGTACCAAACATTCATACAAAAAATTATTCAAATCAGAGCTTTCATATGGAAGTTCTGTACAAAAAACAGATTTCTGCATCGTAGGTACAAAATGGTGGCTGGCAGCCATCTTGAATTTCGGATCACACCCAAAAACACTCGTTCTCGTCCCACGGTCATAACAAAGGTACCCAAGAGGTTTCGTAAAGATCGGTTCATAAATACGGCCTATAGCCCGAGCCGTATCCAATTGTTGATGGACAGACGGACAGACGGATGACGGACGACGGGCCATGGCATAAGCTCAAATTTGGCTTCGCCAAAGTTGAGCTAAAAATGATATTTAAAATAATAAATTTTGATATCGTCTGCTTTGTGTAAAGGGTTAAAAGAATGGAACAACTAATAGTAGATCTCAAATGTAATAATGGTCGTCTCTTCTGAGAACTGCAGCAAATCAGATACTGAATGACGTGTTATTGTTATTAGTGCAGTACTTATATAAAACTTGAATGTTATACAATAACTCCAGATATTTTGACCAATGTGTTTAAAATAGGCACACAAAAAGCATCATACTATCGTACCGCCAATAATATTATTATGTACAGGATAATACGGGAGGTCCAGTATATTGAAGTAGATATTAGTGAAGTGTATTATCTGACTTAAAACCCACTTTAGATTGAATTTTCAACCAATATGATTTACCTTCAGCGTACTGATGTACTTTATTATGTACAGGATAATATAGGAGGTCCACTGTATTGAAGCAGATATTAGTGAAGTGTTTTCTGACTTAAAACCCACTTTAGATTAAATTTTCAACCAATATGATTTACCTTCAGAATCCATGACGTCAAGGGGCAAGTTTTTTCCATAATGCAATTTGGAATTTAAACGAGAAAGTCGTGTTTGACAGAGTGTAATGCGTTTTGACAAAGAAGACTGATTTGGTTAAATTCCTTGCTGCATTATTTCAAAATTATGAAAATTATGAATCTTGAAATTTCTGTATTTTGGCATCGATGTTTTAAGGGTTAAAATGGGCCACAACAAAGCAGTGTTCTATTGCACCACCAATAATACTTTATTACATGAAACAACGTTCTGTTGTACCACCAATAATACTTTATTACATGAAACAACGTTCTATTGTATCACCAATAATACTTTATTACACGAAAAAATGTTCTATTGTATCACGAATAATACTTTATTACATGAAACAATGTTCTATTGTATCACCAATAATACTTTATTACACGAAACAATGTTCTATTGTATCACCAATAATACTTTATTACACGAAACAATGTTCTATTGTATCACCAATAATACGTTATTACATGAAACAATGTTCTATTGTATCACCAATAATACTTTATTACACGAAACAATGTTCTATTGTATCACCAATAATACTTTATTACATGAAACAACGTTGTATTATACCACCAATAAAACTTTTTTACATGAAACAATGTTCTATTGTACCACCAATAATACTTTATTACATGAAACAATGTTCTATTGTATCACCAATAATACATTATTACATGAAACAATGTTCTATTGTATCACCAATAATACGTTATTACACGAAACAATGTTCTATTGTATCACCAATAATACTTTATTACACGAAACAATGTTCTATTGTATCACCAATAATACTTTATAACACGAAACAATGTTCTATTGTACCACCAATAAAACTTTATTACATGAAACAATGTTCTATTGTATCACCAATAATACTTTATTACATGAAACAATGTTCTATTGTACCACCAATAAAACTTTATTACATGAAACAATGTTCTATTGTATCACCAATAATACTTTATTACACGAAACAATGTTCTATTGTACCACCAATAAAACTTTATTACATAAAACAATGTTCTATTGTATCACCAATAATACTTTCTTACATAAAATAACGTTCTATTGTATCACCAATAATACCTTATTACATGAAACAACGTTGTATTATACCACCAATAAAACTTTATTACATGAAACAATGTTCTATTGTATCACCAATAATACTGTAACCGTATAGGATACGCAGTCTCCCAAGGGGACCTAAACTTCACTGTGGGTGAATCTGACTAGAAACCGGGGTGTCATTGAGAGGTTCAATTTTTCCCTATGGGGGACTAGATCTGAAAGGAATCGAAGGAACTCTGTTTAAACTTAATTAATTAATATTTATTTAATTCACATCTCATTGTATCATTTATCAGGGGGTTATTTTTAGTTCCCCATGAGTGGAATCACCAGCTTATTTCATTTACAATAACTCAATATTTACAATTTACTGGAGTGACCAGCTCTAAACCAACCAATTACACTTTCATGTAGCTGGAGTGACCAGCTTCTCTACTTGATTGGATTGACCAGTATTATCTACAATTTCTCTCTTACTGGAATAACCAATCATATTTGAATCTCAATTAAACTGTTATGTGACCAGTATGGCAGTGGGTGTAAACCTTTAAAATGCTAACTGACATAGTGCTAGAAGCCACTATGTGGCTTCAAAGGAAGTCCAAAGTGTCCAAGATAAAATCTTCACGTTAAATTTCTTTTGTGTTTCCCAGTAATTCATAAGGATTAAAGATTGGTTCTAAGATCTGCCTTATAACGAATTATCGGAGAGAGCCTGCAGGCACCCCCCGGTAACCCGCTATAAACAGATTATTTATCAGTAAAGCTCTGATCATCAATACTAATTTAGCACTCTACCAGTCATATCCAATTCTAAGCTTGTTTTCTAATCCAAAATAACCAGTTGCAAAAGGGTTAATATATCTGGTTAAATAGTTATCAATTTTTATAAGTGCTAACAGTTTAGCACAGTTGCAATCCTTCAGTAATTTACAATTCTATAATAAATGGGACCGTTGAATGACTCACACTGGAGTAACCAGTTTATGTGAGTATTGGCAGGGTTAATTGAGATTCAAATGTAAGGCTTATACCATTAATCAAGTATCCTAGTGATTTGAAGGGTTAATTGTCCCTTATAAAAATGGAATGATTCTGGGTAATTTTTCTGGTACGACCTGGTACGACCAGTGAGAATTTCTTTGCTTTGGCAGGGGTTAATTACAATTTAATTTCGGACTTCAAAGCAAGAGCTGTTCTAGTAGTTTCTTCTAATTCAGGATGGACTGTACCATTGCAGATTTCAACACACGCAACTCTGTTTGACTTTGAGTCCAAACTGGACTAATTAACACAATGGGCCTAAACTTAAGAATAGTTATAAATCTCTGAAGAGGTTAATTTGTATTTGATTCCAGAATTTATAGTATGAATTTAATAAATCTCCATCATTTTTGATTAGGCTAAGTAATTGTGTCAATGATTTAGCTTGTAAGTCCTAATAAAATAATGGTAACATGTTGCAGCTGGCCAGAATGAGCCTTCATTCTGGCCCGGTGAAACATTGTACCGTCCACCGACTCGAGTCGTCGGACTGCACTAACTTACAGCAACAAGGGAGTATTTTCCCTGGTTCCCATCTTAAAGTGCTACGAGATATAGGCCCTACACTTTTTTTTGCTTTAGGGTTGTTCTCGATCAATTCTTGATATTTTTAGATCGTTATTTCTCGCTGTAAATAAACCGGCATTCAGAGTGTCAAATCGGCGTCTGCACTGGCTTTTATAGGTCAAGAATTCCACAATTTTTGTGGGGTCACGTGATAATACTCTCGACGTCAATTTATTTCAATTATTGATTGTTTTAAAGTTACTATGTAACTTTGGTGCCTGCATGTATTTTTAACATGCGCGAATGAATAATAACATTTCTCGTTGCGAATTTCCCTTTTTCTGCTGCAGATAAGCTGCTCTGCTATGATATTTCCAACTTTCCACATTGAAACGGTTAAAATGTAGGACGCAGGAAACACTCGCTGCACGCATGACAGTGACCGAGTTTCTATTGATAAGAGAAATGGCTGTGATCAAATTTGTGCCAATTTAACGTGAAAAAATGCCAATTTCTCAAATGGGATGATTTGTTTGGGACAATCATGGATCAATTTTAATCCACTATGATTCGAGGAAATAGCAACGAGGTATGTTCTCACATGACAGATTTGGTTTATACGTCAATTTCACTCCGAGGTGGAGACGGAAATTCGTCCTTGAATTTGTATACACGGAGTTGCAAAACGCAACAAGATTGAAAGGCACTACGTATTCGGGAAGCAATTAAATTATTGTTTTGAGATTTTGACTGAATACGAAAGCCAACAGGTCCATTATTTCACATTACCCTCTGCCAAATGTGTTCAGTGTCCTCACGAACACACCAAACAAAATGTTGCATGAAATAATGTAATGTTTAGGTTGCACAGGCCCAGTGCAATTCTGATTTCCAAAGTCCAATGGTGGGACAGAGTTAATAATGCCAAAGAGGATTACAGTACTGTACTGCTTTAAATTAATTAGGGACACATCGAAGTGAAATTAGATAAATATTTTATTTTTTTTTTTTTTTTAACACATAAGGGTCGCGCTGTTTGCAAATAGCAGGGGAAATGTAATGCCACACTTTCAGCTATGACAACCAAATTTTTAAAACCTAGTCAGCATATCTGATAGCTATGCATCAGCATTTTTAATATTAATTATTATTATGCTATTTTTTTTTATTATTTTGTTTTATGCCAGATACTTGCATGAGAAATTATTCATTTTGTTTTTGAATGCCGAACTTTCAACCAAGGAGACAAAATTTTCAAAAAAAATCATGTCATCCCAGCTGACAGCTGTGCATTGTTAACTTATAGACAATTTGATTGTAATTTGGCCTGGATGTGCTCTACTCCAATATTAATAACGGCAATTATGTTTATAAGAATGATAAGGTTTAATTGGCGTCTCTTCTCTCGTTCTTTCTGATGATAGAAATTGGTTGATCTTGTAGTATCTGTGTTCTGTATCTCTCTCATTGGTCGTGCTGTTGGTCTGGTAGCAGTATTACTAGTTGATCGCCGGAAAGTGTGAATAGCCCTTGTGTTTTTCTCTACCTGTTCCGAAAGTGTCCCAACTTTTCCAACTAATTCTTGAACTGACTTATTCAAGGTGTTGATGCTATCACCGAAAGTGTCTGCTTTCTGTGGAGGTTGCTGTTTTGAAACTTCCAACATGAGAGTTATCTGTTTGGTGTTCAAACTGATAGTGTCCACGACACGCAACAGTGTTTGTTGTAACTCAGTCATCTGTGAACTTATACTGCCTGAAGTACACTCGTTAGCAGCCGTAGCCACCAGAGAGGATGATGTGGTTAGCACGGAACTATTTGAAGAAGATGATGAGGAAGAAGAAGACGATGACGAAGATGATGAAGAACAAGTCGAAAAAGCAGAAACAACAGATTGTGCATCTTTTTGGTCTGGTAATTCCATGACAGAATCTGCAAACTTCACAACTCTCAGATCCGGTGGCTCTTTTGACGATTCTTGAACGATTAAGTTTAGTGGCTGTTTGCTGGTAGAAGTAGATGGAATGTTGTGTATATGAGTTGCAGGTGGAAGATGTGAGGTTGTAGTGGTGCTCTGTTTTGTTGCGTCTATATGTTCTGGTGCTGGCTTTGTTATGATGGTGTTTTTTAGTGGTTGTGATTCACATGTTGCTTCTGAAGTTGTTGTTATTTTATCTGTACATGTAGCTGCTTGTGGTAAGACTGGTGTTTGGCTCCTTGGAAGGGTTTGCATCGTTGTCTGTGGTTGTGGGTACTGGTTGGGTGTGTCTTTATCGATGTTTTCTGTTCCCAATAGTTGGGGTAATATGTTTTCTGTTGTCTCTTTGTCTGTGATTGGTATATTTGTGATTGTAATGGCTTCTCGTAGGATGTCAATTTCTCTGTTTGCAGTGGTAGTGGTACATGTAGGTTTCTTGCTGTCCCCCTTTGGCTTTGCTCTCTGTGCCCATAGTTTCTCTGACTGTAACTTGCTTAGTGGTGTCATATATTGTGATGCATTGATTGGGTCTGTACTTTTCTTGAGAAATATGCTGTCATCAGCAACAACTTCACCCCTTTTCTCCATTTCTTCTTTCTTCATCTTATGTAAGGTATAGCCTGACACATGTTTTCTCAAGTCTCTTTCATTTGCTGTCTTGAACAAACACAGGGAACAGTAAAAAGGCACCCTTTCTAATTTGGTGTGGTATTTGAAGATGAGTGCAAGCACTCTAGCCCTCTCACCCTCATATTTACATGCATTGCATCTATAAGCTCTTCCCCGTAGGCTCACAAAAGACTTGCTGAGGTGTGACATCCTGAAACTGAAAAGAAAGTAAAAAAAAAACTACTTAGAGTGTTGGCTTTGTGGCAGACAAATTTTTGACATCTCTTACCAACATTTAATTATAACTATAATGTTTGGTAGACTGAAACTTCTTTAGTGCTGCTTTCTTCCACTTCACGTCTTCATCACCGTGGTAAGGCTTCAGCTTATTGTGATGAACCACCTTTTGCTTACCTTGTTCATCAAGTTGTATCCTGTAAATTAATTCATTAATTTTCTCTAAAACTAAAAATGGGCCTTCATAAAGGGGTTGAAGTTTTGGACAAATACTTTTAATCTTTGCTTCATTCATGTACCAGACAAGGTCGCCACTTTGATAGTGGTTTACTGACACTTTGACATCATACAAGTCTTTTTGTCTCTTAACAGATTTATTTAAGTGATTTCTGGCAACAATGTGGGCTTCTTGCATTCTGTTTCTCAACTTTTCTACATAGTCCCCATAACTGGTTATTTCTTGTTCATCAATACTTCTACCCCCAAACACAATTTCAGAAGGGAGTCGTACTTCACGGCCTAGCATCAGGAGGTTGGGTGTTAATTGAGTTGAATCATGGGGTGTGGCTCTGTAGGCAGCAGCTAAACACCCTAAATTTAAATCCCAGTCAGTATGTTGACCCTTTAAGTAAGCCTTAATCATTCTCAACAAGGTGCGGTTGAATCATTCAATTTGGCCATTGCATTTGGGGTTATAGGGACTTGTTCTGGTCTTCCGTATTTCAAGTAATCTGCACAGTTCTTGGAAGATCTCCCCTTCGTAATTTCGACTCTGGTCTGAATGGAGTGTGAGAGGACAACCGAACCTACTTATGACCTCATTTAATATCTTGTTAACACAAATTTCAACAGTTTGATTGGGCACTGGAAAAATTTCGACCCATTTAGTAAAATAATCTGTTACTAGTAGGATGTATCTATTCCCTCGGGGTGTCAAGGGTAATGGGCCTAAAAGGTCAGTTGCCAAGCGGTCAAGTGGTGATCCTGTTTTCATGGTTCCCAGTGGTGCTTTTGGATGTTTAATAAGTGGTTTGTTAGCTGCACATTCATGACACTTTACAATCCAAATTCGTATGTCTTCGCTGATTCCAAACCAGTAGTAACGTTGTAAAGTTTTCTCCCTTGTCTTCTTGTTTCCAAGATGTCCAGACAGAATGTTTTGATGCATCTGTAGCAGGACTTCCTCCCATATAACTTTGGGTGCTAACAGTTGAAGATGGGTTCCTGTATTATCTCTGCAGTGAAAAATCTTGCACAGTACTTCATTTTTCAAAAGTAAGGAGTCCCAAATATGCCAATAGTACTTTATTGCTGAACTTAATCCAATCACGTCACTCCATTTTGGTTGTGCTTTATTTTCTATCCAAGTACAGACTACCCCTATGTTGGTATCTTCCCTTTGGAGTTTTTGTAACATCTTATCAGTATACTGATTCGTCCATGGCATAAAAATATGACCAGACTCTGGTTCTAATCGTGGTTTATTTTTGCCAGCTGCCCTAGTTTCTACTTTCCTCAGTGCTGGATTTTCTTGTGGCTTACCCTCTGCCAAGCTTGATGTGATGGATTCTGTATCTGTAATTTATCCCAAGAGCTCATCATTTCGAGGGATCTTTTTCTGCACTTTTTACATAGGCTGCACTTGAGAAGCTCCAAATGGTCAGTTTTGTGGCACTCACATTCTCTCGGATTTTCACAACGGGACATTGCATCTGTGTTCAAGTGTTTCCTTCCAGCCCTGTGCTCTATTTGGAAATTATAGTCGGAAAGTATTTCTATCCATCGAGCTATTCTACTTTTAGATTCCTTGAAACTGAAAAGCCATATGATTGCTTGATGATCAGTTCTGATGAAGAAGCGTCATCCGAGTAAATACTGTCTGTAGTATTCTACAAAGTAGCGGACCGCTAACAGTTCCTTATCAGTGATGCAGTAGTTTTTCTCAGCCTTATTCAGAGTTCGGCTCCCATATGCTATGGCCCTTTCCATTCCATTTTGTCTCTGACTGAGTACTGCGCCGATGCTGGTATCTGAAGCATCTGAGTCCAATATGTATTCACCGTCATCTCTTGGGTAGGCCATTACAGATGGGCTGCTCAATTCCTCTTTCAATTTTTCAAATGAATTTTGACACTCGGTTGTCCAAATAAATTTCTTATTTTTTTTGGTAAGCTCCACCAGTGGTCTCGAGATAATTGCAAAGTCCTTTATGAATCTTCGGTAATATGAACCCATCCTGATATATTGACGAATTTGATGTACGGTTTTGGGCCTCAGCCATGATTTTAATTTTTGGACATTGTCTGGATTTGGTTTCACTCCATCTTTAGATATTACATGTCCCAGGAAGGTCACTTCAGTTTGAATCAGATTACATTTTTCAGGCTTTAGCTTCAACCCTGCTTTTCTAATTCTTTCCAAGATTTCGGTTAGCCTTTCTGTGTGTTCTTGGAAATTTTTCCCAAAACATATAATGTCATCAATATATACAAGTAATGTTTGCCATTTTAGTCCATGCAGGGCAATTTCCATCAATCGCTGAAAAGTTGAGCAACTATTGGCCATTCCAAAAGGCATCATGGTGTATTCATACAATCCGTAACGGGTGGCAAATGCTGTTTTGCATATATCTTCTTTCTTTACGGGTACTTGATGATACCCAGCTGTTAAGTCTAATGTTGAAATAGTATAGAGCCTGAAATAGCATCTAAACAGTCTTGTATTCTTGGTAATGGGAAAGCATCTTTCACAGTGACCTCATTAACCTTTCGGTAGTCACAGCATAGGCGTAACTTCCCATTCTTTTTCTTGACTAAAACAGTTGGAGAAGCCCATGGTGAATTTGATTTTCGGATGGTTCCCTGTTTTTCTAATTGCTCAATCATCTTCCTTTCCTCCTCTACATAAGCGATAGGTACCAGCCGTGGTGGTTGTTTGATCGGCTTTGCATTGCCTGTTTCTACTGCGTGTTCAATTAGTTAGTACATCCCAGATCAGCTTCATTTTTTGAAAATACATCCTGATATTGATTGAGTGTAGATGATAGCTTCTCTTGCTCAAGGCGTGACAAATTTGCCGAGGCACATTCAAACATTTCTTTCAGGTGATCTGGTACATGATGCGATGCACTCGCATTATCGACCCTTTTCACATTAGCAAAATGTTCAGCATCAAATTTAGTTGATTCATCATGCGCTTTGCTGAATTGTATTCTGCACATGTAGGCGAAGTTGGTAGATTCTTCAGGATTTTCACAATCAATTACTTCTGCAGTGCTAGTAAAAGTCTCGGCTCTTCCAATCACTGCATCTTCATTGACATGTGCATCAGTTGGAAAGAGGTTCATGATTCTAACCTTTGCTGTTGTATTATTTGTAATATCTGCTATACAAGGCACCATTAGTAAGGAAGTGCTTTCAGTGAAGGATGGGGTGGGTTCGAGAAGTACTTCACCAAGTTCAACTTCACAAGGCGGTCTATCTATTAAAACATTTAAAATGGCCTCGCTGTTCCCTTTCACGACATGATGATCAGCTGCACGGATTTTGTAGCTTTCTTCCAGGCCAACTTGCATACAGGGGACATCATGTTCCTTAAATTTGATTATGCCTTTACTCAACAATATGTCAGCTGGACCTTCTTCCCCTTGTAATATGTCTATTCCTAGTAAGGCATCATCATCAATTTCAGCCACTATAATATCTGTGGTTATCTTGAGTGTTCCCATTTAAATTTCAAATGTACCTTTTCCAAGCTCTCGAATCGGCTCTCCATTTGCACTTTTCAGACATGAGCTTTTAATTAGTGGTGGTCTTTCTCCCATGGGTATTCGGTTAAATATTTTCTCTGAAATTATAGTTTTTGATGCTCCTGTGTCAGCTGTAAAAATTAATTTCACGTCTTTGATTTCGCCATTTACATAAACTCCATCAGCTTTTGGAACTTTCCTTTTTATAATAACCATTTCACTGTCCTCTGATTTAGGTGGGTGGGAAAATTTTTCCAAAGTTTTGTTTTCATTTACAAATTGGTCATTTTCTGTTTGATTTCCTTGGACCAACCCTCGACCGGTAGGGTCAGTCGTAGCTAGTTTAAACCTTTATTTCCTGTGTTACTTGCATTGGGCTCTTGAGCCTTAATGGAATGATCCATTGTTTGGTAGTCTTTGTTCCACCTGAAGTGTGAGGGTTGTGCCCTCTGCTGAGGATTATAGTTACATGTAGCTTGAGAGGTGTTTTGCCCGCCAAAGAAATTTTCTTGAGTTTTCCAGTTTGACGTTCTGCCTCTATTGAACGATGTTCCATTGTTGCTATTGTACTGGTTCCATTTCCACACACCATTGTAAGCAGGTTTGCATTGTGCAAAGTGTGGACAATGCCTCTTTATGTGGCCTGGAGAGTTGCAGAAATAACAAATGGGTGGCTCTGCATTAAAATTTCTTGGTTGACTTAATTTAGTGACATCACTGGACGCTTTTGTGATATTTTCAACTTTTTCTTCTAAATTAGAAACAACTGCCAGCACCTTTTCGAATTTCTCGTCACCGTTCTCATTTGATTGATTTTTAGATGAAGGTACTTTATTTGATATTTTAGCTGATTTTCCATTTCTACCAGTGACTTTAGTGTTTCTGAGAACACCTTTATTTCCTTTTCCCTTCTTTGTGTCACTAATTTCATCATCAAAGTCTTCTGTTGAGCTGTCTGTGTCTGAATTAATTTTTTGCATTAATCTTTTATATTTTCTGTCATTGCAGTAGTCTCCCTTGTTCCTGTTTTTGGTTTCTATGAAGTTAATAACTTGAACAACAGCATCATCAATGCTGGTGGGTTCTTTAAAGAACTCCACATGAAATCTTACTTCTTGATCGAGTAAGCCTTCCAAAAATTTCCTGAGTAAATCTTCCTTCTCTGTTGCCATATCGCTATTGGGGTATGCTTTATCATACAGCCTTTTCAGATCAACTGCAAATTCTTCAATCCTTTCATGTGTCTGCTGATTTCGGTTCCGAAATCGTACTCCATAGGTTTTAGAAGTTTCTATTTTTCTGTACCTATTAGCTAGTTCAGACACTAAATTCCTATAGTTTGACCGTACTTCATGGGTAAATTGCCCAAATACAAAATCTCCAGCTTGCCCTTGTAAACGAGGTAAAATTTCATCCAATTTGTCACTATCTGACCACCCTCGTCTATTTGCAACTTCGTCAAATCTGTTATACCAGACGTGCCAATCTTCCTTTCCGGAAAATACAGGTAACTTACATGAAATTCCACTTTTATAACTGGAAAGTGCTCTAGAATTCACTGTTGTTATGGGTGGACTCTGTGAGTTGTAGTCGACATCACACACTTCGGTAGAGTCTTCGTTGCTGGACTCGTAACTGCACACCGATCTGTAAATGGGATCTCTGGGTCTTGCAGTCCTGGTATCACCAGCCCCATTTCTTGTGATTCCCTCTTGAGTATCGTTATTCCCATTGAAGTTACATGTAATGTTTACCAACTCTTTAACTGCATCTCGAAATCCTTTAGTCATTTCATTTACCATTCCCCGCATTTCAAAAATCATGTGTTTGTTTTTACTGCAAGTATCCATAACCATTTCCTGTATATCAAAATTAAAAAGTCGTTTGTCGGTTGTTCTTGCTTCAGAACCCGCTCTGCTATGGTGATACTTCTCTACAAAAGGTACCTCAGTGTTTGTCAATGTGGAATCGGTGTCCATTTGACCATCTGGTCCCTTATCCATGCCCCGCATATTAAAATTCATGCGATCATCATTATACATACATGTGCTCATTCCCCGCATATTAAAATTATTGCGTTGCTTGTCGCTACGTGCAGTCGCCCCCCACATATCAATAGTCATGCGTTCATTTTCATTCGAGCATGTATCTAGTCCTATACCATGTTTATCACCAAGCTCTTCTCTTTCATGACTTCTTGTAGAAGTTTGATGTGCAGTTAAAATCACTGTTTCATTTTTCTCATTTGCATTATCTGTTCTTGCTTCATTTTCCATTAATTCATTATTTTCATCTAAGGCAAACTGGTCCAAGTTAGTTTCATCACCACTATCAGCCTGGGCAACTTCTACTTTATTTTTCTTACTCTTAACCATTTTATTTAATGTTATATTTTCTAGTAAGACAGGTTCGTATCTCTGGATACAAATTAAATTAATTTTAATTCTTTATCTGTATCCTGGTGCAGCCTCGCCAAAAGGTAACCGTATAGGATATGCAGTCTCCCAAGGGGACCTAAACTTCACTGTGGGTGAATCTGACTAGAAACCGGGGTGTCATTGAGAGGTTCAATTTTTCCCTATGGGGGGACTAGATTTGAAAGGAATCGAAGGAACTCTGTTTAAACTTAATTAATTAATATTTATTTAATTCACATCTCATTGTATAATTTATCGGGGGGTATTTTTAGTTCCCCCATGAGTGGAATCACCAGCTTATTTCATTTACAATAACTCAATATTTACAATTTACTGGAGTGACCAGCTCTAAACCAACCAATTACACTTTCATGTAGCTGGAGTGACCAGCTTCTCTATTTGATTGGATTGACCAGTATTATTTACAATTTCTCTATTACTGGAATAACCAATCATATTTGAATCTCAATTAAACTGTTATGTGACCAGTATGGCAGTGGGTGTAAACCTTTAAAGTGCTAACTGACATAGTACTAGAAGCCACTATGTGGCTTCAAAGGAAGTCCAAAGTGTCCAAGATAAAATCTTCACGTTAAATTTCTTTTGTGTTTCCCAGTAATTCATAAGGATTAAAGATTGGTTCTAAGATCTGCCTTATAACGAATTATCGGAGAGAGCTGCAGGCACCCCCCCCCCCCGGTAACCCGCTATAAACAGATTATTTATCAGTAAAGCTCTGATCATCAATACTAATTTAGCACTCTACCAGTCATATCCAATTCTAAGCTAGTTTTCTAAACCAAAATAACCAGTTGCAAAAGGGTTAATATATCTGGTTAAATAGTTATCAATTTTTATAAGTGCTAACAGTTTAGCACAGTTGCAATCCTTCAGTAATTTACAATTCTATAATAAATGGGACCGTTGAATGACTCACACTGGAGTAACCAGTTTATGTGAGTATTGGCAGGGTTAATTGAGATTCAAATGTAAGGCTTATACCATTAATCAAGTATCCTAGTGATTTGAAGGGTTAATTGTCCCTTATAGAAATGGAATGATTCTGGGTAATTTTTCTGGTACGACCTGGTACGACCAGTGAGAATTTCTTTGCTTTGGCAGGGGTTAATTACAATTTAATTTCGGACTTCAAAGCAAGAGCTGTTCTAGTAGTTTCTTCTAATTCAGGATGGACTGTACCAATGCAAATTTCAACACACGCAACTCTGTTTGACTTTGAGTCCAAACTGGACTAATTAACACAATGGGCCTAAACTTAAGAATAGTTATAAATCTCTGAGGAGGTTAATTTGTATTTGATTCCAGAATTTATAGTATGAATTTAATAAATCTCCATCATTTTTGATTAGGCTAAGTAATTGTGCCAATGATTTACCTTGTAAGTCCTAATAAAATAACGGTAACATGTTGCAGCTGGCCAGAATGAGCCTTCATTCTGGCCCGGTGAAACATTGTACCGTCCACCGACTCGAGTCGTCGGACTGCACTAAGTTACAGCAACAAGGGAGTATTTCCCTGGTTCCCATCTTAAAGTGCTACGAGATATAGGCCCTACACCATTTTTTGTTTTAGGGTTGTTCTCGATCAATTCTTGATATTTTTAGATCGTTATTTCTCGCTGTAAATAACCCGGCATTTAGAGTGTCAAATCGGCGTCTGCACTGGCTTTTATAGGTCAAGAATTCCACAATTTTTGTGGGGTCACGTGATAATACTCTCGACGTCAATTTATTTCAATTATTGATTGTTTTAAAGTTACTATGTAACTTTGGTGCCTGCATGTATTTTTAACATGCGCGAATGAATAATAAGAACATTTCTCGTTGCGAATTTCCCTTTTTCTGCTGCAGATAAGCTGCTCTGCTATGATATTTCCAACTTTCCACATTGAAACGGTTAAAATGTAGGACGCAGGAAACACCCGCAACGCGCATGACAGTGATCGAGTTTCGATTGAAAAGAGAAATGGCTGTGATCAAATTTGTGCCAATTTAACGTGAAAAAATGCCAATTTCTCAAATGGGATGATTTGTTTGGGACAATCATGGATCAATTTTAATCCACGATGATTCGAGGAAATAGCAACGAGGTATGTTCTCACATGACAGATTTGGTTTATACGTCAATTTCACTCCGAGGTGGAGACGGAAATTCGTCCTTGAATTTGTATACACGGAGTTGCAAAACGCAACAAGATTGAAAGGCACTACGTATTCGGGAAGCAATTAAATTATTGTTTTGAGATTTTGACTGAATACGAAAGCCAACAGGTCCATTATTTCACAATACTTTCTTACATAAAATATTGTTCTATTGTATCACCAATAATACTGTATTACATGAAACAACGTTGTATTATACCACCAATAATACTTTATTACACGAAACAATGTTCTACTTCATCACCAATAATACAAACAAAAAGCAGCTTTTCTAATCCTGACACCGGACAACACATAGGTTGACCCGTTTTAGTCATTTCCTACAGCAAGCCATTGCTGACAAAATGCATTCCAGTCACTTTGTTATTAGTTGACTTGGGTTAACTCAATACTGTCAACAGCATGTTATTCCTTAGTTGTCAATAGTTGAACGTGTCTGGTAAGGAAGGCTTCTGTGGTTGGGATCCTCCCTCCAAGAGTAACCCTCCTTCTACAGGTCATTGTGTTGAATTGATCCTCCAGTATCCACATTTGCGCATGTTGCGAGCACGTTTTGTTTGGGTTGTCTGTTTTCATTTTAAACAGCTTTACAAGAGGTGAAAGCCATTGTACCCAAAGATAACTACTGAACAGCGACGAGTAACTGCCGGGCGTTCAAACGTTTTTACCCGACACAAGCAGGGTTACGATTGGTTTGAGGAAAGACACCCACTGTACTAGTTCGCGTGCACATTTGGAGTGTCCGAGGAGCTACATGAGTCGATATGTGTTGGATCCTACGGATCTAAAAACTATGGTAGAGGGAATGTCCCGTGTGCATGTGTGCACGTGAACTGCTGTCACGTCTGGAATAGCGTAGTGGCAATAAACTCGATATGTTTTGGATGATAAGGAGCCAAATACCTGGATAGTAGTAGAAAAGTTTGTTTCCCAATGTGCTGCATGTATGTTTTGTGTGTACCTTGTTTACTAACACGCAGGCACATCGGGAAACATCGGGGCGTCAACAGGTAATCCTGGAAGAGATGCACAAAACTTGGGAAATAAGATAAAGTTCGCGTTTGATGAGATCATACAGGTGCCTACGTGATCAAGGGATATATCACTGTACATAGAGATAGGTGTATCACGATGGTAATGATGTCACTACATGAACACCCATGCGTCTCTCATGACAACTCACGTAACATCCACCATACATCGCGATATTGCGTAACTTCCATTTCTTCTTCTTTTTCCCCAGTCTGCAAACTATGTAAGATCCATACATCGTCCTTTCAGTGAAACAAGGCGCCATGTGGTTTTCTTTATCATTGCAGATGGCGACTTGTTCCACTCGGAGGGCAACATCGTATGCTACTCCCTCCATATTTAACTACCATGGTGATGTCAGTACATCATCGAGAAAGTTTATAACGGCTCACCTAAGTTAGATTTTGGTAAGTGTTAGAAGCTTTTCTCAACCAACCTTCATTATGGTATACAAAAGCTGTCATTTTATGTCACAGTGCTTCCTTTCATCTGATTGACTGAGAGGTACTAAACTATTTCCGATAGTTTTACCCAACAGGGGTTCTAAAAGTAATAATGCACTATTCCCGTGCACTATAAACTTCCTAAAAATAGCTGTGGAATATTCTTGGACGTTCGACTAATGGAACACTACGTGCCTTTTTGAGATTTTTTCCGGAATTTTCTTTCGTTATTTCAAAGTTCAAGAATGAAAATGTCTGTCTTGGTGTGGGCGTGACAATCGTTAGTTATTCCCAGTTTCTCATTCGACATTCGTTTTCAACCGATAAAATCGATTGATAACGAATGTCGAATAGGGAACTGGGAAGAAGTAGCGGTTGTCCCGTCCGTTGTCTTGGGTAAGATCCTTGACAGCAGGCAGTGTACTTAAGATTGGAATCCTCATGGGTAGCAAAGTCCTTTCTCGATTTGTTTGATATATTATAATAATTATTGCTCGGAATTTCGTTGACTATCGCAAAATATTATACCTCACGTGACTTCCTTGCATTCTGATTGGCCGAAAGGTGATACCCTATTTCGTGTAGTTTGCATCCACAGAACAGACCAGGCACCACTTCCAGGCACTACACGTTTTCTATTTTTAGCACACTACTATGTCAGTTTTCTTTTCACACTGGGCAAATAAAACTAATCAGGCTAAATTTAAATATCGATTCACTGAGGCACAACATCCACAAAACGACCCGGAAAGAAATCATTGTGGAAAAATGTATCGCTTTTCCATTGTTGAAGAAACATTTTCCGAGGCGTTCATTTTATTCCTTGAGAAGATGATCCATATCTCGTTTCAAAGAGAATGATCCATACCTGGGAACAACTTTCATGAGAACGCATCCGGATATGAAAAATTGTTTGTTTCGCTGCTCATATTATTTCGCTATTTAATTGTATGTTTTGGGCAGTAAACGAATAAATAATGGAATTTATTTGAATCTTCAGAGTTTTATATCCCGTACCGACCCATTCGGTAATGTATATGTGTGACAAATATGTGGAAATTATCAAACTGCGTTGTCAAATTTTGAAAATTTTAGCTTTCATTCGCGAGTTGCGCGATTCTAGAATACACAGTTCCGTTTGGGGGAAATGTTTTGTTTACCCTTGCCGACCGATTCAAAATTTGTCTTCTGCTCATATCAATAATCCAAGTTAGCATTTCGTACCGAGAATGACAGCTTCAAATTGTGATTTAAACTACAATCGATTTGGCGATGATGAGCAGTACGAGTTTATTGAGCAAACTTTGCTGAGTAAAAAAACGAAAGAAACAACAAAATTTTGCAATGAGTGTGTTATTCTCCTTCCAGTGAGGGGGCATAAGCCCCAAGTTTTGGAAGAAGAAAATGTTTTTTGAAAACTACATGGTATTTTTTTCTATATAACGCTGATTGGTAGAGCTGCTACCTTGGTAATAGATTAACAAATCGGACAGATGTTTTTCTTGATGGGTGTTCGATATAATATAAGGATTAGTGCATGTCTTGTCGATGACGACGCCCATATAGTGCGCAGTGAGGTGGTGTAGTTCCCTCCGCTTCGCGTCGGGAACTACACCACCTCACTGGGCGCTATATGGGCGTGGTCAACTCCAAGCAATGCATTATTCCTTAAATAGTGGCACCGGAAACCGTGGACTTTTCTTCCTCGAGGACCACTATTTTAACATAGCCAACTCCAAGCCATGCAGCGTTTATTATATATCACAGGGCGTAACTGCAATCTCCAACTCCTGCCCAATGTATCAACTTTTCTGAAATGTTGTATTAAATCACAAAAACACAACAGTTTCTACAATTGCTGGGTAACCATACTGTTAATTATGTCCACACATTCAAAAAATATAAATAAGGTCCCATAAAGTAGATTCTCTGTTTCTCGGGTCATTTTTGTAGAACTGCATTTGGGCGATTCGGTTTTTTTATTTTAATTATATTTTTGTAATTACTTTTCTGATATCAAAAGTTTATGTTCTTGGTTTGTTTTAACCTTTTGACCTCATGATCTACAGAATAGGATGGGCGGTGGTGTCTTTCGTCCATTGAGTGCAAGAAGGCTTTGCAATGCCAAAGCAATGCAAAGCCTTGTTGCACTCAAGGGACAAATTTATCAATTTTATTAACTTGGATAAAATATCCGATAAAAAGCATTTAATTTTTATTTTAAGTTCTCATTGGTTATAGATAACATACGGCATCCAAAAGGACCATACAGGAGAGCCTGAGAAACAGATTTTTAACTTTTTTAGGCTTAATAACGAAACGTATTAGGCCTCTAAATATCAGAGCCAGATTTTAAGTTTTGTTTCGGCTGATAAGAAAACCGCACTGTCAAGCCAGCCTCATATATACTGTCCTGCCTTATATATACTGTCCTGTCTTATATATACTGCCCGGTCTTATATATACTGTCCGGTCTTATACATACTGTCCTCCCTTATATATACTGTCCGGTCTTATACATACTGTCCTGCCTTATATATACTGTCCGGTCTTATACATACTGTCCTGCCTTATATATACTGTCCGGTCTTATACATACTGTCCTCCCTTATATATACTGTCCGGTCTTATACATACTGTCCTCCCTTATATATACTGTCCGGTCTTATACATACTGTCCTGCCTTATATATACTGTCCGGTCTTATACATACTGTCCTCCCTTATATATACTGTCCGGTCTTATACATACTGTCCTCCCTTATATATACTGTCCGGTCTTATACATACTGTCCTGCCTTATATATACTGTCCGGTCTCACATGTACTGTACGGTCTTCATAAAATAACTCAGTTGAAGGTAGGCTGGACAGTACATAGAATGTACTTGTCTTGGTAATTTGTTATCTAGCCTCCCCAAGATAATAACTAACCGGTGCAACTCAAATGTTGACAGCAATTTTCATTCAGTCCCAATATTTTTGACAGTCTTTCAAATTATGATTCCACATCGACGAGATATAAACTTAAATGGGTATGTTAAATATAAGTAATATAATACAGGATGGTTTTATTTTAAATTTAATGGGTAAGTTTTAACCTTCGACGCGGCCGGCAAGTAGCAAACTCTCCGAGGTTAGTCAGAGCGTAGAAGCAAGCCTTCACGCATTGCGTTTGTAATTTTGAGACTAAATACGGACGTGACAACGGTTATATATTCCTAGTGCCTTATTCTACATTCGTTATCAAACGATTTGATCGGCTGATAACGAATGTCGAATAAGAAACCGGAAATAAGTAAAGGTTATCACGTCCCCCGATTAATTATGGTTGACGAATGTAGAGCAATGATATACAGGATAAGTTAATAATTTTCAATACACATTGCAGCATCATTACCGCTTCAAGATCCACCCCTTGCATCATCACAAATTTTGTCTTAACCCTTTAAACCCCAGAGGACGTTTTTTCCGACAGGGTCACAAGCTACACCATAATGCCATTAAGTGGGATGGGATGGCTACAAGGTAAGTGTGTGGTGTAGACCAATCAATATTTTCAACGTGCAGCCCTAAGGCTGCACGTTGAAAATATTAATTGGTCTAACCCCAAATACTAAATATGGACTCTTTTAATTGCTGCCTGAGAACTGACATGGGAGATACCACCAGAGTTCAAAGGGTTAATATCAAATGCTTTACTGCGATTTTTTCTTATAAGATCACAATATATTATGAGCAGTACAATACTGAATTTGATTATTGGTCAGTGTTTTTGAATATGAGTAAATATACCAAGTGGCCTGTCAATATTTTAAGCAACATAAATGTTTATACCAGGTTGGCTTATCCAGAACCGATTCGTGTGTAGTTTTGATACTCTAAGGCTCGTTTGCATGAAGCTATAATTCTCTCCCACACACGTCTGTAACGGCAAACACCATTGTCTCGACATCTCTTCTTTCGCAGCACTTTAATGAAAGCGAATTCCTCAGTGCAGGTGTAAGATTGTGTTCCAAAACAACGGTTCTCCACGAATGTTTCCGGTATTCTGTTTCGGTCCGTGTTCCGTACCTTTATATATGAGCAGTAGGTTGTGTTGAATAGATGGGGGAACTCTGTTTGCCCACCAGCCGTAGGTGGAAATACTGTGAAGAAAACATCGTTCCTTTCAAAACATATTCTTTGTTGAACTGTCCGCTGAAGTCTGAAACAAAAAACGTCAGACCAACGTGTAACAAACATGCTTTTTCGCCAATGATCTGGAAGTGTAAAATTGTACAACAGCGTTTAGATCAAATAATAAAATACATTCAGTTCTCGAGCAATTAATTTTTAAAATCAAGGGAGGGAGGAATTTAATTTATTTTTTTTATTTTTTGTGTTCAATATACAACTGGTAGAGTGCTAAATTATGTTTGGTTGGAAATATTGTTCACATGTTCCTGCTTTGATAAAATTTATGGGAGAGTTCCAAACTCCAGTGGTCGGTTTATACTGCAGAGTGGCACATACAGCTTTGGGACCCCAGGCGCCATTGATAGGTGACCTGTCACTCATAGTCCAAAGGCGCCTACGGTCGCCATACCATATACTAGAGAAAGACATAACAGCTAATGAAATATCTCTGAAGTCGGAGCATTAACCAATTTTATTATATGACTTCTCCGTTTTCTCGGCTTTTTACCGTTTCATATTTTCAATGAATATTAATTAGTGGTTCATAACACCTTCAGCTGATTCGATTGGTCAATTTCGAAGGAACACTTTATGATTTGTTATCACCGAAAAGAAAATTAATGCGGTTATGACGTATGACTGAGTGCATCTGTGGCGCGTCACAGTCAAATGCATGACGTTCAAGGTGAAATTCCATTCTTTAACCCTTTCTTTCTATCGAAAAGATGTGCTTTTTGGTAACTGTGGCATCATATGATAAACAGAATATGAAATTCGTGTTTTGGTCACACGATATTTATGAAACTCGTCTACGAATTTCCCGTTTTGCCGAGCCAGAGGCTCGGCAAAACGAAAAATTCTTAGACTCGTTTCATAAATATCGTGTGACCAAAACACTCATCCCATATCCTGTATATCCAGAATGCAATGCTGCAGATTTATAAATTGAGAACAAATTACTACTGTTGTTAGGCAAACTCCCCAAACCACTGAGCCAACTTGGATCCCTGCTGAGATTCATACCTCCAGACAGGTCTTTGTGTGAAAGTTGCGTGATCGTTCTCGTGCTTCGTTATATTCGACGTCCAAAACAAAAGTGGAGATTTACCACAAAAGAGATCAAAAAGCTTCATTCTGTGATTGCTCATTGTGTCATATACTGTAGACATCTGCGAGTCTTCCTAACCCGTGCAGATGTCTGCAATATCTGAATACAAAGCTATTATGCTCTGATCCTTAAAAGTCATTTGCGGACTTGAAGCCATTCATGAGGAAGCTTCCCCTACTTGCTCCCTCCCCATCCGAACCATTTTCTGGCGTCCCAACTGAGCGTTTTGTTCAGCTAGAAAACAAATCAATAATTTGCATTCACTTTAGCGGTAGATATTAACAATTACATCCTTGTGTTGCCAAAATGCACCCAGATTCGATTCTGAACTGATTCTACCAAGTTATGTCCTTGGCCGTTATACTTTATTACGACTGCCTATCTCGGAGCACGGTGGCGCTGTGCACAAAGGCGAATAGGACTGGACGGCGGTACACTTGCCTTCATGCTAACCCTACTCGCGAGGGATAGTAAGCTGATGGTACTCTCTGAGTCCTCCGGCTTCTACCACCTGTGAAACTGGATGCTGAAAGTGTTGTTAAACCCAATAAGCACTGGCGAAGCACTGGCGAAGCGAGACCGGTTCTCGTTAGATCACCGAAGTTAAGCAACGTTGAGCCCGGTTAATCCTTGGATGGGTGACCAGTTGGTGATTGATTCGGGTGCTTCCCGTAGTAGTGGCTGGTGTGCGATCTGCGAAGTTTGAATGTGCGATTCTGCGACATTGCATCGCATGCCAGCTGTGAACGTTGGGAATGTTCACAAGTACTACGCAATCCCCACCAAATCTAGGTGTAAAATAGGGACCTGTTGAGGTGATTGCCTTGTGTGCCCGTCTGTGGAGCACCGGCAGTGTGTTCCGTTGAGTTGAGCTGAGAATGTCATAGAATGAACAAAGGGTGTGAACACCTGTGATACGATTTAATAATGAAAGTCAGAGAGCTCTGCTGTGGATTCTTGATGTTAACATTGCATTATTGCATTATTATTACATTGCATTATAAACAAACAAACAAACGTTTCCAGTAGGCTGTATTTCTTCTGTGATCTCAGATTTCGCTCCACCCCGATCCTTTCTGGCGGACCAATCGCATTTTTCTTCCAATGTCCGTGGAACATCAGTACTTTTGTTCGCGTGGGACTGTGCTAATTTTTTTTAGAATTTTAACTCACCTAATGCGGCCAGATTTGGTATAAGCTCAGGACTTCGGATTAGACAAAAACTTGGTCGTGATAAATCGCACTTCTAGAATTAATTTGGCATGTTTGTGTATTGCCAGGGGCGCTAATATTTAAATATAGTTCAGTTCTGCTGAACATGAAAAAAGTTTAAAAATGCGAAAATGAAGAAGAAAGAGTGTTTTGTTCACGACTAAAGAATATTACCTTGCTGAGATCATAAAGCGTACAGGAAATTTCTACAAAATCGCATTCGCGATCCTGTCAAAATTTAATATTTGCTTTGTGATCTGAGCATTGTGATGTGTACATTACAGTTTGTACACACTACAAAATGGCTAAGTGGTTACGGAATTGGACTTCAAACCAAGAGGTCCACGGTTCGATCCCCATCAGGGGTAACTGCGTTGTGTCCTTGGGTAAGGCACACTTAACCCCGATTGCCCACGTATGGGCACGATGGCGCTGTGTACTACGGCGTACTGCACGTCGATGGAGCACTTGTCTTCAACCAATGCTAACCCTGCGTCTGTGGATTTAGTACGTTGGAGAGTCTGCCAGTTGCGCAGCGTAGCTCGGTGGTTCTCTCCGGATACTCCGGCTTCCTTCACTCGTATAACTGTCCGACACGAGGAGACCCTGGCTGTCGAAATGTCGTTGAACCCCAATAAATAAATAAATAAACAGACTACAAAGCGTATTCATCACTCTGATGGCGTTGAGTTATATGAACAGATTTGTTCTGCCAAAATAGATTTTCCAAGACGTGCGGTTAATAATAAGACAGAAAACAACGAGGGTGGAATACGGGGATTGGAATCAATGATCCGAGTTGGAAATTCCGAGTTCATTCCTGTTCACCATATACTACCGAGTTGTGTTGAGTAGTTATACCACGATCCAATCTGAATTAAGCGCATTGGGCTCATATTTTTTTTAAAGAAAAATATCCCCTTCAGCGGTCTGTTTACATTTTTGCTGGACACCGTTTTGTGTCGAAGCATTTCTTTCACGTCGTTACGTCACTTGGACGCGTAACAACCAATCGGATGCGTTCTTACACGGCGTTCTTACACGTAGGCCAGATTCCGCGCGTGGTGTACCTTAGCACATTAGCACTGTATTGTATTACGTTATTTTTTATTATTGGGGTTTAACGACATTTTCGCCAGTCAGGGTCACCCGTGTCGGATAATCGTTAGTTTGGTGAAACGTTGAATACATATGGCAATCGTGATATAAAGCACCCAACCAACACTTTATAAACTCACTGATGCACGAGCACCAACCTCGTTTATTTATTTATTTATTTATTTATTTATTTATTTATTTATTTATTTATTTATTTATTTATTTATTTATTTTTACCATGATTATTCTACTAAATATGGAAAGCCTATGACATAAATTTTAGAATTACACATCAACCGTGGTGAACACGCCAGCAATGGGATTTCATTAGTAAAAATTTACACCAACAGTGGAACTACATCCCCGTTGACCTTTGGTGACATCGAACTGAATACAAACTTGTCTAAATTTATCGCACATCGCCTCTCGAAGAGTGAAATGGAAGTGGCAATTATTTATTACATTTTTTAAATGGGTTTACCTCATACGATGCCAGAAATTAACAAACATGCATTGTCTCGAGTTAATAAAGCATTCATAACTCGAAATAGTATGTTATTAAAACGAAAAAGGCTCGGTTTCGTTTTTTCATTTCGTTTCGGGGATAAAATTGACAGCTGAAGTACCGCCCACCGATGCTCGAGGAAACTAAAACAGATTCGCTCGTATGTACGCCTGGTGCTCAGTAAAATCGAGAAAAAATAATAGCGACTCTTAATAATCTGACGATCATGGTATAAATAAAATATACCCAAAGTGGCTTGGTGTACCAAATGTTCACCACTCGTGGTGAACACTTGGTACACCAAGCTACTATTTATTTATTTATTTATTTATTTATTTATTTATTTATTTATTGCTGTTAAGGGTCACTTTCAGCGCATCCTTGTCTGTATCTTGACCACGACAAAGGTATGAAGTCGAGTTTGGCTCATCGTTTATATCTATGCTGCTCAATTTAGTGGAATTTCACCGCAGTCGTTGGTTCCGGGTCCAATTTTACCAGTAAAGAAGGACTTGTTTGTCACAATAAACAGGAAAGCCTCACTTCCCGGGGTTCTCATTGGGAGGGTGTAATATTAGCAACATGCAAATAGGGCGACAATGTATACTTATAATCGGTAAACCTTTTGATGTGAATGTTAGTATTCTAACAAATACTGCATGGCCGAACAAAAGACACGCCCGCCCGCCCGCCCGCCCGCCCGCCCGCCCGCCCGCCCGCCCGCTATTTATTTATTTATTTACGGCATCTAAGGCTATATCGTGACGAGAAAAGGTTAAAAAGTAAAACATGTCATTGTCAATTACAAAAGAAAATGATTAAAAATAGGATATAATTACAGTAGAATGTCAAAGACAGGAGTAGTTTGAACAGAATTTAATGATGATAATAGTACAGTGAATATCTAATAAATTAACCTGATGTTTTGAGACTTGAAGAGTCTAGTTTAAAATTTATTAAAAACGTTGATTACTATAAGAACTGATATATTTGGTGTGAGCTCGTAAGATAAAACAGATTTCTTAGAGATCCTATAGGGAAATACTGCCCTCTGACATGATTAAAATCGGTGCAATGTAAAAGAATGTGTTCCACTGTTATCTCCTGTTGGCAAGGAACGCACGCACTCTGGTCGCATATTGCCCCCTAACAAAAAGGAATGTGTACAGTTAAAACTAGAAGTCCTGTCATGAAGTGCGCACAAATAGCACGTCCATCTGCGCGTTAATCCACGCGTTATGACCACAGTGAGGCTATCAAATTTTGTATATATGGCCTGTGCACAAGCAATGTTTCAGCCAATGGACCTCCGGGTAACCCGGAGGTCCATTGGCAGAAACATTGCCCGCGTTTACTAAGAGTAACCAGCCGTGCTTTGGATGCCTTTCGATATGGCAATTGCGCACAATTCCAACGCACAATTAAGCCAAGACCAGCGCACAGTTCGTGGCATGACTTCTAGTTTTAACTGCAAGTCTTGTTTGGCCAATATGGCATTGTGTCAAGATTACATTATCTTTTCTACAGAGGTTACTAGAAGGATATTTATCATTGATAGCTGGTCGGAAGCAATGAAGCTTGTTATTTGTCAGTCCATCTCATTCCGCCGCGGTACCAATATGTGGTTTAAAAGCATTGAAATTAATTTTAAAGTCAGTGAAGGCTTGTTTAAAGCTAGTTTCGCAACACAGTCTGCCCTGGTGTTATCAGGGATGCCAACTTATCCAGGTAATAAGCAAAACACGATATTGGTCAGACATGAGAGTATTCAGCTTCTCGCAAAATTCCAAAATGAGAGGGTTCTTCAACCTGCGTTGAGTTAAAGAGGAAAGAGAGTCGAAAAATATAATCGACTTCGTTTCCTATACATTCTTTATGTGTCGAAGTGCTTGTTGCAAAACGTTAACTTCAGTTGTGAAATTAGAACTTTTATTTGGTATTCTGATAGAGGTGGTCTGATCACCAGAAACAACGACCGAGTGATACGTTGCAACCATTTTAGATTCATCTGCATAGATCATTCTATATGCTCTATATTTCTTCTTTACTGTGGCATATTTTTGTTTGAACAGCAGAGAGTTTGTCGCAGATTTTTATTTTGAGGAAGCAAGGTCGAACATAACAGTAGATTATTTTAGATGCCAGGGTGAAATATGTGGCTCACGGTTTTCTTTTATCGAATCTGATTCACGTGCAGCGGATTCCATATGATGTTCAACCCTTTGAACCCTGGTGATAACTTCCATGTCAGTTCAATAGCAGTAATTGGAAGAGGTCATGGTCATTATCTGGGGTAGACCAATTAATATTTTCAACGTGCAGCCTTGAGGCTGCACGTTGAAAATATTGATCGGTCTACTCTCCACATTCACTTAGTAGCCATACAACTTAATGAAATTATGGCACACCATGTTCCTGGGTCGGAAAAGCGGTCTCTCGGTTTGAAAGGGTTCATTCCTATTCCCAAAGGAGTTTCTGGTTACTGTTAAAAAAATCAACATTTTTTGTTAATGCGTCGCCTATATTCACCGTGTATCTATACATGACCTTACCTTCATGTTCATGTGTTTTCAGATGTATATCTTCAATGTGTATCTATACCTGGCTTTACCTTCATGTTCATGCATTTCAGATTGAAATGAAGACAATATGGGGCGGGCTTATGTTGTTATATAAAGTGCAAAATAGCCAAAAATAGCAATTTTGTTTTTGTTAAACGGGACAGTAGAAGTACAATTTTAGTTCCCTTTTTATTGAAACTTCCCTTTCTGCAAAGTTAGTACGTCTGTGCAAGAACCCGTAACGCTTCCTCTTCTTGAACTGGGTCTGAAATGTTTCGTCGATTAAAATAATTGTCAATCATAATACAATATTTTCCTCACTACGTATAAACTGTTATGTGAAAACAGATTGGTAAAAGACTGCATACATGAAAATTACAGTCACGGTTCATGAGGGATGACGTCGGCGTAAGGGGCAGTGTCCTGATAGAAAGGACAGAGAGTGTGTGGAGGTCACTAATGAGTTTAACAATATTCTCATCTCCCTTTCGCTTAAAATGTTTCCACCTTAAAATTGAGCTGCAGAAGTAGAAACGCAAATGACATCAGAGAACGGCCGTTTTATTGTGTATGATTGTGTTAGGAAACTGTAAATAAGGCACAGTGGTGGTCGAACTTTTCTATGCTATTCAAAACATCTCGTCTTAGAAAATGTATGTCTTCCAAAATTTATACTGGTACCGTCCTCATTGAAATACTATCGGCTACTGCTGACGAAATACTTGAGTTGCTCCTGGGTTTCGGGATACTAAACAGCGACAGTGTGTCGAATGAACTTTTAAACTGCAGTCAGAATAATTCTGTTATTAGTTTTCACTAAATGCCAACATAAACAAGATGTGATGCAAATGTTCCAAGAGTTGCTATAAGGTAATAACTATTTTCAATTTCGACACACTGATTTAGTTCTTATTTTTGAGTTGTAATTCAACAAAGACAAAAAACATCTGACTTAGTCTAATGTCAGATATGGAATTTATAATCAGTGAATTTCATTTTGACGCAACGATTCGTTGCGTCAACATTATATTTAGTGATCACATATTCCAGTCTGTACGTTGGTCTAATTGTAGTTAGTAAGTGTCTATGTTTACAGTGAGGCTCACGTTATATTCACAGAGGCATCAAACCATGTGGAAATTCCAGAATGGTGTGGAAATTTGATATCTTTGACTTTGTCGCAGCGCTCGGAACGCTAGCATCGTATTTCATGCGTAAATACATTTAACCCTTTTCCCAACGTAACGGCCAAAACCGGCTAGCGCTATTCTCAAAAATCGCCAATTAATTTTCATTATTTTTTTTATTTTTTGTCTCAAAAACATGGGTTATGACTCCTCATTGGGGTCATAACCTATGTTTTTGAGACAAAAAATGAAAAAAGTTAGTTATTCAAAAATTTCTTTGGCAAGTGTCGTCTGTTTTTCGTGTTAGGTAAAGGGTTAAACGAGGATATCACACAAAAGATGAGTAACAAGTTTTTCACATTCTTTTACGTCTTTCGAAAGTCTGTGTCTTGTGTGACGTTACCAGACTGAAAAAATGTAATTGCCATTGCAAAGTAGTTTTGAGATTTTGGTAAATGCATGCACGCGTCTTTCCCAGAAGGAGGATTAAAATATTCTTTCTTCGATACTTTTTTGTATTTTAATGTTTTTGATTACTATGGGCAATGAATGGTTCCGTAATTTTGGCCGCAAAGACATGCTCCGAACACATTCAATGCTATGTTATAATTTGTTTCTTGCGTAATGAGAAAATGAGAGTAGATGCGAAGGAGACAAAATAAACAAAATTCTTTAGCGGATTTAGATCCGGTGTACACTTCCAAATTTTCTGATGGGTGAATGGAAGTACAGGCATCTAAAATATACCCAACATTTAATTTTGTTCTTCTTTGATCAACACAGCTCATTGCTAACCTAAAAAACTTCCAATTACTAGAAACTATGCACTGTTAGCAGAGTTCCAAAATATAGTCCTCAATGACGTCTTTATCTTTGAAACATTTAATAATACAATTTTATTGAAAGAATATTACAAATCTTATTAAATGATGTCAATGGATGTGTTTTTATTTCATTCCGCGTCTCTCGAGTCACTTTTGAAGAGTGTTATTTCGCGCAAGAGAAGCGCACCTCGGTCTAATTCCGGAGGGTTACTGAATGGATGAAGTGTGAGTTTTACAGTCAGAAAATTGATAAGACTACGAAATAAATTACCTATAAAATAGAAACTCATTTGAGACCCTCAAAATATTTTAAATGCAACATTATAAAATGATAAAATTACAAAAGTATTGTAGATGGCGCCCTGATTACTTCGTCTGTGAGGTAACTGTAACGCCTCTCTTCTTCAATTGCTGAAACATTAACCCTTTACCTAGCATGAAAAGCAGACGACACTTGCAAACAAAATTCTTGAATAACTATTTTTTTTTCATTTTTTGTCTCAAAAATATAGGTTATGACACCTCATTGGAACAAGAGGGGTCATAACCTATGTTTTTGAGACAAAAATAAATAAAAGAATGAAAATTAATTGGCGATTTTTGTGAACAGCGCTGATGGTTTTGACCGTTATGTTGGGTAAAGGGTTAAATTGCTAAAATATTGCAGATGGCTCCTTTTTTCACCCTGTATTTTTCATTAGTCCCGTCTCCTTCCAGTAAGATAGTTTGGTCAGACTATTAGTCATGTCCCCTTCCAGTAAGATAGTTTGGTCTGTTTATTAGTTCTCCCCATTCCAGTAAGATAGTTTGGTCTGTTTATTGGTTCTCCCCATTCCAGAAAAATAGTTTGGTCAGTTTATTAGTCATGCCCCTTTCCAGTAAGATAGTTTGGTCAATTTATTAGGCATGTCCCCTTCCAGTAAGATAGTTTGGTCTGTTTACTAGTCCTCCCCATTTCAGTAAGACAGTTTGGTCTGTTTACTAGTCCCCCCATTCCAGTAAGATAGGTTGCTCAGTTTATTAGTCATGTCCCCTTCCAGTAAGATAGTTTGGGCAGTTTATTAGTACTATCCCCTTCCAGTAAGATAGTTTGGTTAGTTTATTAGTCCTGTCCCCTTCCAATAAGATAGTTTGATCAGTTTATTAGTGCTGCCCCCTTCCAGTAAGATAGTTTGGTTAGTTTATTAGTCCTGCCCCCTTCCAGTAAGATAGTTTGGTTTGTTTATTAGTCCTGTCCCCTTCCAGTAATATAGTTTGGTTAGTTTATTAGTCCTGCCCCCTTCCAGTAAGATAGTTTGGTTAGTTTATTAGTCCTGCCCCCTTCCAGTAATATAGTTTGGTTAGTTTATTAGTCCTGCCCCCTTCCAGTAAGATAGTTTGGTTAGTTTATTAGTCCTGCCCCCTTCCAGTAATATAGTTTGGTTAGTTTATTAGCCCTGTCCCCTTCCAGTAAGATAGTTTGGTTAGTTTATTAGTCCTGCCCCCTTCCAGTAAGATAGTTTGGTTAGTTTATTAGTCCTGCCCCCTTCCAGTAAGATAGTTTGGTTAGTTTATTAGTCCTGCCCCCTTCCAGTAAGATAGTTTGGTTAGTTTATTAGCCCTGTCCCCTCCAGCAAGATAGTTTGTTCAATTTATTAGCCCTGTCCCCTTCCAGTAAGATAGAGTGGTTAGTTTATTAGTCATGTCCCCTTCCAATAAGATAGTTTGATCAGTTTATTAGTACTATCCCCTTCCAGTAAGATAGTTTGGTTAGTTTATTAGTCCAGCCCCCTCCCAGTAAGATAGTTTGGTCAGTTTATTAGTCCTGTCCCCTTCCAATAAGATAGTTTGATAAGTTTATTAGTGCTGCCCCCTCCCAGTAAGATAGTTTGGTCAGTTTATTAGTGCTGCCCCCTTCCAGTAAGATAGTTTGGTTAGTTTATTCGTCCTGGCCCTTCCAGTAAGATAGTTTGGTCAGTTTATTTGTCATGTCCCTTTCCAGTAAGATAGTTTGGTCAGTTTATTCGTCCTGTCCCCTTCCAGTAAGATAGTTTGGTCTGTTTATTAGTGCTGGTCCCTTACAGTAAGATAGTTTGCTTAGTTTATTAGTCCAGCCCCCTCCCAGTAAGATAGTTTGGTCAGTTTATTAGTCATGTCCCCTCCCAGTAAGATAGTTTGGGCAGTTTATTAGTACTATCCCCTTCCAGTAAGATAGTTTGGTCAGTTTATGAGTAATATCCCTTCCAGTAAGATAGTTTGCTTAGTTTATTAGTCCAGCCCCCTCCCAGTAAGATAGTTTGGTCAGGTTATTAGTCCAGCCCCCTCCCAGTAAGATGGTTTGGTCAGTTTATTAGTGCTGCCCCCTCCCAGTAAGATAGTTTGGTCAGTTTATTAGTGCTGCCCCCTTCCAGTAAGATAGTTTGGTTAGTTTATGAGTAATATCCCTTCCAGTAAGATAGTTTGCTTAGTTTATTAGTCCAGCCCCCTCCCAGTAAGATAGTTTGGTCAGTTTATTAGTCCTGGCCCTTCCAGTAAGATAGTTTGGTCAGTTTATTTGTCATGTCCCTTTCCAGTAAGATAATTTGGTCAGTTTATTCGTCCTGTCCCCTTCCAGTAAGATAGTTTGGTCTGTTTATTAGTGCTGGTCCCTTACAGTAAGATAGTTTGGTTTGTTTATTAATCCTGCCCCTTCCAGTAAGATAGTTTGGTCAGTTTATCTGTCCTGTCCCTTTCCAGTAAGATAGTATGGTCAGATTATTTGTCCTGCCCCCTTCTAGTAAGATAGTATGGTCAGTTTATTAGTCCCGCCCCTCCCTGTTAGATAGTTTGGTCAGTTTATTAGTCCTGTCCCCTTGCAGTATGACAGTTTGGTCAGTTTATTAGTCCTGTCCCCTTCAGGTAAGATAGTTTGGTCAGTTTATTAGTCCTGCCCCTCCCAGTAAGATAGTATGGTCAGTTTATTAGTCCCGCCCCTCCCTGTAAGATAGTTCGGTCTGTTTATTAGTCCTGCCCCCTTCCAGTAAGATAGTTTAGTCAGATTATTAGTCCTGCCCCCTTGCAGTAAGATAGTTTGGTCAGTTTATTAGTCCTGTCCGCTTCCAGTAAGATAGTTTGGCCAGATTATTAGTCCTGCCCCCTTGCAGCAAGATAGTTTGTTCTGTTTATTAGTCCGGCCCCCTTCCAGTAAGATAGTTTGGTCAGTTTATTAGTGCTGCCCTCTTCCAGTAAGATAGTTTGGTTAATTTATTAGTCCTGTCCTCCTTCCAGTAAGATAGGTTGGTCTGTTTATTAGTGCTGCCCCTTTCCAGTAAGATAGTTTGGTCAGATTATAAGTCGTGTCCCCCCCCCACCCCGGTAAGATAATTTGGTCAGTTTATTAGTCCTGTCCCCTTGCAGTAAGATAGTTTGGTCAGTTTATTAGCCCTGTCTCCCACCAGTAAGACTGTTTAGTCACTTTATTAGTCCTGTCCCCTTCCAGTAAGATAGTTTGGTTAGTTAATTAGTCCTGCCCCTTCCAATAAGATAGTTTGGCCTGTTTATTAGTCCAGCCCCCTTTCAGTAAGATATTTTGGTCAGTTTATTAGTGCTGTCCCCTTCCAGTAAGATAATGTGGTCCGTTTATTAGTCCTGCCTCCTCCTCCCGGTAAGACAGTTTGGTCAGTTTATTAGTCCTGTCCCCTTCCAGTAAGATAGTTTGGCCTGTTTATTAGTCCTGTCCTCCTCCAAGTAAGACAATTTGGTCAGTTTATTAGTCCTGCCTCCTTCCAGTAAGATAGTTTGGTCCGTTTATTAGTGCTGCCCCCTTCCAGTAAGATAGTTTGGTTAGTTTATTAGTGCTGCCCCCTTCCAGTAAGATAGTTTGATTAGTTTATTAGTGCTGCCCCCTTCCAGTATGATAGTTTGGTTAGTTTATTAGTCCTGTCCCCTTCCAGTAAGATAGTTTGGTCTGTTTATTAGTCCTGTCCTCCTCCCAGTAAGACAATTTGGTCAGTTTATTAGTCCTGCCTCCTTCCAGTAAGATAGTTTGGTCCGTTTATTAGTGCTGCCCCCTTCCAGTAAGATAGTTTGGTTAGTTTATTAGTGCTGCCCCCTTCCAGTAAGATAGTTTGGTCAGTTTATTAGTGCTGTCCCCTTCCAGTAAGATAGTTTGGTTAGTTTATTAGTGCTGCCCCCTCCCAGTAAGATAGTTTGGTTAGTTTATTAGTGCTGCCCCCTTCCAGTAAGATAGTTTGGTCAGTTTATTAGTGCTGTACCCTTCCAGTAAGATAGTTTGGTTAGTTTATTAGTCCTGCCTCCTTCCAGTAAGATAGTTTGGTCCGTTTATTAGTGCTGCCCCCTTCCAGTAAGATAGTTTGGTTAGTTTATTAGTGCTGCCCCCTTCCAGTAAGATAGTTTGGTCCGTTTATTAGTGCTGCCCCCTTCCAGTAAGATAGTTTGGTTAGTTTATTAGTGCTGCCCCCTTCCAGTAAGATAGTTTGGTTAGTTTATTAGTGCTGTCCCTTTCCAGTAAGATAGTTTGGTTAGTTTATTAGTGCTGCCCCCTTCCAGTAAGATAGTTTGGTCAGTTTATTAGTGCTGCCCTCTTCCAGTAGGATAGTTTGGTCAGTTTATTAGTCCTGCCTCCTTCCAGTAAGATAGTTTGGTCCGTTTATTAGTGCTGTCCCTTTCCAGTAAGATAGTTTGGTTAATTTATTAGTCCTGTCCTCCTTCCAGTAAGATAGGTTGGTCTGTTTATTAGTGCTGCCCCTTTCCAGTAAGATAGTTCGGTTAGTTTATTAGTCCTGCCCCCTTCCAGTAAGATAGTTTGGTCAGTTTATTAGTGCTGCCCTCTTCCAGTAAGATAGTTTGGTTAATTTATTAGTCATGTCCTCCTTCCAGTAAGATAGGTTGGTCTGTTTATTAGTGCTGCCCCTTTCCAGTAAGATAGTTCGGTTAGTTTATTAGTCCTGCCCCCTTCCAGTAAGATAGTTTGGTCAGTTTATTAGTCCTGCAGCGTCCAGTAAGATAGTTTGGTCAGTTTATCAGTCCTGCTCTTCCAGTAAGATAGTTTGTTCTGTTTATTAGTCCTGTCCCTTTGCAGTAAGATAGTTTGGTCAGTTTATTAGTCCTGTCCCCTTCCAGTAAGATAGTTTGGTCGGTTTATTAATCCTCTCCCCTTCCAGTAAGATAGGTCGGTCAGTTTATAAGTTCTGTCCCCTTCTAGTAAGATAGTTTGGTCAAGCTATTAGTCCTGTCCCCTTCCAGTAAGATAGTTTGGTCTGTTTATTAGTGCTTCCCCCTTCCAGTTAGATAGTGTGGTTAGATTTTTAGTTCTGCCCCATTCTAGTAAAATAAAATGGTCAGTTTATTAGTCCTGTCCCCTTGCAGTAAGATAGTTTGGTCAGTTATTTAGTCCTGTCCCCTCGCAGTAAGATAGTTTGGTCTGTTAATTAGTCTTGTCCCCTTGCAGTGAGATAGTTTAGTCAGTTTATTAATCCTGTCCCCTTGCTGTAAGATAGTTTGGTCAGTTAATTAGTCCTGTCCCCTTGCAGTAAGATAGTTTGGTCTGTTAATTAGTCTTGTCCCCTTGCAGTGAGATAGTTTAGTCAGTTTATTAATCCTGTCCCCTTGCTGTAAGATAGTTTGGTCAGTTAATTAGTCCTGTCCCCTTCCAGTAAGATAGTTTAGTCAGTTTATTAATCATATCCCCTTCCAGTAAGCTATTTTGGTTAGTTTATGAGTCATGTCCCCTTCCAGTAAGATAGTTTGGTTAGTTTATTAGTCCTGTCCTCTTCCTGTAAGATAATTTGGTCTGTTCATTAATCCTGCCCCCTTCCAATAAGATAGTTTGGTCAATTTATTAGTCCTCTCCCCCCCCCCCCCCCCCCACAGCAAGGTAGTTTATTCAATTTATTAGCCCTGTCCCCTTCCAGGAAGATAGAGTGGTTAGTTATTAGTCCTGTCCTGTTCCAGTCAGATAGTTTGTTCAATTTATTAGCCCTGTCCCCTTCCAGTAAGATAGTTTGGTTAGTTTATTAGTCCTGTCCCCTCCAGCAAGATAGTTTGTTCAATTTATTAGCCCTGTCCCCTTCCAGTAAGATAGAGTGGTTAGTTTATTAGTCATGTCCCCTTCCAGTAAGATAGTTTGGGCAGTTTATTAGTACTATCCCCTTCCAGTAAGATAGTTTGGTTAGTTTATTAGTCCTGTCCCCTTCCAGTAAGATAGTTTGGTTAGTTTATTAGTCCTGTCCCTTCCCGTAAGATAATTTGGTCTGTTCATTAATCTTGCCCCTTCCATTAAGTTAGTTTGGTCAATTTATTTAGTCAGTTTATTAATCCTGTCCCCTTGCAGTAAGATAGTTTGGTCAGTTAATTAGTCCTGTCCCCTTGCAGTAAGATAGTTTGGTCAGTTTATTAGTCCTCTCCCCTTCCAATAAGATATTTTGGTTAGTTCATTAGTCCTGTCCCCTTCCAGTAATATAGTTTGGTTAGTTTATTAGTCCTGTCCCCTTCCAGTAAGATAATTTGGTCTGTTCATTAATCCTGCCCCCTCCAATAGAATAGTTTGGTCAATTTAATAGTCCTCTCCCCTTCCAGCAAGATAGTTTGTTCAATTTATTAGCCCTGTCCCCTTCCAGGAAGATAGTTTGGTCAGTTTATTAGTCCTGTCCACTTCCAGTAAGATAGTTTGGTCAATTTATTAGCCCTCTCCCCTTCCAGCAAGATAGTTTGTTCAATTTATTAGCCCTGTCCCCTTCCAGGAAGATAGTTTGGTCAGTTTATTAGTCCTGACCACTTCCAGTAAGATAGTTTGGTTAGTTCATTAGTCCTGTCCCCTTCCAATAAGATAGTTTGGTTAGTTTATTAGTCCTGTCTCCTTCCAGTAATATAGTTTGGTTAGTTTATTAGTCCTGTCCCCTTCCAGTAAGATAATTTGGTCTGTTCATTAATCCTGCCCCATCCAATAGGATAGTTTGGTCAATTTAATAGTCCGCTCCCCTTCCAGCAAGATAGTTTGTTCAATGTATTAGCCCTGTCCCCTTCCAGGAAGATAGTTTGGTTAGTTTATTAGTCCTGTCCACTTCCAGTAAGATAGTTTGGTTAGTTTATTAGTCCTGTCCACTTCCAGTAAGATAGTTTGTTCAATTTATTAGCTCTGTCCCCTTCCAGGAAGATAGTTTGGTTAGTTTATTAGTCCTGTCCACTTCCAGTAAGATAGTTTGGTTATTTGCTTAGTCCTGTCCCGCTTCCGGTAAGATAATTTGGTTAGTTTATTAGTCCTGTCCCCTTCCAGTAAGATAGTTTGGCTAGTTTATTAGTCCTGTCCCCCTTCCAATAAGATAGTTTGGTTAGTTTATTAGTCCCGTCCCCTTCCAGTAAGATAGTTTGGTTAGTTTATTAGTCCTGTCCCCTTCCAGTAAGATAGTTTGGTTAGTTGATTAGTCCTGTCTCTTCCAGTAAGATAATTTGGTCTGTACATTAATCCTGCCCCCTTCCATTAAGATAGTTTGGTCAATTTATTAGTCCTCTCCCCTTCCAGCAAGATAGTTTGTTCAATTTATTAGCCCTGTCCCCTTCCAGGAAGATAGTTTGGTTAGTTTATTAGTCCTGTCCACTTCCAGTAAGATAGTTTGGTTAGTTTATTAGTCCTGCCCCCTTCCAGTAAGATAATTTGGTAAGTTTATTAATCCTCCCCCCTTCCAATAAGATAGTTTGATCAATTTATTAGTCGTCTCCCCTTCCAACAAGATAGTTTGTTCAACTTATTAGACCTGTACCCTTCCAGGAAGATAGTTTGGTCAGTTTATTAGTCCTGTCCCCTTCCAGTACGATAGTTTAGTCAGTTTATTAGTCATGTCACTTTCCAGCAAGATAGTTTATTCAATTTATTAGCCCTGTCCCCTTCCAGGAAGATAGAGTGGTTAGTTTATTAGTCCTGTCCTCTTCCAGTCAGATAGTTTGTTTAATTTATCAGCCCTGTCCCCTTCCAGTAAGATAGTTTGGTTGTTTATTAGTCCTGTCCCCTCCAGCAAGATAGTTTGTTCAATTTATTAGCCCTGTCCCCTTCCAGGAAGGTAGTTTGGTTAGTTTACTAGTCCTGTCCACTTCCAGTAAGATAGTTTGGTCAGTTTATTAGTCCTGTCACTTTCCAGTAAGATAGTTTGGTCACTTTATTAGACCTGTCTCCTTCCAGTAAGATGGTTTGGTCTGTTTATTAGCACTGTCCCCTTCCAGTAAGAGAGTTTGGTCAGTTTATTAGTCCTGCCCATTCCAGTTAGAGAGTTTGGTCAGTTTAATAGTCCTGTCACTGTCCAGTGAGATAGTTTGGTCACTTTATTAGTCTTGTCACTTTTCAGTAAGATAGTTTGCTTAGTTTATTAGTCATGTCCCTTCCATTAATATATTTTTGTCTGTTTTTGGGTCCTTCCCCCTTTCTGTAAGATAGTTTGGTCAGTTCATTAGTGCTGTCCCCTTCCAGTAAGATAATGTGGTCCGATTATTACTCCTGCCTCCTCCCAGTAAGACAATTTGGTCAGTTTATTAGTCCTGTCCCCTTCCAGTAAGATAGTTTGGTCTGTTTATTATTCCTGTCCTCCTTCCAGTAAGATGGTTTGGTCTGTTTATTAGTGCTGCCCCCTTCCAGTAAGATAGTTTGGTTAGTTTATTAGTCCTGCCCCTTCCAGTATGGTGGGTTGGTCTGTTTATTAGTGCTGTCCCCTTCCAGTAAGATAGTTTGTTCTGTTTATTTGTCCTGTCCTCTTGCAGTAAGACAGTTTGGTCAGTTTATTAGTCCTGTCCCCTTCCAGTAAGATAGTTTGGTCTGTTTATTATTCCTGTCCTCCTACCAGTAAGATAGGTTGGTCTGTTTATTAGTGCTGCCCCCTTCCAGTAAGATAGTTTTGGTCAGTTTATTAGTCCTGCCCCCTTCCAGTAAGATAGTTTGATCAGTTTGTTAGCTCTGTCCCCTTCTAGTAAGATAATTTGGTCAGGTTATTAGTCCTGTCCCCTTCCAGTAAAATAGTTTGGTCTGTTTATTAGTTCTTCCCCCTTCCAGTAAGATAGTTTGGTTACATTTTTAGTTCTGTCCCCTTCCAGTAAAATAGTATAGCCAGTTTATTTGTCCTGTCCCCTTCCAGTAAGATAGTTTGGTCAGTTTATTAGTCCTGTCCCCTTCCAGTAAGATAGTTTGGTTAGCTGATTAGTCCTGTCTCTTCCAGTAAGATAATTTGGTCTGTACATTAATCCTGCCCCCTTCCAGGAAGATAGTTTGGTCAATTTATTAGTCCTCTCCCCTTCCAGCAAGATAGTTTGTTCAATTTATTAGCCCTGTCCCCTTCCAGGAAGATAGTTTGGTTAGTTTATTAGTCCTGTCCACTTCCAGTAAGATAGTTTGGTCAATTTATTAGTGCTGCCCCCTTCCAGTAAGATAGTTTGGTTAGTTTATTAGTCCTGTCCACTTCCAGTAAGATAGTTAGGTTAGTTTATTAGTCCTCTCCCCTTCCAATAAGATAGTTTGGTTAGTTTATTAGTCCTGTCCCCTTCCAGTAATATAGTTTGGTTAGTTTATTAGTCCCGTCCCCTTCCAATAAGATAGTTTGGTTAGTTTATTAGTCCTGTCCACTTCCAGTAAGATAGTTTGGTTAGTTTATTTGTCCTGTCCACTTCCAGTAAGATAGTTTGGTTAGTTTATTAGTCCTGTCCACTTCCAGTAAGATAGTTTGGTTAGTTTATTAGTCCTGTCCACTTCCAGTAAGATAGTTTGTTCAATTTATTAGCTCTGTCCCCTTCCAGGAAGATAGTTTGGTTAGTTTATTAGCCCTGTCCACTTCCAGTAAGATAGTTTGGTTATTTGATTAGTCCTGTCCCGCTTCCGGTAAGATAATTTGGTTAGTTTATTAGTCCTGTCCCCTTCCAGTAAGATAGTTTGGCTAGTTTATTAGTCCTGTCCCCCTTCCAATAAGATAGTTTGGTTAGTTTATTAGTCCCGTCCCCTTCCAGTAAGATAGTTTGGTTAGTTTATTAGTCCTGTCCCCTTCCAGTAAGATAGTTTGGTTAGTTGATTAGTCCTGTCTCTTCCAGTAAGATAATTTGGTCTGTACATTAATCCTGCCCCCTTCCATTAAGATAGTTTGGTCAATTTATTAGTCCTCTCCCCTTCCACAAGATAGTTTGTTCAATTTATTAGCCCTGTCCCCTTCCAGGAAGATAGTTTGGTTAGTTTATTAGTCCTGTCCACTTCCAGTAAGATAGTTTGGTCAATTTATTAGTGCTGCCCCCTTCCAGTAAGATAGTTTGGTTAGTTTATTAGTCCTGTCCACTTCCAGTAAGATAGTTTGGTTAGTTTATTAGTCCTGCCCCCTCCCAGTAATATAGTTTGGTTAGTTTATTAGTCCTGTCCCCTTCCAGTAATATAGTTTGGTTAGTTTATTAGTCCTGTCCCCTTCCAGTAAGATAGTTTGGTTAGTTTATTAGTCCTGTCCCCTTCCAGTAATATAGTTTGGTTAGTTTATTAGTCCTGTCCCCCTTCCAATAAGATAGTTTGGTTAGTTTATTAGTCCCGTCCCCTTCCAGTAAGATAGTTTGGTTAGTTTATTAGTCCTGTCCCCTTCCAGTAATATAGTTTGGTTAGTTTATTTGTTCTGCCCCCTTCCAGTAAGATAATTTGGTCTGTTCATTAATCCTCCCCCCTTCCAATAAGATAGTTTGATCAATTTATTAGTCGTCTCCCCTTCCAACAAGATAGTTTGTTCAATTTATTAGCCCTGTCCCCTTCCAGGAAGATAGTTTGGTTAGTTTATTAGTCCTGTCCACTTCCAGTAAGATAGTTTGATCAATTTATTAGTCGTCTCCCCTTCCAACCAGATAGTTTGTTCAACTTATTAGACCTGTACCCTTCCAGGAAGATAGTTTGGTCAGTTTATTAGTCCTGTCCCCTTCCAGTACGATAGTTTGGTCAGTTTATTAGTCATGTCACTTTCCAGCAAGATAGTTTATTCAATTTATTAGCCCTGTCCCCTTCCAGGAAGATAGAGTGGTTAGTTTATTAGTCCTGTCCTCTTCCAGTCAGATAGTTTGTTCAATTTATTAGCCCTGTCCCCTTCCAGTAAGATAGTTTGGTTGTTTATTAGTCCTGTCCCCTCCAGCAAGATAGTTTGTTTAATTTATTAGCCCTGTCCCCTTCCAGGAAGGTAGTTTGGTTAGTTTACTAGTCCTGTCCACTTCCAGTAAGATAGTTTGGTCAGTTTATTAGTCCTGTCACTTTCCAGTAAGATAGTTTGGTCACTTTATTAGACCTGTCTCCTTCCAGTAAGATGGTTTGGTCTGTTTATTAGCACTGTCCCCTTCCAGTAAGAGAGTTTGGTCAGTTTATTAGTCCTGCCCATTCCAGTTAGAGAGTTTGGTCAGTTTAATAGTCCTGTCACTTTCCAGTGAGATAGTTTGGTCACTTTATTAGTCTTGTCACTTTTCAGTAAGATAGTTTGCTTAGTTTATTAGTCATGGCCCTTCCATTAATATATTTTGGTCTGTTTTTGGGTCCTTCCCCCTTTCTGTAAGATAGTTTGGTCAGTTCATTAGTGCTGTCCCCTTCCAGTAAGATAATGTGGTCCGATTATTACTCCTGCCTCCTCCCAGTAAGACAATTTGGTCAGTTTATTAGTCCTGTCCCCTTCCAGTAAGATAGTTTGGTCTGTTTATTATTCCTGTCCTCCTTCCAGTAAGATGGTTTGGTCTGTTTATTAGTGCTGCCCCCTTCCAGTAAGATAGTTTGGTTAGTTTATTAGTCCTGCCCCTTCCAGTATGGTGGGTTGGTCTGTTTATTAGTGCTGTCCCCTTCCAGTAAGATAGTTTGTTCTGTTTATTTGTCCTGTCCTCTTGCAGTAAGACAGTTTGGTCAGTTTATTAGTCCTGTCCCCTTCCAGTAAGATAGTTTGGTCTGTTTATTATTCCTGTCCTCCTACCAGTAAGATAGGTTGGTCTGTTTATCAGTGCTGCCCCCTTCCAGTAAGATAGTTTTGGTCAGTTTATTAGTCCTGCCCCCTTCCAGTAAGATAGTTTGGTCAGTTTGTTAGCTCTGTCCCCTTCTAGTAAGATAATTTGGTCAGGTTATTAGTCCTGTCCCCTTCCAGTAAAATAGTTTGGTCTGTTTATTAGTTCTTCCCCCTTCCAGTAAGATAGTTTGGTTACTTTTTTAGTCATGTCCCCTTCCAGTAAAATAGTATGGCCAGTTTATTTGTCCTGTCCCCTTCCAGTAAGATAGTTTGGTCAGTTTATTAGTCCTGTCCCCTTCCAGTAAGATAGTTTGGTTAGCTGATTAGTCCTGTCTCTTCCAGTAAGATAATTTGGTCTGTACATTAATCCTGCCCCCTTCCAGGAAGATAGTTTGGTCAATTTATTAGTCCTCTCCCCTTCCAGCAAGATAGTTTGTTCAATTTATTAGCCCTGTCCCCTTCCAGGAAGATAGTTTGGTTAGTTTATTAGTCCTGTCCACTTCCAGTAAGATAGTTTGGTCACTTTATTAGTGCTGCCCCCTTCCAGTAAGATAGTTTGGTTAGTTTATTAGTCCTGTCCCCTTCCAATAAGATAGTTTGGTTAGTTTATTAGTCCTGTCCCCTTCCAGTAAGATAGTTTGGTTAGTTTATTAGTCCTGTCCACTTCCAGTAAGATAGTTTGGTTAGTTTATTAGTCCTGTCCACTTCCAGTAAGATAGTTTGTTCAATTTATTAGCTCTGTCCCCTTCCAGGAAGATAGTTTGGTTAGTTTATTAGTCCTGTCCACTTCCAGTAAGATAGTTTGGTTATTTGATTTGTCCTGTCCCTCTTCCGGTAAGATAATTTGGTTAGTTTATTAGTCCTGTCCCCTTCCAGTAAGATAGTTTGGCTAGTTTATTAGTCCTGTCCCCCTTCCAATAAGATAGTTTGGTTAGTTTATTAGCCCCGTCCCCTTCCAGTAAGATAGTTTGGTTAGTTTATTAGTCCTGTCCCCTTCCAGTAAGATAGTTTGGTTAGTTGATTAGTCCTGTCTCTTCCAGTAAGATAATTTGGTCTGTACATTAATCCTGCCCCCTTCCATTAAGATAGTTTTGTCAATTTATTAGTCCTCTCCCCTTCCAGCAAGATAGTTTGTTCAATTTATTAGCCCTGTCCCCTTCCAGGAAGATAGTTTGGTTAGTTTATTAGTCCTGTCCACTTCCAGTAAGATAGTTTGGTCAATTTATTAGTGCTGCCCCCTTCCAGTAAGATAGTTTGGTTAGTTTATTAGTCCTGTCCACTTCCAGTAAGATAGTTTGGTTAGTTTATTAGTCCTGTCCCCTTCCAGTAATATAGTTTGGTTAGTTTATTAGTCCTGCCCCCTTCCAGTAATATAGTTTGGTTAGTTTATTAGTCCTGTCCCCTTCCAGTAATATAGTTTGGTTAGTTTATTAGTCCTGTCCCCTACCAGTAATATAGTTTGGTTAGTTTATTAGTCCTGTCCCCTTCCAGTAGTATAGTTTGGTTAGTTTATTAGTCCTGCCCCCTTCCAGTAATATAGTTTGGTTAGTTTATTAGTCCTGTCCCCTTCCAGTAATATAGTTTGGTTAGTTGATTAGTCCTGTCCCCTTCCAGTAATATAGTTTGGTTAGATTATTAGTCCTGCCCCCTTCCAGTAATATAGTTTGGTTGGTTTATTAGTCCTGTCCACTTCCAGTAAGATAGTTTGGTTAGTTTATTAGTCCTGTCCCCTTCCAGTAATATAGTTTGGTTAGTTTATTAGTTCTGCCCCCTTCCCGTAAGATAATTTGGTCTGTCCATTAATCCTCCCCCCTTCCAATAAGATAGTTTGATCAATTTATTAGTCGTCTCCCCTTCCAACAAGATAGTTTGTTCAATTTATTAGCCCTGTCCCCTTCCAGGAAGATAGTTTGGTTAGTTTATTAGTCCTGTCCACTTCCAGTAAGATAGTTTGGTCAATTTATTAGTGCTGCCCCCTTCCAGTAAGATAGTTTGGTTAGTTTATTAGTCCTGTCCACTTCCAGTAAGATAGTTTGGTTAGTTTATTAGTCCTGTCCCCTTCCAGTAATATAGTTTGGTTAGTTTATTAGTCCTGCCCCCTTCCAGCAATATAGTTTGGTCAATTTATTAGTGCTGCCCCCTTCCAGTAAGATAGTTTGGTTAGTTTATTAGTCCTGTCCACTTCCAGTAAGATAGTTTGGTTAGTTTATTAGTCCTGTCCCCTTCCAGTAATATAGTTTGGTTAGTTTATTAGTCCTGCCCCCTTCCAGTAATATAGTTTGGTCAATTTATTAGTGCTGCCCCCTTCCAGTAAGATAGTTTGGTCTGTTTATTAGTCCTGCCCCCTTCCAGTAAGATAATTTGGTTAGTTTATTAGTCCTGTCCCCTTCCAGTAATATAGTTTGGTTAGTTTATTAGTTCTGCCCCCTTCCAGTAAGATAATTTGGTCTGTTCATTAATCCTCCCCCCTTCCAATAAGATAGTTTGATCAATTTATTAGTCGTCTCCCCTTCCAACAAGATAGTTTGTTCAATTTATTAGCCCTGTCCCCTTCCAGGAAGATAGTTTGGTTAGTTTATTAGTCCTGTCCACTTCCAGGAAGATAGTTTGGTTAGTTTATTAGTCCTGTCCACTTCCAGTAAGATAGTTTGGTTAGTTTATTAGTCCTGTCCACTTCCAGTAAGATAGTTTGTTCAATTTATTAGCTCTGTCCCCTTCCAGGAAGATAGTTTGGTTAGTTTATTAGTCCTGTCCACTTCCAGTAAGATAGTTTGGTTATTTGATTAGTCCTGTCCCGCTTCCGGTAAGATAATTTGGTTAGTTTATTAGTCCTGTCCCCTTCCAGTAAGATAGTTTGGCTAGTTTATTAGTCCTGTCCCCCTTCCAATAAGATAGTTTGGTTAGTTTATTAGTCCCGTCCCCTTCCAGTAAGATAGTTTGGTTAGTTTATTAGTCCTGCCCCCTTCCAGTAAGATAGTTTGGTTAGTTGATTAGTCCTGTCTCTTCCAGTAAGATAATTTGGTCTGTACATTAATCCTGCCCCCTTCCATTAAGATAGTTTGGTCAATTTATTAGTCCTCTCCCCTTCCAGCAAGATAGTTTGTTCAATTTATTAGCCCTGTCCCCTTCCAGGAAGATAGTTTGGTTAGTTTATTAGTCCTGTCCACTTCCAGTAAGATAGTTTGGTCAATTTATTAGTGCTGCCCCCTTCCAGTAAGATAGTTTGGTTAGTTTATTAGTCCTGCCCCCTTCCAGTAAGATAGTTTGGTTAGTTTATTAGTCCTGCCCCCTTCCAGGAAGATAGTTTGGTCAGTTTATTAGTCCTGTCCCCTTCCAGTACGATAGTTTGGTCAGTTTATTAGTCATGTCACTTTCCAGCAAGATAGTTTATTCAATTTATTAGCCCTGTCCCCTTCCAGGAAGATAGAGTGGTTAGTTTATTAGTCCTGTCCTCTTCCAGTCAGATAGTTTGTTTAATTTATTAGCCCTGTCCCCTTCCAGTAAGATAGTTTGGTTGTTTATTAGTCCTGTCCCCTCCAGCAAGATAGTTTGTTCAATTTATTAGCCCTGTCCCCTTCCAGGAAGGTAGTTTGGTTAGTTTACTAGTCCTGTCCTCTTCCAGTAAGATAGTTTGGTCAGTTTATTAGTCCTGTCACTTTCCAGTAAGATAGTTTGGTCACTTTATTAGACCTGTCTCCTTCCAGTAAGATGGTTTGGTCTGTTTATTAGCACTGTCCCCTTCCAGTAAGAGAGTTTGGTCAGTTTATTAGTCCTGCCCATTCCAGTTAGAGAGTTTGGTCAGTTTAATAGTCCTGTCACTTTCCAGTGAGATAGTTTGGTCACTTTATTAGTCTTGTCACTTTTCAGTAAGATAGTTTGCTTAGTTTATTAGTCATGTCCCTTCCATTGATATATTTTTGTCTGTTTTTGGGTCCTTCCCCCTTTCTGTAAGATAGTTTGGTCAGTTCATTAGTGCTGTCCCCTTCCAGTAAGATAATGTGGTCCGATTATTACTCCTGCCTCCTCCCAGTAAGACAATTTGGTCAGTTTATTAGTCCTGTCCCCTTCCAGTAAGATAGTTTGGTCTGTTTATTATTCCTGTCCTCCTTCCAGTAAGATGGTTTGGTCTGTTTATTAGTGCTGCCCCCTTCCAGTAAGATAGTTTGGTTAGTTTATTAGTCCTGCCCCTTCCAGTATGGTGGGTTGGTCTGTTTATTAGTTCTGTCCCCTTCCAGTAAGATAGTTTGTTCTGTTTATTTGTCCTGTCCTCTTGCAGTAAGACAGTTTGGTCAGTTTATTAGTCCTGTCCCCTTCCAGTAAGATAGTTTGGTCTGTTTATTATTCCTGTCCTCCTACCAGTAAGATAGGTTGGTCTGTTTATTAGTGCTGCCCCCTTCCAGTAAGATAGTTTTGGTCAGTTTATTAGTCCTGCCCCCTTCCAGTAAGATAGTTTGATCAGTTTGTTAGCTCTGTCCCCTTCTAGTAAGATAATTTGGTCAGGTTATTAGTCCTGTCCCCTTCCAGTAAAATAGTTTGGTCTGTTTATTAGTTCTTCCACCTTCCAGTAAGATAGTTTGGTTACATTTTTAGTCCTGTCCCCTTCCAGTAAAATAGTATAGCCAGTTTATTTGTCCTGTCCCCTTCCAGTAAGATAGTTTGGTCAGTTTATTAGTCCTGTCCCCTTTCAGTAAGATAGTTTGGTTAGCTGATTAGTCCTGTCTCTTCCAGTAAGATAATTTGGTCTGTACATTAATCCTGCCCCCTTCCAGGAAGATAGTTTGGTCAATTTATTAGTCCTCTCCCCTTCCAGCAAGATAGTTTGTTCAATTTATTAGCCCTGTCCCCTTCCAGGAAGATAGTTTGGTTAGTTTATTAGTCCTGTCCACTTCCAGTAAGATAGTTTGGTCAATTTATTAGTGCTGCCCCCTTCCAGTAAGATAGTTTGGTTAGTTTATTAGTCCTGTCCACTTCCAGTAAGATAGTTTGGTTAGTTTATTAGTCCTCTCCCCTTCCAATAAGATAGTTTGGTTAGTTTATTAGTCCTGTCCCCTTCCAGTAATGTAGTTTGGTTAGTTTATTAGTCCCGTCCCCTTCCAATAAGATAGTTTGGTTAGTTTATTAGTCCTGTCCACTTCCAGTAAGATAGTTTGGTTAGTTTATTTGTCCTGTCCACTTCCAGTAAGATAGTTTGGTTAGTTTATTAGTCCTGTCCACTTCCAGTAAGATAGTTTGGTTAGTTTATTAGTCCTGTCCACTTCCAGTAAGATAGTTTGTTCAATTTATTAGCTCTGTCCCCTTACAGGAAGATAGTTTGGTTAGTTTATTAGTCCTGTCCACTTCCAGTAAGATAGTTTGGTTATTTGATTAGTCCTGTCCCGCTTCCGGTAAGATAATTTGGTTAGTTTATTAGTCCTGTCCCCTTCCAGTAAGATAGTTTGGCTAGTTTATTAGTCCTGTCCCCCTTCCAATAAGATAGTTTGGTTAGTTTATTAGTCCCGTCCCCTTCCAGTAAGATAGTTTGGTTAGTTTATTAGTCCTGTCCCCTTCCAGTAAGATAGTTTGGTTAGTTGATTAGTCCTGTCTCTTCCAGTAAGATAATTTGGTCTGTACATTAATCCTGCCCCCTTCCATTAAGATAGTTTGGTCAATTTATTAGTCCTCTCCCCTTCCACAAGATAGTTTGTTCAATTTATTAGCCCTGTCCCCTTCCAGGAAGATAGTTTGGTTAGTTTATTAGTCCTGTCCACTTCCAGTAAGATAGTTTGGTCAATTTATTAGTGCTGCCCCCTTCCAGTAAGATAGTTTGGTTAGTTTATTAGTCCTGTCCACTTCCAGTAAGATTGTTTGGTTAGTTTATTAGTCCTGCCCCCTTCCAGTAATATAGTTTGGTTAGTTTATTAGTCCTGTCCCCTTCCAGTAATATAGTTTGGTTAGTTTATTAGTCCTGTCCCCTTCCAGTAAGATAGTTTGGTTAGTTTATTAGTCCTGTCCCCTTCCAGTAATATAGTTTGGTTAGTTTATTAGTCCTGTCCCCCTTCCAATAAGATAGTTTGGTTAGTTTATTAGTCCCGTCCCCTTCCAGTAAGATAGTTTGGTTAGTTTATTAGTCCTGTCCCCTTCCAGTAATATAGTTTGGTTAGTTTATTAGTTCTGCCCCCTTCCAGGAAGATAATTTGGTCTGTTCATTAATCCTTCCCCCTTCCAATAAGATAGTTTGATCAATTTATTAGTCGTCTCCCCTTCCAACAAGATAGTTTGTTCAATTTATTAGCCCTGTCCCCTTCCAGGAAGATAGTTTGGTTAGTTTATTAGTCCTGTCCACTTCCAGTAAGATAGTTTGATCAATTTATTAGTCGTCTCCCCTTCCAACAAGATAGTTTGTTCAACTTATTGGACCTGTACCCTTCCAGGAAGATAGTTTGGTCAGTTTATTAGTCCTGTCCCCTTCCAGTACGATAGTTTGGTCAGTTTATTAGTCATGTCACTTTCCAGCAAGATAGTTTATTCAATTTATTAGCCCTGTCCCCTTCCAGGAAGATAGAGTGGTTAGTTTATTAGTCCTGTCCTCTTCCAGTCAGATAGTTTGTTCAATTTATTAGCCCTGTCCCCTTCCAGTAAGATAGTTTGGTTGTTTATTAGTCCTGTCCCCTCCAGCAAGATAGTTTGTTCAATTTATTAGCCCTGTCCCCTTCCAGGAAGGTAGTTTGGTTAGTTTACTAGTCCTGTGCACTTCCAGTAAGATAGTTTGGTCAGTTTATTAGTCCTGTCACTTCCCAGTAAGATAGTTTGGTCACTTTATTAGACCTGTCTCCTTCCAGTAAGATGGTTTGGTCTGTTTATTAGCACTGTCCCCTTCCAGTAAGAGAGTTTGGTCAGTTTATTAGTCCTGCCCATTCCAGTTAGAGAGTTTGGTCAGTTTAATAGTCCTGTCACTTTCCAGTGAGATAGTTTGGTCACTTTATTAGTCTTGTCACTTTTCAGTAAGATAGTTTGCTTAGTTTATTAGTCATGTCCCTTCCATTAATATATTTTTGTCTGTTTTTGGGTCCTTCCCCCTTTCTGTAAGATAGTTTGGTCAGTTCATTAGTGCTGTCCCCTTCCAGTAAGATAATGTGGTCCGATTATTACTCCTGCCTCCTCCCAGTAAGACAATTTGGTCAGTTTATTAGTCCTGTCCCCTTCCAGTAAGATAGTTTGGTCTGTTTATTATTCCTGTCCTCCTTCCAGTAAGATGGTTTGGTCTGTTTATTAGTGCTGCCCCCTTCCAGTAAGATAGTTTGGTTAGTTTATTAGTCCTGCCCCTTCCAGTATGGTGGGTTGGTCTGTTTATTAGTGCTGTCCCCTTCCAGTAAGATAGTTTGTTCTGTTTATTTGTCCTGTCCTCTTGCAGTAAGACAGTTTGGTCAGTTTATTAGTCCTGTCCCCTTCCAGTAAGATAGTTTGGTCTGTTTATTATTCCTGTCCTCCTACCAGTAAGATAGGTTGGTCTGTTTATCAGTGCTGCCCCCTTCCAGTAAGATAGTTTTGGTCAGTTTATTAGTCCTGCCCCCTTCCAGTAAGATAGTTTGGTCAGTTTGTTAGCTCTGTCCCCTTCTAGTAAGATAATTTGGTCAGGTTATTAGTCCTGTCCCCTACCAGTAAAATAGTTTGGTCTGTTTATTAGTTCTTCCCCCTTCCAGTAAGATAGTTTGGTTACTTTTTTAGTCCTGTCCCCTTCCAGTAAAATAGTATGGCCAGTTTATTTGTCCTGTCCCCTTCCAGTAAGATAGTTTGGTCAGTTTATTAGTCCTGTCCCCTTCCAGTAAGATAGTTTGGTTAGCTGATTAGTCCTGTCTCTTCCAGTAAGATAATTTGGTCTGTACATTAATCCTGCCCCCTTCCAGGAAGATAGTTTGGTCAATTTATTAGTCCTCTTCCCTTCCAGCAAGATAGTTTGTTCAATTTATTAGCCCTGTCCCCTTCCAGGAAGATAGTTTGGTTAGTTTATTAGTCCTGTCCACTTCCAGTAAGATAGTTTGGTCACTTTATTAGTGCTGCCCCCTTCCAGTAAGATAGTTTGGTTAGTTTATTAGTCCTGTCCCCTTCCAATAAGATAGTTTGGTTAGTTTATTAGTCCTGTCCCCTTCCAGTAAGATAGTTTGGTTAGTTTATTAGTCCTGTCCACTTCCAGTAATATAGTTTGGTTAGTTTATTAGTCCTGTCCACTTCCAGTAAGATAGTTTGTTCAATTTATTAGCTCTGTCCCCTTCCAGGAAGATAGTTTGGTTAGTTTATTACTCCTGTCCACTTCCAGTAAGATAGTTTGGTTATTTGATTAGTCCTGTCCCGCTTCCGGTAAGATAATTTGGTTAGTTTATTAGTCCTGTCCCCTTCCAGTAAGATAGTTTGGCTAGTTTATTAGTCCTGTCCCCCTTCCAATAAGATAGTTTGGTTAGTTTATTAGTCCCGTCCCCTTCCAGTAAGATAGTTTGGTTAGTTTATTAGTCCTGTCCCCTTCCAGTAAGATAGTTTGGTTAGTTGATTAGTCCTGTCTCTTCCAGTAAGATAATTTGGTGTGTACATTAATCCTGCCCCCTTCCATTAAGATAGTTTTATCAATTTATTAGTCCTCTCCCCTTCCAGCAAGATAGTTTGTTCAATTTATTAGCCCTGTCCCCTTCCAGGAAGATAGTTTGGTTAGTTTATTAGTCCTGTCCACTTCCAGTAAGATAGTTTGGTCAATTTATTAGTGCTGCCCCCTTCCAGTAAGATAGTTTGGTTAGTTTATTAGTCCTGTCCACTTCCAGTAAGATAGTTTGGTTAGTTTATTAGTCCTGTCCCCTTCCAGTAATATAGTTTGGTTAGTTTATTAGTCCTGCCCCCTTCCAGTAATATAGTTTGGTTAGTTTATTAGTCCTGTCCCCTTCCAGTAATATAGTTTGGTTAGTTTATTAGTCCTGTCCCCTTCCAGTAGTATAGTTTGGTTAGTTTATTAGTCCTGCCCCCTTCCAGTAATATAGTTTGGTTAGTTTATTAGTCCTGTCCCCTTCCAGTAATATAGTTTGGTTAGTTTATTAGTCCTGTCCCCTTCCAGTAATATAGTTTGGTTAGTTTATTAGTCCTCCCCCCTTCCAGTAATATAGTTTGGTTGGTTTATTAGTCCTGTCCACTTCCAGTAAGATAGTTTGGTTAGTTTATTAGTCCTGTCCCCTTCCAGTAATATAGTTTGGTTAGTTTATTAGTTCTGCCCCCTTCCAGTAAGATAATTTGGTCTGTTCATTAATCCTCCCCCCTTCCAATAAGATAGTTTGATCAATTTATTAGTCGTCTCCCCTTCCAACAAGATAGTTTGTTCAATTTATTAGCCCTGTCCCCTTCCAGGAAGATAGTTTGGTTAGTTTATTAGTCCTGTCCACTTCCAGTAAGATAGTTTGGTCAATTTATTAGTGCTGCCCCCTTCCAGTAAGATAGTTTGGTTAGTTTATTAGTCCTGTCCACTTCCAGTAAGATAGTTTGGTTAGTTTATTAGTCCTGTCCCCTTCCAGTAATATAGTTTGGTTAGTTTATTAGTCCTGCCCCCTTCCAGTAATATAGTTTGGTCAATTTATTAGTGCTGCCCCCTTCCAGTAAGATAGTTTGGTTAGTTTATTAGTCCTGTCCACTTCCAGTAAGATAGTTTGGTTAGTTTATTAGTCCTGTCCCCTTCCAGTAATATAGTTTGGTTAGTTTATTAGTCCTGCCCCCTTCCAGTAATATAGTTTGGTCAATTTATTAGTGCTGCCCCCTTCCAGTAAGATAGTTTGGTCTGTTTGTTAGTCCTGCCCCCTTCCAGTAAGATAATTTGGTTAGTTTATTAGTCCTGTCCCCTTCCAGTAATATAGTTTGGTTAGTTTATTAGTTCTGCCCCCTTCCAGTAAGATAATTTGGTCTGTTCATTAATCCTCCCCCCTTCCAATAAGATAGTTTGATCAATTTATTAGTCGTCTCCCCTTCCAACAAGATAGTTTGTTCAATTTATTAGCCCTGTCCCCTTCCAGGAAGATAGTTTGGTTAGTTTATTAGTCCTGTCCACTTCCAGTACGATAGTTTGGTTAGTTTATTAGTCCTGCCCCCTTCCAGTAATATAGTTTGGTTAGTTTATTAGTTCTGCCCCCTTCCAGTAAGATAATTTGGTCTGTTCATTAATCCTCCCCCCTTCCAATAAGATAGTTTGATCAATTTATTAGTCGTCTCCCCTTCCAACAAGATAGTTTGTTCAACTTATTAGACCTGTACCCTTCCAGGAAGATAGTTTGGTCAGTTTATTAGTCCTGTCCCCTTCCAGTACGATAGTTTGGTCAGTTTATTAGTCATGTCACTTTCCAGCAAGATAGTTTATTCAATTTATTAGCCCTGTCCCCTTCCAGGAAGATAGAGTGGTTAGTTTATTAGTCCTGTCCTCTTCCAGTCAGATAGTTTGTTTAATTTATTAGCCCTGTCCCCTTCCAGTAAGATAGTTTGGTTGTTTATTAGTCCTGTCCCCTCCAGCAAGATAGTTTGTTCAATTTATTAGCCCTGTCCCCTTCCAGGAAGGTAGTTTGGTTAGTTTACTAGTCCTGTCCACTTCCAGTAAGATAGTTTGGTCAGTTTATTAGTCCTGTCACTTTCCAGTAAGATAGTTTGGTCACTTTATTAGACCTGTCTCCTTCCAGTAAGATGGTTTGGTCTGTTTATTAGCACTGTCCCCTTCCAGTAAGAGAGTTTGGTCAGTTTGTTAGTCCTGCCCATTCCAGTTAGAGAGTTTGGTCAGTTTAATAGTCCTGTCACTTTCCAGTGAGATAGTTTGGTCACTTTATTAGTCTTGTCACTTTTCAGTAAGATAGTTTGCTTAGTTTATTAGTCATGTCCCTTCCATTAATATATTTTGGTCTGTTTTTGGGTCCTTCCCCCTTTCTGTACGATAGTTTGGTCAGTTCATTAGTGCTGTCCCCTTCCAGTAAGATAATGTGGTCCGATTATTACTCCTACCTCCTCCCAGTAAGACAATTTGGTCAGTTTATTAGTCCTGTCCCCTTCCAGTAAGATAGTTTGGTCTGTTTATTATTCCTGTCCTCCTTCCAGTAAGATGGTTTGGTCTGTTTATTAGTGCTGCCCCCTTCCAGTAAGATAGTTTGGTTAGTTTATTAGTCCTGCCCCTTCCAGTATGGTGGGTTGGTCTGTTTATTAAGGCTGTCCCCTTCCAGTAAGATAGTTTGTTCTGTTTATTTGTCCTGTCCTCTTGCAGTAAGACAGTTTGGTCAGTTTATTAGTCCTGTCCCCTTCCAGTAAGATAGTTTGGTCTGTTTATTATTCCTGTCCTCCTACCAGTAAGATAGGTTGGTCTGTTTATTAGTGCTGCCCCCTTCCAGTAAGATAGTTTTGGTCAGTTTATTAGTCCTGCCCCCTTCCAGTAAGATAGTTTGGTCAGTTTGTTAGCTCTGTCCCCTTCTAGTAAGATAATTTGGTCAGGTTATTAGTCCTGTCCCCTTCCAGTAAAATAGTTTGGTCTGTTTATTAGTTCTTCCCCCTTCCAGTAAGATAGTTTGGTTACTTTTTTAGTCCTGTCCCCTTCCAGTAAAATTGTATGGCCAGTTTATTTGTCCTGTCCCCTTCCAGTAAGATAGTTTGGTCAGTTTATTAGTCCTGTCCCCTTCCAGTAAGATAGTTTGGTCAGTTTATTAGTCCTGTCTCCCTCCTGTAAGATAGTTTAGTCTGTTTATTGGTGCTGCCCCTTCCAGTAAGATAGTTCGGTCTGTTTATTAGTGCTGCCCCCTTCCAGTAAGATAGTTTGGTCAGTTTATTAGTCCTGTCCCCTTGCAGTAAGATAGTTTGGTCAGTTTATTAGTACTGTCCCTTTCCAGTAAGATAGTTTGGTCAGTTTATTAGTCCTGTCCCCTTCCAGTAAGATAGTTTGGTCAGTTTATTAGTCCTGTCTCCCTCCTGTAAGATAGTTTTGTCTGTTTATTGGTGCTGCCCCTTCCAGTAAGATAGTATGGTCAGTTTATTAGTCCTGCTCCCTCCCAGTAAGATAGTTTGGTCTGCTTATTAGTCCTGCCCCTTCCTATAAGATAGCTTGGTCAGTTTTTTAGTCCTGCCCGGTTCCTTCAGCACCACTTTTTCTGAAATAAGGCCATGAGGGCCAAGAGGTCGATGATAAATCCCTCACTGAGGTCTAATTTACCATCCCTCTTGGCTTCATCTCTATTTGGGGATACCCATGGTATTGTACTATTAGAGGATAACCTTTATAGGGTACCTTTTGTATGACATCTATCTGAAGATAGTTATGGATACTATACAACTTCTAGACCATCCATCACCTTAATAGCTCCAACGTCACTACTACTAACTTCTCCATAGTTACCAGCATATGTCCTATCATCAGCTTCTGCAGCAGTCACCCAATACTATAGTCTTTTACCACTCTTGCAGCTTTGAACCATTACTTCTGGTCACCCAATACAATAGTCTTCTACCACTGTTGCAGCTTTGAACCATTACTACTGACGTGTAGCACTACTTTCTAGCTATACCTTCGCTCAGACCTTCAAAATGTTCAATCAGATTGCTTCACCCCCCCCCCCCCCCTCCAACATGTCCCATTATACAGCGTTCAACGTAAAACATCTATAAACAGTCTATGAAAGGAATTACGGAAATGGGATTGTTTTCCGACTCCGTAAAATTTGGGTCTTTTTCCGGGTTTTGTAAAGCTCCATGCATAAAATAATAGCACTGGACTGGTTACGTGAAATAATTCATTCGAGGCGAGGGACTATATTGTAAAACACTCGTGCGCATTCGCGCACTCGTGTTTGAACAACGTCCCTCACCTCTCATGAATTATTTCATGTAACCAGTCCAGTCAAGCGATTACTCTGTATGTAAACGATATCCAAAAGGCTGCCGAATGCCTAGTATTTCCGCGGAAAAACTACCCCTTTCAGCATGATCTTGCGACGTTCCACAATTCGGCGTCAACAAGACAATTAGTAGTATGTCAGGTTGAGATCTGCCCTCTTTACCAGGACCCCGGGGTCAGACCCCGACCCCGAGGTCATTGACCTCGGTGCCCAAATCCATTAGGCCTCCCCGCCCCTCTCCCCGTCCCCTCTCCACACCAGGCCTAGGTTATTTTTAGGCGCCCCCTCCCCTACCCACCCTGTATGTACCTTATCTCTTAGGCTATCCTTCCCCAAAGCCCATTTTAGGACCCTCTAAAGGGGCCCAGACTATGTATAGCCCATTTAGGCTTTCCCCACATTGTTTAGGTTATCCCTGTATGTGGGCTCCCCCTTCCAAAAGCCCAGTCTCTCCCCACCAAAGCCTTGGACTGTTCCTCCCTCCTTCCAAAGACTAGGACAAAGCTGGGGGACTTTCGCACTGAGGTGTCCTCGTGAGTACTAACAAAAGAGTGCCACCATCCCCTATCCCCAGCCCTGCCCCACGTAAATTTCGAGCTCTGTTGGTGTATCTAAGTTAAATGTTGTCAAGGACATGTACATGTAACGGCATACAAAATGCTTTAGATATAAATACTACCTAGTTTTGTATAGACAAGTCATAAAGGAATTATGATAGAGAGAATCTTTGTTTATAAAAAGATATGATAGTGTCACGTTGTATAGTTATGCAAGTGGATAAGGGACAACTGGTATGTTTGATTATGTCATAGATAAAGGTATTATGATAAAGGGCTCCTTTGTTTATAAGAAGCTTAATATGATGAAGACCATGTACACTGTTTGATTATGTCATAGATAAGATGGTGCCACGTCGCAGGTGTTTGATAACCCAGTAAGATCGCGGCGATGTCTGGTTGGTCAAACAGTTGTCCAATCAGACCACCCCACACGGCGGTATGTTCCAAGGGACCAATAGATAATCGTGTTGTAAAATTATCCCACGCGGGCGCTCTCTGATTGGTCAAACAACTGTCCAATCAGATCGTACCATGCAGTATTTTCTGCGTGGCGAATAGATGAGTGATCCGGGATGTTGTAGTAAACTACTTTCGCATGCTCAGCTCATAGGTAAGCTGAAAAGGAATGAACAACTCTAAATTTTCTCTCTATTAAATTTTATTTTCACATAAAATCAGTTTTACAAGTAATTAATTGGTTTTACAATAGTCAAAATGGATTTGCAATCAGACTTACAAATTTACAAGTAATGTTTTCAAAGCGAAAATGGTTTTACAATCAATTAAAATGGATTTACAATCAGTCAAAATGGATTTGCAATCAGACTTACAAATTTACAAGTAATTTTTTCAAAGCGAAAATGGTTTTACGTTCAATTAAAATGGATTTACAATCAGTCAAAATGGATTTTCAATAAGTTTTTACAAGTAATTTTACAATTTCACCATAAGTAATTTCTACAATAAGTAGTTTTTTCAATACTTTTACAGGTAAGCATACAATAAACATAAATACATGTTCAGTAACCGTATTTTGTCCCTGGAAAGGGATAGTTTTTGTTGTTGTCTTTCTTATGGACTTTCTCTTTTTATGATCCCAAGCTGTCTGAACTTCCAGAAAACGTGTATTTTCTTAATAATGGATCAAACAAGTATTTTCGTTTCTCAATTGCGAATTTTTCAGCTTCGTTCATTCCATAACCCTCCTCATCTCGAAGTCGCTGAGCAGTTTTTCTAATTTTTCCATAGACCGGATGTTGTCTGAAGTGCCTTACTCGACTCATTGCCTTAAATAATCTTCTACAGAGGGAAGCTCTCACGCTGTCTCTAAGAGCTTCCCTGGCCGCTTTGGTGGCCTCTTCTGTGGGCAAGCCATTTTCTCTGTACGACACTTTCAATCTCTGAAATTTAGCTGTATTATCTTCATATGCTCTAATGATTAAAGTGTCTATCATGTTCGTTTCGCCATCTTCCTCTTCTGAATATTCACTTCCAGTGGTGGTATCACTATCGTGTCTGACTCTGAATATGTGCTCTCGTCAGAATCAGACAAGTTATAATCTTCGTTTGAATGTTTGCCTTCACCCGTCATCCCAAACCTTTTGAGGCAGTAGCCATCTTCGTGTCTATTGCGTGTAAAGGCTCTTGAGAATGCTTTCCTACAGAACCTACAGTCGTGGCTCGGCATGTCTTCTCTCTTTGAATGCTCTGAGAACAAATGAGAACTGGGTGGACATCACGATTTATAAGACAGTGAAGGGTACCCTCAAATACGCGCATGCGTACATCAGTTTTACATATGTACACAACCGTTTTACATACGAGCACATCCATTTTACATACGGGCACATCCATTTTACATACGGACACATCCGTTTTACATACGGGCACATCCGTTTTACACATGGGCACATCCATTTTACATACGGGCACATCAATTTTACATACGGGCACATCCGTTTTACATACGGCACATCCGTTTTACATACGGGCACATCGGTTTTAAACATATACACATCGGTTTTAAACATATTCACATCGGTTTTAAACATATACACATCAGTTTTGCATATGTGCACATCGGTTCTACTCACCCTACCAATTGTTGGTTGCTTCAAATCCTCCCACAGTGCATTGTGGGAAAATACAGTGATGCGACTCTGGGGTAAAATAAGTTTTTGCTCGACTTCACACTACTTGACACAATTTACTTTAAAAAAACCCAAAACAAAACAAGACGTAAAAGTCAGATAAATGTCAAATCGGAGAATGATACATCTAAACTTCACACCCCAACTTGATAACAAACTTCCGGCCATCAATGTTACAGGAATCTTCTGCTTATTGAACAACATATGTGCCACAAAATAATCTCAAATGGTCTTAAATATTTCTCAAATGGTCTCAAATGGTCACAAATGGTCTTAAATATTTCTCAAATGGTCTTAAATGGTCTCACATGATCTTAAATATTTCTCAAATGGTCTTAAATGGTCTCAAATGGTCTTAAATATTTCTCCAATGGTCTTAAATGGTCACAAAATAGTCTCAAATGGTCTTAAATATTTCTCAGATGGACTTAAATGGTCTCAAATGTCTTAAAATGGTCACTAAATGGTCTTAAATGGACTTGAATGGTCAAAAATTTGGTGTATTTACTAAATGTAAAACCACGTGCACATATGTAAAACCGATGTGCATATATGTAAAACCACGTGCACATATGTAAAACCGATGTGCACATATGTAAAACCGATGTGCACATATGTAAAACCATTATGCACATCAGTTTTACATATGTGCACATCGGTTTTACATATGTGCACATCGGTTTTACATATGTGCATATCGGTTTTACATATGTGCACATCGGTTTTACATATGTGCACATCGGTTTTACATATGTGCATATCGGTTTTACATATGTGCACATCAGTTTTACATATGTGCACATCAGTTTTACATGTGTGCACATCGGTTTTACATATGTGCACGTGGTTTTATATATGTGCACATCGGTTTTACATATGTGCACGTGGTTTTACATTTAGTAAATACACCAAATTTGTGACCATTTAAGACCATTTAGTGACCATTTTAAAACCATTTGAGACCATTTAAGACATCTGAGAAATATTTAAGACCATTTGAGACTATTTTGTGACCATTTAAGACCATTTGAGAAATATTTAAGACCATTTGAGACCATTTAAGACCATTTGAGAAATATTTAAGACCATTTGAGATAATTTAATACCATTTGAGAAATATCTAAAACCATTTGTGAACATTTAAAACCATTTGAGAAATAATTAAGACCATTTGAGACTATTTTGTGGCACATATGTTGTTCAATAAGCAGAACATTCCTGTAACATTGATGACCGGAAGTTTGTTATCAAGTTGGGGTGTGAAGTTTAGATGTATCATTCTCCGACTTGACATTTATCTGACTTTTACGTCTTGTTTTGTTTTGTTTTGTTTTTTTTTTAAAGTAAACTGTGTCAAATAGTGTGAAGTCGAGCAAAAACTTATTTTACCCCAGAGTCGCATCACTGTATTTTCCCACAATGCACTGTGGAAGGATTTGAAGCAACCATCAATTGTTAGGGTGGGTGGGTAGAACCAATGTGCACATATGTAAAACTGGTGTGTATATGTTTAAAACCGATGTGAGTATGTTTAAAACCGATGTGTATATGTTTAAAACCGATGTGCCCATATGTAAAATGGATGTGCCCATGTGTAAAACGGATGTGCCCGTATGTAAAACGGATGTGCCCGAATGTAAAATGGATGTGCCCATATGTAAAACGGTTGTGTACATATGTAAAACTGATGTACGCATGCGTGTATTTGAGGGTACACTTCACTGTCTTATAAATCGTGATGTCCACCCAGTTCTCATTTGTTCTCAGAGCGTTCAAAGAGAGAAGACATGCTGAACCACGACTGTAAATTCTGTGGGAAAGCATTCTCAAGAGCCTTTACACGCAATAGACACGAAGATGGCTACTGCCTCAAGGGGTTTGGGATGACGGATGAAGGCAAACAGTCAAACGAAGATTATAACTTGTCTGATTCAGACGAGAGCACATATTCAGAGTCAGACGATAGTGATACCACCACTGGAAGTGAATATTCAGAAGAGGAAGGTGGCGAAACGAACATGGTAGACACTTTAATCATAAGAGCATATGAAGATAATACCGCTAAATTTCAGAGATTGAAAGTGTCGTACATAGAAAATGGCTTGCCCACAGAAGAGGCCACCAAAGCGGCCAGGGAAGCTCTTAGAGACAGCGTGAGAGCTCCCCTCTGTAGAAGATTATTTAAGGCAATGAGTCGAGTAAGGCACTTCAGACAACATCCGGTCTATGGAAAAATTAGAAAAACTGCTCAGCGATTTCGAGATGAGGAGGGTTACGGAATGAACGAAGCTGAAAAATTCGCAATTGAGAAACGAAAATACTTGTTTGATCCATTATTAAGAAAATACACGTTTTCTGGAAGTTCAGACAGCTTGGGATCATAAAAAGAGAAAGTCCATAAGAAAGACAACAACAAAAACTATCCCTTTCCAGGGACAAAATACGGTTACTGAACATGTATTTATGTTTATTGTATGCTTACCTGTAAAAGTATTGAAAAAACTACTTATTGTAGAAATTACTTATGGTGAAATTGTAAAATTACTTGTAAAAACTTATTGAAAATCCATTTTGACTGATTGTATATCCATTTTAATTGATTGTAAAACCATTTTCGCTTTGAAAAAATTACTTGTAAATTTTTAAATCTGATTGCAAATCCATTTTGACTGATTGTAAATCCATTTTAATTGATTGTAAAACCATTTTCGCTTTGAAAACATTACTTGTAAATTTCTAAGTCTGATTGCAAATCCATTTTGACTACTGTAAAACCAATTAATTACTTGTAAAACTGATTTTATGTGAAAATAAAATTTAATAGAGAGAAAATTTAGAGTTGTTCATTCCTTTTCAGCTTACCTATGAGCTGAGCATGCGAAAGTAGTTTACTACAACATTCCGGATCACTCATCTATTCGCCACGCAGAAAATACTGCATGGTACGATCTGATTGGACAGTTGTTTGACCAATCAGAGAGCGCCTGCGTGGGATAATTTTACAACACGATTATCTATTGGTCCCCTGGAACATACTGCCGTGTGGGGCGGTCTGATTGGACAACTGTTTGACCAATCAGACATCGCCGCGATCTTACTGGGTTACCAAACACCTGCGACGTGGCACCATCTTATCTATGACATAATCAAACATACCAGTTGTCCCTTATCCACTTGCATAACTATACAACGTGAGTAGGTGATAATTGAGAATACGAGCTCACCTGTACATGTACGTGTACGTGTACATGTACATCTCCATAGGATTTAGTGTTGAAATCGTGTACGTGTACAAGGTTTTAACGGTTTTTAGGGTGAGCTCGAATTTTTTTAACACTGAATTGTATCCTAGACGCACGTAGTTTTACGTACACGTACATGTACCGTTTTGATGGAAATCTGCAGATGAGTTTTCTCCATTGGATTCAGTGTTAAATTGCGAGCAAAAAAACGATTTGAGAATTCGAACTCATCGTCTTGCCGATTCTAACAATCCGCGTCCGTACACGATTTTAACACTGAAACCCTATGGAGAGTGTTAAATTGCGAGCAAAAAAACGTTTTGAGAATTCGAACTCATCGTCTTGCCGATTCTAACAATCCGCGTCCGCACACGATTTTAACACTGAAACCCTATGGAGGCATACACGGAGATCCGCTTGCAGATTTTAGGTCAGAAATCGACTCGCGTGAAGAGGTGATGTTTGAATCCGCAAACCCACTATAGCGTTTCTCGAAGTAAGACTGGCGCACGTTATTGCGAGGTGATCTATGGTAATGTTTTGAACGAAGAGTGTTGTCGGTGTGTTAGAAATTTGCGAGCCCGCTGTCACGTCTTCCTGAAGTAAAACTAACACATGTTATCGTTATGACTGAATGAGGTTTTTGTTCAAAAAGAGTCGATTATGAATATGGTCTGTATTATAGACATTCGTGTTTTGTCTTGATGAGATGGATAGAAATTGAGTTTTGGAGGATATTGTTTGAAAGAGTCGATCTGTAATAGATATTTGTGTTTTGTCTTGAATGAGACGAATAGAAATTGAGATTTGGGGATATTGTTCGAAAGAGTCAAACACTTAGTGGAATGTTTAAAAAAGCATTTTCCGCTCAATTAGGTTTTTGAGTGGTAAATTTTTAATATATTCATGATAGCAATCAGAGAGAGATGAATAAGTTCTCAGCGTTAAAATTAGTTTTCTTTTGTGTGTTGAAACTGTTTAACAGTCATCAAAGGGATTCTCTCTTAATTCGACATTGAGTGAATGGTTGTTTGATGTGTGAGTGGAGATCTTTTGACAAAATGTAAAAACTACTGTCAAAATGCGTTAAATCAGAAACCGGTTTGTCATGTACTGTTTAAACGTATTCTTAAACTTCACCAATTCAATTAACAGTCAGTTTATTATATTAAAGACGGAAAGATTTTTATTACTTAAAACATAAAAATATAATTAAACATTTAATTTTGAAAATAATAAAACAATTAAAATGAAAGATGTTTTTACAGATGGATCCTAGACGCCGAGATCTAATTTTAGACGAGTATGAACGTGCTAAGAAGGGGATTCAGTCAGCTGATAGGAGCAGACGTCTTGGTGAGATGGAACTCAAGAGCGAAGCCACAAAAATATTTAAACCCGTGACGGAGGGTCAAGAGCGAAGCAGGAAGGAGATAGTCGAAGAACTGAGACCCATAAAGGAGAGTTCTTTGAGAATGGGTTCGTTGCCTCCTAGTTTTGGAAATCGGTATTCCGTTCAATCTACACCGGATTACGTTCCCACGGGAATTCAAACAGAGAGCGAGTCTGATGATACAGCTTCGACTCTCACCACTAGTAGCATCGCATTGTCTGATGATGATGGCGGTAAGAGAGATCAGTCGTATGGATTTTATAAGGATTCGGAGGGAAGGATTTTTGTAGGAGACACAGAAGTAGAAATTGACAATGATGAATTGATCGTGGGTTCGAACAAATACGAATTGACTGATGGTCTGTGCAGATTGCTCCTTTACGACAAGCCTGGTGATTACACGGATCAGGATTTCGACAATTACAGTGACATTCTGGTTCAGACCCACGCCATGAAGAGAAATAACGATGCCAGAGAGACGAGACCCAAAGCCAACAGAGATTACAAGTGGACGAAAGTGGTGAAACCCATATGGGATATGAACAAGAAGTTCGTCGAATCGGTGACTGGCAAAGGGGTGAAAACCACTTTTCTTCCGAGCGATTCTGACGCTCTGTCTCGGAGATTGAGTTTGTTGATGGCGAGCAGACGGGCTGGTAACACAGGATTAGATAATCAGATAGTTGCTATATCTGACGAATTGTTAAGACAGAAGGTTTTGAATAAAAACCACTATAAAAGGCTGATGAACGAATTGAAGGATTGATGTGTACATAATAAGTAGAGAGAAACAAACAAACAAACAAAAATAAAACAGTAAATTCTTACACTAGAATAATAAAAGTATTTAAAAACAACAAAACGATTTACCAGTGAAAAAACAAAATATATTATAAAAATAAAATATGTTGGTGATAAAGAACAGGGGATACGTCAGGACTTACGTTCAAGGCGGTTCTGGCATCGTCGATTCTATAATGCGAGCATTCACGAGCGATGCGGGTAGAAAACTCGCATCGACCGCATTTGAGGTCGGTAAGAAGACGGCTTTGGATGCTGGTAAGAAAGCCGCTTCCAAAGCCAGTGGTAGGATAGCTTCTGTGGCTGGCAAGAGGACAGCCGACGCGTTGATCGACAAGTTGATCAGTCCGCCGACGAAGGGAGCTGCGTTACAGCGAACGCCGAAAAGTTAGAAAGATTTTAAGGATGCTGTGGTGCCCATACAAGAATTAGCCAAAATGACGAGTGGATCCGGATTGAAGAGAACTCGCGACGGTGTGATATAAATAAATAATAACATTAAAAACAGAGTTTGAAAAACATAAAAAATTTGCGTTTGAAAAGAATCTAAAATAACAAACAAAAAAAAATAAAACAAAGATGAACATTAAAGATATGTCTTGGAACGACGCCGCGACCAAGAGGTCGAATAACGAGTTCTTTCCCAAAAGCATAAGAGGTTTGATAGTGGGAAAATCGAATTGTGGAAAGACCAATCTGTTGATGAATCTGTTGTCCCGACCCGACTGGTTGGATTACGACAGATTGTTCGTGTTTGGCAAGAGCTTGTTTCAACCTGAATACAGATTGCTTCGAGAGTGCATGGATCGTAGATTGCCCATGGACGTCATAGCCAGAATCTTTGACAGTAGGGAGGAATTCGACAAGAGCGAAGCTCCACTTTCGACCATTTTGGACGGTGCGTCGATGGAACTGATGAAGAGAAATGCATCTTCGAACGTCGAGTGTCGATTTTATGAGAATGCTAGCGACGTTCTGGATCCTAGAGAACTGAAATTGGAAGATAAGAATCTCATGATTTTCGATGATCTGCTTTTGGAGAGACAGAACCGATGCGAATCGTATTACGTTAGGGGTCGACACAGCAACGTGGACTGTTTCTACCTGTCGCAGAATTATTTTCGATTGCCCAGACAGACGATAGGGAGAACGAATTTTCTATGTCTCTTTCACCAAGATCTCAAGAATCTCAATCACATCTACGGCGATCATGTCGCAAACGACATGAGCGCGGCGGAATTCAGGAGATTCTGCAAGAGGGTTTGGGATGGTGGACTTTACAGTTTCGTCGTGATCGATTTGACAAGCGAATTTAATCGCGGAAAATATCGGTGCGGATTCGACAAGTTTTATGTTTCTGATGATAATAATAAGATAGAGCGTGAAAATAAAATTTAGAAAATAATAAATCTTCAAATAATTAGTTTTGAATAAAAAAAATAAAATTAAATATAATGTTCGAACATGGAGAATTGTTAGAACGAATAGCCGAGAATACGGCTGCAAAACTATCCATTCAAATCGTGGTGAGTGGCGATTCGACTCGATTCGCTACGAAATTCGAACCTTCCATCGAATTGAATAGAGAGAAAAGATACGAGATGGCGTTGGTGAATCTGGAGACTTATTATTCCTTTCCCAACGTCACCGAAAAGAATAACTCGTTCAAGTATTCCGACGGAGTGGATTGGTTGGAGATTCGAATTCCCAAAGGGAGTTACGACATAGACGATTTGAACAATTACATTCAGACGCGAATGAAGACGGATGGAAAGGGAAGCAACAAGATCAGACTCGTTCCCAATCCTAATACCTTGCAGACGATGTTGGATTTGGAAGATAATTTTCGAGTGGATTTCAACATGGACGATTCTATAGGCAAGATGTTGGGATTCGATCGAAAGGTGTATCGAGGCCACGCGGCATCTGAAAATACGGTCGACATTCTCGCAGTCAATAGCATTCTGGTGAACGTGGACGTGATTGCTGGAAGCTACGTGAATGGTAGTGCTCAACCGACGATCTATTCCTTCTTTCCAAATGTGTTGCCGGGTTATAAGATCGTGGAGCGACCTCGAAATTTAGTTTATCTACCAGTGATTTTACACACGTTGTATAGTCTCAAAACCACGTTGACGGATCAAAATGGTGAACTGTTAGATCTCCACGGAGAGAGAGTGACGATACGATTTCACATAAGAGAAAGATAAAAGCAAAAAAATTGTGTATATATATAGATAACAAAAATAAAATAAACGCAATATTAATTTTACAAAATTATTTTAATATAATTATTAAACAAGAAACAATTGAAGTAAATATATTTTAAAAAACAGAATTATGACAGAATACGTGGTTAAAAACGTGAACATATCCGCAGGACAGAGGAAGAAACTTAAGAGAGTGTTAACAACTCGAGGCGAGGCGGTGAGATTCAAATTCACTCACGAAGATCTGACGAGAGGCGGTCAGGATTCGATCGCCTGGACCAGAAGTCAAATCAAAAGGATGGAGAAAGTGATTCGCGATGGAAGAGGGTTGACAGTGAGAATGAGTCCCGCTCAATTGAGATATAATTTGAGAATGAAAGGCGGTTTCCTACCGCTATTGGCAGGAATAGCCGCAAAAGCATTACCCTTCGCCGCAAATGCACTACCCTTTCTCGGAAAGACTCTCGGCGTGGGAGCTCTCACGGGACTCGCTAGTTCGGCAGTTGAGAAATTAATGGGTGGCAGCGGACTGTTTTTGAAGAAGGGAGGAGCCGTGTGTCGCGTCCACGTAGACGACAGCAGTAAAGGATTGTATCTAGAACCCGTTAGAGGTGGCAACTCTCTGAGAGGAAACGGTCTCTATCTGAAGAGTGGACAGAACGTTGAGCGACTCGGCAAGGGTTTGTTGCTCGGTGAGAATTCGCCGTTTAAGAATATACCGATTTTGAATATGTTATTATAATATAAAATTATATAAAATATAAATCATAGAAAGTATAAAATAATATATTTAAAATGGGTAAAAAGGTGGAGAAACAAATTTATCACCTGGATGAAAAGGTGGAGAAACAATTTGACGATAATGACGAACATCGCAAGACAGAGAGCGAAAAAATAAAAAAATGGTTAGACGCTAATGATGGATATCTAAGGAAAGAACTAATGAAAGAGATTAGATAAAGCATGGGATAGACGGTTGAGAATGAGACAATGCTTTCCACCGTCACCACTACCTTCTGAAGAGAATGGTAATGATGCGAGTGTTACCAAGAGATGCACAACATTCGTTCATAATTATGATTCGGATAAACAAAAATGTTGTTATAAACGTATCATATCACAAAGAAAAAGAAAAAAAGAAAAAGAAGAAGAATCAATGCTGAAAATTGAGAGAAAAGGAAACGTTATTATAATATATGGTGATAGTGAAGAAGAAGGAAAACAAAAAAAAAAAAGTAATGAGATCTAAAGATGATCTTATTACTTTTTTTTTTTCATTTTTCTTCGCTAAAAGTCAATCACTCTATTGTTTATATTTCCAAGTCCGTTATTAGCATGTTGACACTCGTGTCTTCTCCTTTTTCGAAAACATGTTGAATGTTTATCTCTACTCTTTTGAGTTTTTTTACATCGGTCAACTCACCCTCATCACCCAATTTCTCCACGAGTTCGAATGAGATGTTTGGAAATATGTAATTTCCATAGGGCAACGACAAATCGTCCTTGTCGAATTCTCTATCTTCGGCGATGATGATGTTCTGCAGATCGCTTTGGTAATCATAAATCAAATCGAGCACGGCTTCGTCCAATTTCAAAGGCATCTTATATTTGTTGTATTTGTGCTCTAAGCCCTTCGTCTCGACCTCGTTCAATTCGATGGGATTGTGTCATTGCAATCTACAGATTTTATGACCGAATTTCTTATTCGTTTCGACTCATTTCAATTTCAGTTCGCATCTTTTAGGTGTTGTTGTCCTCGTGATCAATTATTTGTTTTTTTGTTTTTATGAATTCTTGCAAATAATGTATATTTTAAATTTTGTATTTTAATAATTTGTTTAAAAAAAGTTTTGTTTTTTTGCTCTTTATATATATATATAAAAAAAAAGTTGTTTTTAATTTTAATTTCTTTATTGTGAAAAATTTTTTTGTAAAAAGTAATGAGATCACTTTTAGATCTCATTACTTTTTTTTCCTTCTTCTTTGCTAAAATCAATCTCTCTATTGTTTACATTTCCAAGTCTGTTATTAGCATGTTGACATGCGTCATTTTCTCACTTACGAAAATGTCTTGTATGTTTATCTTTGCTCTTTTAAGTTTTTTTACATCGGTGAACGCGCTCTCACCACCAGATTTGTCCGAGAGTTCGAGTGAGATTATTGGATATATGTAATTTCTAAAGAACAACAACAAATCGTCCTTGTCAAATTTTCTGTCTTCAGCGACGATGATATTATTCACCAGATCATTTTGGTACTCGCAAAACAAATCGAGCATGGCTTTATCCAATTTCAAACACATATGATATTTGTCGTAGTAGCACTCTAAGCCCATCGTCTCGACCTCGTTCAATTTGATGGGATCGTGTTGTTGTAATGTATAGATTTTAAAACCTAATTTCGTACACGCTTCGACTCATTTCAATTTCAATTCGCATCTTTTAGGTGTTGCTGTCATGATCGATTATTTGGGTTTTTTTGTTTTACGAATTCTTGCAAATAATGTATATTTTAAATTTTTGTATTTAAATAATTTGTTTAAAAAGTTTTTTTTCTCTTTAAATATATATAAAAGTTAAATTTTAACATCCTTTTTTTCGTATTAATTTAATTTTTTTTTCACGAGTTTTTAGAACGGGCAAGACATCGAACGTTTAAAAATTAGCCTTCGCATCTTGCAGTTATCATCATCTATTGAGAAGGAATCGGGTGACATGAACATGCGTCTGCTTCGCAAAAGTTTGTTTTGAACCTCGTGCGAGACTTCGCGTAAAAGTCGTAAGAGTTCTATTTGTCTTGAACCTTCTTTTTTAATAGTTCGAACGACATTGTCAATTAATTTTTGTTCGCTAATAGTATTATGATTTGATTTTCTATCGCAAATCGTATCGTTTTCTTTTGAAACGCGTAAATATAAATTACGATTTTTTTCTTCTTGGTTTTTTGGAGAATAATGATTTATTAAACAACATCAATGTTTATGTCGAGATTCCGTCATGGATGTTGTCGTCATGATCGATTATTTGGGGGTTTTTTGTTTTACGAATTCTTGCAAATAATGTATATTTTAAATTTTTGTATTTTAAATAATTTGTTTAAAAAGTTTTTTTTCTCTTTATATATATAAGTTAAATTTTTAACATCCTTTTTTTCTCATTTTTTTTTTTTAACGTTAAGGAACATAAAAAAATCGATTAATTTCATCAAAATTTTTTTTTTTTTTCACATTAAAAAAACAAAACTTTTTAAACAAATTATTTAAAATACAAAATTCGAAAAAATATATTCTTACAAAATGAAACAAACAGATAAAAAAAAATTGGAAAATTTAAATGAGAAAACCATACCTCAGTTAAATGAGATTTGTAAACTATTAAAAATTTCACATTTCAGAAATCATAAAACTAAATCAAAAAAGATTGAAGTCATACAGAAACATTTGCGAAACGATGGAAAGGCAAACGAAATGCCGATAGCAACGATGTCAAAAAATGCATCGGTTGTGAAAAATGAGAAGAAGAAAAAGATAGTAAAAGGAATCGAAATGCCGATAGCAACGACGTCAAAAAATGCATTGGTTGTGAAAAATGAGAAGAAGAAAAAGATAGTAAAAGGAATCGAAATGCCGACGTCGAAAAAAACGAAAACGTTTCGATTGTGAAAAATAAGAAGACGACTAAACAAAAAGCCGTTGAAGAACTTCAAGTTTCCAAAGAAAAGAAAAGAAAAACGAAAACGAGTGATGCACATCAGATTCTAGGCAAACGAGATATATCGAACAAACTTCGATGAGCAATAGACGAAGAGAAAGGAGAAGAATATCTAGTGCGACTCGCCGCAGAACTATTTCAATCGAAGTCCGTGGAACGGGAGAGTGCGATCAAAGGCATTTTTAAAACTTTTGACGTGGTTCCCTCGTTGAAGAAAATCGATCCGAAATTGTTCATGGAATGGGTGAAGAAAAAAGTATTGGATTTGTTTCACAAATACATGAACGTGGGATTAAAAATTAAGATGATACTCCATTGCATGATGAATAAAATCGACGTGAAGTCAGGCGAGAGCATCGTGAAAAATGCATATTTCAGATCTAATGTCGAACCTGTATTTCGAGGTTCAGATTTATCAGACATTTTCGAAAAGATGAAAGACAAGATGTTGACGTCTCTCACGAATTATCAACATGAAGGTAGTAATTGGACGTTCGATGAGGTGTTGAAACTCGAAATTCACATAACTAAAAACGATTTGTTGAAAGGGTCTTCCTACGTGAAATTACCGTATTTCCTCGCTACGAAATACGCCGTGATCAACGTGAAAAATAACGATGATCAGTGTTTTAAATGAGCAGTCACATCCGCTTTATACCCTGTCAAAATAAACTCCGATAGAGTTTCTCAGTGCGAGGAAACTTCTAAAAATCTCGATTGGACCGGAGTGACTTTTCCAACGCAGTTAAAACACATCAAATGTTTCGAGGCTCAAAATCCCACCGTTGCAGTGAACGTCTTGGGATACGACGACGAAAAATGAAAGATCCATCCTCTCAGACTGACTTCGTATCTCGGAAGAGAAAAGATGATTATTTTATTATTGATTTCGAATGGTGACAATCGTCATTATTGTTGGGTTAAACATCCGAGTCGATTACTGTCGAAACAAAATAATAATCATAACGGAAAGATATCTTTATGTTACAATTGCATGAACGTGTTTCACAGCGAAGACTCGTTGGCAAAACATCAGGAATATTGCAACAAAAATCAAGGTGTCGCCGTTGAAATGCCCAAACCCAACACCATCGTGAAGTTTGAAAATCACAATAGAAGGTTAAAAGTACCATTCGTCGTGTACGCCGATTTCGAATGTTTCACCACGAAAATGAGTTCCTGTCATCCCAACGCTCTTCAAAGTTACGTCGAAAGATATCAAAAACACATACCTTCAGGCTATTGCATTTACGTGAAATGCGCTTTCGACTCGCAACACGACATGGGTCCCTTCACCTACACGAAACAGTATGAAGACGCTGACATGGCTCAAAGGTTCGTGGAAGAGTTAGAATGGAAACTTCAAATGTTATACGACAAATTCAAAACTCCGGCAGAAATGATCATCACACGAGAGCAGCAGGACGAAATTCGAAGGAAAATAGGAAGGTCAGAGACCACGATCATTACACGGGTCTGTATCACGGTCCGGCTCACAGCAAGTGTAATTTAAAATATCGAGACGCCGTTTTCTATCCGGTGATGTTTCACAATCTCTCGGGTTATGACAGTCATCTGTTCGTGAAAAATCTCGGCACCTCACACGAAGAATTAAATTGCATCGCAAACAGCGAAGAAAGATGCATTTCCTTCACGAAATGGAAGCTCATGGAGGAGAAAAGAGTAATCGACAGAGAGATGTTGGAAGAAAAAACGAAATTCATTCATAGAGCCATACGTTTCATCGACAGTTTTAAATTCATGTTGACCGCTCTGGAAAAATTAGTCGATAACATGAGCAAGGATAAAATTAAAATCATGAGCGAACATTTCAAAGAACAAGTAGACGTCATGTTGAGGAAAGGAGTCTATCTTACGATTACATGAACGATCTAAAGAGATTCGAAGACACCGCACTACCTTCGAAAGAAGATTTTTATTCGAAATTATATGAATCCGACATTTCCGACGAGAATTACGAACACGCTAAAAACGTGTGGAAATCATTCGATATGAAAACCATGAGAGATTATCTCGATCTCTATCTGAAGACCGACGTTCTACTCTTGGCAGACGTGTTCGAAAATTTTCGAGACGTCTGTTGTCGAAATTATGATCTGGATCCCGCTTGGTATTTCACCGCACCCGGTTTGGCGTGGGACGCTCTGTTGAAGACCACCGAAGTCCAATTGGAATTATTATCCGATGTGGACATGTTGCTCATGTTCGAAAGGGCTGCGAGAGGTGGCGTCTCGATGATCTCCCACAGACATTCTGAGGCTAACAATCCCTACATGAAAGAAGGTTTCGATTCAAAATGATCGACTAAATACATACAGTATTGGGACGCTAATAATCTGTATGGTTGGGCTATGAGTCATCCTTTACCGATTGGAAATTTCGAATGGGTGAAGGAACCGGAAGAGATGCAAAAATGGAGAGACTATCCTTGCATGTTTGAAGTCGATTTGAACTATCCGAAAGAATTACATGATCTACACAACGATTATCCGCTGGCTCCCGAACGAATGGAACCAAACGAGGGAGATGAGGAAAAACTCATTCCCAATTTATTTAACAAATGTAACTACGTCATCTACAGCGAGAATTTGAAACAGTACGTCGATTACGGGATGAAATTAGTTAACATACATCGCATCATTCGATTCGACGAAGAGCCTTGGATGAAAAAATACATCGATCTCAACACGAATCTCAGAACTCGAGCCGAGATAGATTTCGAAAAAGATTTCTTCAAACTCATGAACAACTGCGTGTACGGTAAATCGATGGAAAACATCAGGAAGAGAACCGACGTTCGACTCGTCACGTCTGAGAAAAGAGCTAAAACATTAGTGGTGAAACCCAATTACAAACACCGAACCATATTCGACGAAAATCTAGTGGCCGTTCACATGCAAAAGACGCACCTGAAGTTCGACAAACTGTATTATCTCGGACCGATCATCTTAGATATCAGCAAGTGATTGATGTACGAGTTTCACTATGATTACGTCAAACGAAAATTTGGTGATAAAGCCAAACTACTGTTCACCGACACGGACAGTTTAGTTTACGAGATAGAGATGAAAGACATCTACCGAGATATATCTCAGGACGTGGCTGAGTGGTTTATCCCATGAGCAATTATCCTGTTGATCACCGTCCAACATTCAATCGAATGACAACAAGAAGGTGTTGGGTAAATTTGAGGACGAGAGCGGCAGTGAACAGATCGTCGAATTCGTGGGCTTGAGACCCAAACTGTATGCTTATAGTCTAGAAAATGTTGAAGAGATCAAGAAGTGCAAAGGAGTTAAAGCATGCGTGGTGAAGAAAAACATCTCTTTCCAAGAGTATAAAGATTGTCTGTTAGGAAGTGGTCCGGTGTATAAGACTATGAAATCGATTCGAAGCGAAAATCACGACTTGTATACCGAAATAGTCAACAAGATTTCGCTGATGGCCGACGACAATAAGAGATTCATGTTAGACGATAAAATAAGCACTTTGGCACTCGGATATTGGACTGCGGATCTAACTATAGATGATATGAATGTGGATGATTGGATTCTAGATACGATTGTGGATGATAGGATTCCAGAAAATCAAGAGGAATTAGATGGATTCAAAATTATAGAAATCGATAGTAACATCAAGTGTCCAGAAAATCAAGAGGAATTAGATGGATTCAAAATTATAGAAATCGGTAGTAACATCGAGTGTCCAGAAAATCAAGAGGAATTAGACGGATTCAATATTATGGAAATCGATAGTGACATCGAGAGTTCAGAAAATCAAGAAGAATTAGATGGAATCAAAATTATAGAAAACGATAGAGACATCGAGAATATTAGTTTAAAAAAAAGAGGAAAAAACAAAAAAAAATAACGTCATTTTTTAGTGAATTATAATAAAATAAATAAAAAAAAATATATACGCATTATGAATAAGAAAATAAAGATATCCGTAGAAGGTGTCATCTTACCTAACGAACCCCTATCCAACATCGATCTGTTGAATGCGGCAAAAGATTTGAAAATCAAAGATTTTCTAGGCGTGTTTTCCAGAGATGCCTTGCCGAAGAGAAGACCTCGACAATCGGAATGCGGAATTTTAAATCTAGACGATTCATCGGGTGAAGGCACTCACTGGGTGGCGTGGATCAAGAACGGGAAGAAGAAAAATTATTATTTCGACAGCTACGGAATCTCGCCACCAAAAGAAATAAAGAACTATTTCAACAAATCGATGGTTCGTTACAACACGGAACAAGTGCAATCACCAGATCAAGTGTTTTGCGGTCACCTGTGTCTCTACGTTCTCAAGAGATGGTCTGAAGGAGATCGATTTCAAGACATTCTCAATGACTTACATTAGAGAGAGATTTTTTTTTTATAGTATATATAAAGATAAAAAATTATTTTAAAAAAATTTTAATTGAATAAAACGAAAAATAAAATAACATAGTTCATTTTTAATAAACTGCGTTTTGAATATATTTTTTCTAAAAACAAAAAATCCTCACAACATGCCAGTCGATAAATTTGGTAGAAGTGACGACGAAAAAGTCAACCCAAGAAAGAAGAGGAAGACGTTCGAAGTCGACGATGGTTATGACGTTGCCAACTTGGACGAACGTTACGTTTGGAGATACGAACCTCGAGAAGAACCTTTGAACATGAACGATAAGAAGCTCTACAATCTTCCCGAGTCAATAGATCTCGCAGATGCTGCGACTAAAAAATACGTCGACAGGGGGAACGCCGATTTCGAATGAATCCTGCTAGATAATTACGTGGATAAAACCATGACCGACGATCTCGATCTGAAATCCAAACGTTTGGTGAACGTCGCGAATCCCATAGATCCCACCAATGCCTCAACCAAGAAATACGCAGATGACTCTCACGCGAGATTCAGCGAACACCTGAGAAATAGATACGTTCAGAAAACGATGCACTCGGAATTGAATGCCAATTCTAACAAGATAACGAACGTGGCCACTCCCACGAATCCCAAGGACGTGGCGACCAAACACTACGTAGATCTGGAACAGAGAAAGTCTGACAGACGAGAAATGAAATCGGATCTGAATGCAGGATTCAACAAGATATTGAATCTGTTGAAGATTGACAACACGGATGCAGACTCAACCACGGTCAACAAGGGCTACATAGATTCTGCCGTGATACGATCACAAGAATACCTAGAATCGCAAGTGGATGATCTCTACCTGAACAAACAATCTGGCGGAACCATGGAGGGTGGCATCGACATGAATGGTAAGAATTTATTCAGACTCAGTCACGATCCCGAATTCGATTCCAGCACAGTCAGCAGGAAGTACGTGGACGACAACTCGGTCTGGAGAAAGGGTGACATCATGGAAGGTAAACTAGACATGGGTGGACATGCGCTTACGAATCTGCCGGATCCCGTGAACATGACGGATGCCTGCACCCTGATTTCGGTGGTGGAGAAAGTCAAATATGCTAGACAATTGATCACTGTGTGGGCCGAAGAGGCCGGCACCTTAGATGAGGGAAAAGCTGAGTGGTCTTTCGGAAATGGAGGTAGCAGATCGAAACATGGTCAGGTGGGATATCCCATGCCGTTGGGAGGTGAAATCTTTCGAATGAGTCTGGCTTCCTCGGATTTGAATAACAGAGCGGTCGTCAATCTCATGGTGAATGGTGTAGAGAGCGATAAGAGATACAGCATCGAAAAGACTGAGAATCAACATGCGAATGTTAGCACGTACGGCACGCCTCTCAAAGTGAACGCCGGTGACAGGATTAATTTCATTACAAAAACCAATAATCCCGAAGCCACCACTTCCGTGGTGAGTCTACTGATCGAACTAGATTCTTTGAACAAACAGTGAACGCGTGGAAAATAATCAATTAAAAAAATAATGTGTGATTATTAAAAACAAAAAAAACCCCAAAAAAGTAATGAGATTTAGAAAGATGTTCAATCTCTCTAGATCACATTACTTTATTTATTTTTTTTTTGTTTTTTGTTTTTAATAATTACTCATTACTTTTTATTTTTTTTTTGTTTTTTATTTTTTTTCACACTCGTCTCTCATCGAATGATCAACATCTTATTTCCATCTGATTCGAATTGTAATTCTCTGTCCGACAGGACCAGGGCGAAGGCTTCGGTTTTTCTCGGAACGTTCCTATCGAATTGCATCTTGATCTGAATGTCTAACACGCTACTCTTGAGTCGTTCATTCTGTTTACTGATGTCGAATACGAACATGGGATACATCGACTTGTATTCGCCGGGAGACAAGTTAGGGTTGCTCATCAATTCGTCTAGACCATGATACTTCTTTCTAAAATCAGCGGCGTCGCCGTACAGTCTGCAGAAATCATTCTTGTCGAATGATGCATTGTAATCGATTTCTGGATATCTCGTGGCGTTCAGAAACACTTGCATGTTTCTCAAATGGCAGTGATCGAACAGCGACACATTCTTTTCCTGAGACCCGTCCCTATCGGTCTGAAATGCAACCACGATGAAACGCGGTCTCTCGGAAGCGGATTTCACCATCAATCTCCAATCGAAGTGATTCGTGGAGGGAGGAATGCTAGCCGTGTCGCACTGTCTCATTCTAAATCCCACGGGACATTTACTCTTGGATTCTATGATCTTGTAGAGACGCGCTTTCTCCATGATCGAAGGCTCCACGTGTGGAACGAACCACGATATCTTGTGTAGAGTTATCTTACCCGCATCGGTCACAGTGAGTTTCACTATTGCGTCATCGTTTCCTTTTTGAATCAACGTCAGATTGTGTTTGAATCCGTACATGATCTTGTTGTAGTCGTCCGCAAATCCGAAGATGTGTTTCAAAGGTATCCTGAACGAAAACATTCCTTTAGGTCTGGACGTCTTGACGATGTAGTCGAATATCAAGGCGGCGCCGGCACTAGCAGGGCCGATGGTGTCTTTCACCCACAACTGATTAAGTCCTCTGGATTTCGAAAAATCATCACGATACGTCAAGAGTCCGAACATCATGGTGGCCTGACCGGGATGAAACACAGATTCTATCTCTTGTCCGGATAACATGTATTTTATGTTACTGAATAGATGCATGATGCCATTATTGGCTAGAGTAACCGTGTCGTTGTTGGCGTAGTCGCTCCCATCTTCCTTGGTGAGACGTCCCTGCACCACTATGTAACTCTCGCTAGGATGTATGAATAGATCTTGAGTTTCGACATTGATTCTTATCTCTCCCGCATTGTTCAAACTCGTTCCGGTTACCGGTTCGTATTCATGAACCTCATATTCTTGAATACTTTCATCTTTCACTATGCTTTGTGCTATATCTAGTATATTTGTCATTTTAAAGGATTTTTAGTTTTTTGTTTATTAATTAACTTGCTTTCTTTATTTAAAAATAGTTTTTAATTATTTTTTATTATTATTTTTTTCTCTCTTATATATATGTGTGTAAACAAGAAAATGTTAAAGAGAGTAAATAAAAAAAAATTTGTTTTCTTCATCAAAACTTCGTCTTCTGTAATTGTTGTTCGTAAAACATTCCGATGATATCTTCTCCATCCAAAGCTTCGATTTCGTAAGTCACCGGATCGGTGTGAAATATTTTGATTATCACGAAGATTTCCGAGGTTTATCGAGGAGTATAACCCTTTTCGAAGTGCTTCTTATAAGCGTAAATTCTCACTCGATCACCGACCGCAAATTTCGGTGTTCTAGACTTCTTCCTGATCTTAGATCTCTCAGGATATAGATTCGCGTAGACCCGTTTTTCGTTTCGAGGATCGCTAGCTTCCGTGGGAGTCATCTTGATCGATCTGTGTCGCGTGTTGTTGTAATCTTTGACCAGACCGTTCAGAGCGTATATGTATTTCTTGGTCGAATTCGCCGTGAAGTATCTGTGCATCTTCTCCTTCATCGTTCGATTCCAACGTTCCACCACGCTGGCTTTCTCTTCGTTTTCGATCGAGTAGAGGTCTACCAATCGATGAACGTGCTTGTTGTAGAATTCCTTTCCCTTATCCACCCACAATTTACTCAGTTTTCGAGAAGACGAGTCGAACACGCTCTTCAGAGCCTCGGCGACGCAAGGTCCCGATTTATTCTTCAAAGCTCTAATCCAATCGTATTTGGAAAACAAGTCGATGACCGTCAATAGATATTTGATGCCCTCGTTCCACCTCGAAAACGATCTCATGTCGACCAAGTCGGCAGACCAAATATCATCTAGACCCTTCACGAACACCCTTCTCTTTCGAAATTTACGCACTATGGGTTTGTGTAACTCCTCAGCCAATTCGCTCGTCAATAATCGTTTCTTCTTCTTTTCAGATGCGCTTTTTTTATGACTCTCAATTTCCCCAACATGTTTTTATTGCAGACGTCGTTGCGAGTCTTGGTGTCGGGATGTCCGGCGTAGCACAGATCGTGATCATACGCGGCTGCGTCCACCCTATTCACAGGTTTGCTCCAAGATTTGGGTGTCAGATCAGCGTTGAGTCTCTTGTTCAATTTCGTTCCGGGTCCAGTGAAACTGTGACCAGGCAGATGCATTTCGAAAGGTAGATTATTGATAATTTTATTCACGATGCCTTTACCTTTGCTCACGTTCTTTTTTTTTTGACGAATCTAGTCTTGACAGAACCACACACGTCGCAAATTCCGTGAAGCATCTGTCTGTCGTTTTTAGTTCACACTTCTCTAGAATTACTCATCTCGGTAACTCTCTTACACTTTACGCAATACATTTTTAAGAGTTATTTAAATTAATTTTGTTTTTTTTTATTTTATATATAAATTTAATTTTTTAAAAAAAATTCTGTTCTTATTATATATATCTTTTTTTTCAATCGCTGCTCTTGAGTTCTATTATCTTACTGAATTCCTCCCTGGCCTCTTTCCTCCCCTTTTCCACGAGAGAATCCTTCATCTCTTCCTTGATGATCTGACGAGTCTTGATTCTCACGGCTTCTTTTCATGGCATCGTATTTCGTTTTCTCGCTCAATATCACGAAGTATTCTCCGTCCGATATCCTACCGTCTTTCAACACCATCGAGATCATTTCGGATATCGTGTCGATCTTGGAGTCGGCCAAGACGCGAATCTTGTAATGTTTCCTCGCCTTCAGATATAATTTCCTACTCAAAAAGTTTCCGAGCGTGCTAAACAATCCGGCGGCGAGAGCCACTCCTTCTACGGTCAACACGATCAGAATGGCGACCGCGGTCAACAACAATCCGATGCTGGCCGCGTGTAAACCCATGGAAATCGTGATGAGTGTCGTGTCGATCGCATTGACGAATGTCACAAAACGCGAATACTTCTTCTTGAGGGAACGACGAGAATCTCTCTCTCGAGTTAGATACTCTTGGATTCTATTGATTTGATCGATGCGATACCTCTCTCCTCTTTCTCTTTCTTCTAGCGATGGCACCGTCGGTAAAACGTCGATCGGCTTCTCGTCCTCGTCGTCCACTAACGTCGGATACAATTTATTTCTGGTTCTCATTTTTGTTTTTTCTTTCTAATATTAGATAAAAAATTTATGTATGTATTTATTTTTATTTTCTATTCTCCCTTATTTTATATCAACGAGAAAACTTAGACGTATGCTTCGTTGAACAATAATTTCAAGATGCATCCCTTATCTCGTAAAGTCAGACTTTTACGCACCAATTCCTGTTCTTCCGAATCTGTGGGCTCACTTCGATTCTTACAGTAGAGTAATCTCTTCCAAAACGCGATCACTTCATTGATTTGAACGCGTTCGAACGCCGGTTAGAAATACTTGACGACCATATCTTCCCTTTCCATCCACAGACACGAATGATTCTCGTGATCGAAGTCTAGGTGATCCCGACATCCGACGCATCGTTCTAACAAGAGACGACCTAGTTGTTCGTTCACGCAGAATGCGTAGGCTCTCATCAGCATTTTTAAAAGAAACCTCACTCTAATATCCTGAGAATCGCTCATGATTTACGTATTTTTTTATTATCTATTCGATTTGATATATTTATTTTTCTAAATAACTATTATTTATATATTTTTTTTTTCTCTCCTATATATATCAATCAAAAACGTAACAGCGGGTTCGCGAATTTCTAACACACCGACGACAACACTCTTCGTTCAAAACATTTGCTCGTTGAGATCACCTCGCAATAACGTGCGCCAGTCTCACTTCGAGAAATGCTACAGTGGGTTTGCGGATTCAAACATCACCTCTTCACGCGAGTCGATTTCCGACCTAAAATCTCCAAGTGGATCTCCGTGTACGCCTCCATAGGGTTTCAGTGTTAAAATCGTGTGCGGACGCGGATTGTTAGAATCGGCAAGACGATGAGTTCGAATTCTCAAAACGTTTTTTTGCTCGCAATTTAACACTCTCCATAGGGTTTCAGTGTTAAAATCGTGTACGGACGCGGATTGTTAGAATCGGCAAGACGATGAGTTCGAATTCTCAAAACGTTTTTTTGCTCGCAATTTAACACTGAATCCAATGGAGAAAACTCATCTGCAGATTTCAATCAAAATGGTACATGTACGTGTACGTAAAACTACGCGCGTCTAGGATACAATTCAGTGTTAAAAAAATTCGAGCTCACCCTAAAAAACCGTTAAAATCTTGTACACGTACACGATTTTAACACTAAATCCTATGGAGATGTACATGTACACGTACACGTACATGTACAGGTGAGCTCGTATTCTCAATTATCACCTACTAACGTGACACTATCATATCTTTTTATAAACAAAGATTCTCTCTATCATAATTCCTGTATGACTTGTCTATACAAAACCAGGTAGTCTTTATGTCTAAAGTATTTTGTATGCCGGTACATGTCCTTGACAACATTTAACTTAGATACACCAACAGAGCTCGAAATTTACGTGGGGCAGGGCTGGGGATAGGGGATGGTGGCACTCTTTTGTTAGTACTCACAAGGACACCTCAGTGCGAAAGTCCACCAGCTTTGGCCTAGCCTTTGGAAGGAGGGAGGAACAGTCCAGGGCTTTGGTGGGGAGGGACTGGGCTTTTGGAAGGGGGAGCCCACATACAGGGAAAACCTAAACAATGTGGGGAAAGCCTAAATGGGCTATACATAGTCTGGGTCCCTTTAGAGGGTCCTAAAATGGGCTTTGGGGAAGGATAGCCTAAGAGATAGAGTACATACAGGGTGGGTAGGGAAGGGGCGCCTAAAAATAACCTAGGCCTAGTGTGGAGAGGGGACGGGGAGAGGGGGTGGGGAGGCCTAATGGATTTGGGCACCGAGGTCAATGACCTCGGGGTCGGGGTCTGACCCCTGGGTCCTGGTAAACAGGGCAGATATCAACCTGACATACTACTACAATTCTTCGAGGAAAATGGGATTCTGGTCTTGCCATAGCCAGGGAACAGTCCTGACCTCAATCCTATAGAAAATATATGGGGGTCAAATCAAGAAGGAATAGGTAAAAACATTCCCACACGCAAGAATGACATTTGGTCTCTAATACAGAAACAGTGATAAGCGCTGTCAAAACCCTTCCTAACAGATCTTGTCCACAGCATGCGGCGGAGATTATCCGCACTTATTGAAGCAAAAGTGGGTACTATTTTACGGGCGGTGGAAGCCGGGGTACATGGAGAGAACCACCGAGCAACGGCGAGCAACAAATCGGTTGATAACGAATGTTGAATAAGGAACTGGGAATAAGTAACAGTTGTCACGTCTGTTGTGAGATAATGGAGGGTCAAATTATTTATACCGGGGTTGGGGGCGGTAGGAGAATCCTACATTTCCTGTGTGTCACCCATTCATAAGAACTGTGGGACGTATTGACCGTGCTTCTGACTTTGGATTGCATAATTTAAAATGGGGGATGTGGCAACCTTTACTTATTCCCAGTTCCTTATTCGACATTCGTTTTTATCGGTTGATACCAGATGTCGAGTAAGGAAATGGGAATAAGTAACGGTTGTCACGCCCGTCTTTAAAATTAAGTGAAATGAACAGGAAGTAAATTTCGAAATATTTTTATAGAACATTTTTTTGTTTCGTTTTAAATTGTACGGCCAAAGATAGATAACTCTATGCTCATCAGAATACTTTGGCGACGCACTATGGTAAGCAACATAAGCTATGCGATAGCTTAATACTGTGTTAAGCAGATGTCTTATTAATGTTAATTATCCGCCTTTCGGACGTTGTGTTACAAGTACAAAAACTGAGTCGGGGTGACAGGCTTTCACATTGTAGACTGTGGATTCCAGAATCGTTAGGAGGCTCATGCCACCTACACCCAGGGATGTAGGACCCAGGGGACCAGTGTACCCTACACTTTTAGAGAAAGAAAAAGAGAGACTAAGTCAACATTATTTTTACCAACATATTTTACACCATAATATCACCAACAAAAAAGCGGGGTATTTGTGTGTATGAGGAAGGGGTGATATGTGTGTGTGTGTGGGGGGGGGGGGGGGGGGGGGGGGGGGGAGGCTCGCGGCTCAAATGCAGCAATTGAAAAATTGTATTTCCCTTTTGGGTTCCCATATATGCAATCTTATTCTTGCCTCCATGTTTAAACAAATCTTCCCACTTAACTAATGGTGTTTATTAAATGTTGTTTCGGGCCATATATGGAGTCAAAAATGTGATTTTTCTATATGGTTTAGTCCCAAACAGCTTCATGTATTGTATTCCTAGCACGCCACTTAGGCACAAAGACCACCACTGATATATATCAGTGCGTGGGTGCTCTTCCTTTGTTGTGACCCCACCCTAAATTGGAAATGCTCCCTGCGCCCCTGCATACACTGTAACCTCGATACCTCACCACCTGTTCTGTTCAACGGTTTATCAAACCCAATCATGTGACATAACCCTTTATCAAATATAACGGGTAAATTCGTCTGCAAGGCAGATTGTGGACGAGCTTGTTCCAAAGAGAGGTCATAACCAATGTTTTTGAGACAAAAAATAAAAATTAATTGGCGATTTTTGTGACTGGCGCTGGCCGGTTTTGGTCGTTACGTTGGGTAAAGGGTTAAAGGGATTATTTTTATGTTTCTAGAATATAAGTACATAAGTACATGTTAATGAGTGAAATTTAAAAAAAGTCATTGATGGTAACAAACCTAATATTCATACTTGGAAAACCCGCCATCAGACCTTTTCAATATTCCAAATCAAAGGCCGTTGTCGTCGCACTTCTAGGTATAATCTTTCTGTAATTATGAAGCTCTGTGGCTATCGATTAATTCCGAAGAGAGAACTGAATAGTTGTTTCGAATTGGATTGCAACACAGATTGTGGACAGCAAGGCAGATTGTGTTTGGAAGCCGATTTCTTTCCCAAAACGTGTGCCGATTTGTTCCGCAAACGAGTCGGTTGTGTCCGCAGGCAAATCTCGGGCCGATTACGTCCGCAAAACCCAAGCCGGTTGTGTCCACAAGCCGATTACGTCCGCAAAAACGCAAGCTGATTATGTCCGAAGGCAGGTTTAGACAGGAATCTGTAATAGGGCGTGGCCTGGCCAGTTATTTTATTTATCTTTTTTTTGGGGGGGGGGGGGTGGGGGGGAGGGCGAGCAAACATGATATTTGGAAGGCCATTGTGAGGGGGTGGAAGCCTGTCCTATTCTTAACCCTTTACCCAACGTAACGGCTAAAACCGGCCAGCGCTATTCACAAAAATCGCTAATTAATTATCATCATATTTTTCATTTTTTGTCTCAAAAACATAGGTTATGACCCCCTCTTTGGAACGAGCTCGTTCCAAAGAGGGGTCACAACCTATGTTTTTGAGACAAAAAATGAAAAAAATTAGTTATTCAAGAATTTTTTTTGCAAGTGTCGCCGCTATTCATGGTAGGTAAAGGGTTAACTAGAAGCCTTCGGTTGTTAGCCCTCCTCCCACTTTCATTTACAGGAAGTAGGGGGAAGGGGTAACAGCTGGAGCGTCTTAGTTAGGACTTGGCTTCTCACCACCAAAAAAAGTTTACAAAATTCGGTTCTCTAAGAACGAATCTGTGGTATTTACACAGTGTGTAGCCCGATATTGGAGACCATTTTAGGGTTCTATGTGAAAGTTGGTGTGGCCAATGGGGTTTTTTTTCTTGCGGGGGGGGGGGGGGGCGAAACTTTTGGGAAGGCCAACACTTCCCAGTCCCGCCACTTTGTGGCTTCGCCACTGTCCGCAGATCTGTCTATGGACATAGTGTCGTATCATTCACTTCAGTAGAAAACTTAGCTCATTCCACTGTTTTGCGAATATTGGAGAAACGTTTTTTTTTTATTTTTACACTTCCGGAAGTGAGTTAAAGCAACTTTTACTCTTTTATTAGCTCTTACACGCATTTATTCATCGTCTGCTTGAGGTAATATCTATATTTACTTTGACACTGGAGATGTTTTTGTGGTTATAAAATCTGTATTTACAACCACCCTTTCACTAACAAAGTTTCTGAAAAGTTGAACTAACCATTCAAAAATCTCTTTTGTCACCTCTTAACAAAACGTGGCGTACAGTGTGTAGGAGTGGATTACAGCTTACGGTTAAAACTAGAAGTCCTGTCATAAAATGCGCACAAATAGCACGGCGATCTGTGCGTTAATCTACGCGTTATGATCATAGTTAGGCTATCAAATTCTGTACATATGACCTGTGCACAAGCAATGTTTCAGCCAATGGACCTCCGGGTGGCAGAAACATTGCCTGTGTTTGCTATGAGTAACCAAGAGAACCTGCCGTGCTTTGGATGCCATTCGATATGGCAATTGCGCGCAATTCCTACGCACAATTAAGCCTAGATAAGCGCACAGTTCGTGACAAGATTTCTAGTTTTATCTGTAACCATTTACTTAACATGGCTTGCAGACGACACAGGCAAGACATTTCACGAATAACTAAAAAAAATCATTTTTCATGTCAAAAACATAGCTTATGACCCCCTCATTGGAACGAACTTGACTAGCTCATTCCAAAGAGGTATCAGAAACTATGTTTTGAATGCAAAATGTGAATAAAATAAAAAAAAAAATTGAATGGCCCTTTTTAGAAAAAGCGCTGGTCGTCTGGCTGGATATGGTCTATTCACCGCTAACAAGTGACGTTTTAAAGACGAGTAAAGTTCTCAGAAACATGTATGAGGAAAGACATTTATGTGTGCAGCCCTGGAAAAGAGCACACTTGAAACCTAGCACACACGAATGGAATATGCGGTAACGGTACATCTTAGTGCAGGTCAACTAATGATGTGTGAAAATTAAGTTTTTTTGAGGCAGAACACCAAGGCATAATAATTTTCTTTTTGGGTAATTACAGTTACTGGTTGGACGTGAAGCAGTTTAACACTTTACCTAACATGAAAAGCAGACGCGCTTGCAAACAAAATTCTTGAATAACTAATTTGTTTCATTTTTTGTCTCAAAAACATGGGTTATGACCCCTCATTGGAACGAGCTCGATGGGCTCGTTCCAAAGAGGGGTCATAACCTATGTTTTTGAGACAAAAAAATAAAAAAATAATGAAAATTAATTAGAAATTTTTGTGAACAGCGCTGGCCGGTTTTGGCCGTTAAGTTGGGTAAAGGGTTAAGAGACACAAAACATAATATTTTGTGTGAGTAAATATGTCACATCCTTTCTTTATACATTTCTGCTTATGCACCCAAGATATTGGATTACAGTTTTGTACTGAACTGAAAAAACAAATGAAAGTCATTCAGACCCTGCGCCTTGAAAATCACGATAAGCCAGAGCCTCGTACTCGACCATCAGTTATTTCAACAGGTCACGTGGTTGACCCGGCAAGCTTCTTCTTCTGACTAATCTCATTTAACAGTCCCATAAACTCCATCACGGTTAGAACTACCAAACGTATTAATTTTCTGAAGATGATCAGAGGTAATAACTGGGGAGCAAACCAAGACGTGCTTCCCAAGCTTTACAAGTCATTTACACGTTCAATACTAGAATATGGTGCCATAATAACAAGTGACCTGAACAAAACCAACATTCAAAAGCTACAGAGGATTCAAAACAATGTCTGCGCGTGGCACTATGCAAGCCCATGTGGACAGAGATAAAGGAATTTCGTGAGCTAGGAAAAATTGAAACTATTGAAACGCATTTAAAAGATTTACAAAACAAAACCCTCAATAGACGCCAAGATAATGAATTAATGGTAGAGCTAAACGAGCACTGAGCTCATAACAGAAAAAAACTAAACGAGCTAAAGAGCTCAAGGCGAGAATGTAGCTAGTTATCAAAACTAAAGGCGCGTGACTAAACAAAATCTAGGGTTTTATCAAAACTACTACAATTAAGACAAAAGTCAGCAAGGTTTGCATCGCCAGTCAAACAAACCTTAAGGACAGTGTTAGTGAGAACTACCTCACTGCTCAAAGTGTTATACATTATAACATTACCATAACGAATTGGGAAGGGTCGTGTACTTGGTGTAAATAACCTGGCTCGGCGGCAGGTGACGATACACACATTTATCAAAGAAATCTGATGGAAACTTACATATGTAATTCCAATCATTATGAAATATATCAAATTGCATCTCACGTACCCCTAAATTTTCTCGCTTTTACGGGTCAAGATACCCACGACAAAATTATGTCAAAATTGTGAAGTCCGAAAATGTAGACCAAATACAGTTGTTTGATTGCTGGATACCTCATGTATAATGATTCAAGGGTCGAACAAAATATAGCAGGGTTATCATTTTAAATTTATTTTTAGTCAAATTTCTATTGGTTGGATACTGGACTACTAAAGTCCTCTTTACCTTTCTGCGATTATAAAGTCATTCGTCGTCAGATCTGTATTCCACTGATGTATGTTCAAAGTTTTACATAGAAATCCAATTTTTTTAGAATCGAAAACGTAACATTTTCATGGGACAGGTGTTTTAACCCTTTGAACTCTAGTGGTATCTTCCACGTCAGTTCAATGGCAGCAATTAGAAGAGAGTCCATATTCATTATTTGGGGTAGACCAATCAATTTTTTCAACGTGCAGCCCTGAGGCTGCACGTTGAAAAAATTGATTGGTCTACCCCACACATTTACGGAACAGCCATCCTATATAATGACTTTATGACATATCATGTTCCTGGCCGGAAAAGCGGCCGCTAGCGTTTAAAGCGTTAATTTTGGCGGTCGAAACCACAGAAAAACTCTGATATCGTCAATCGCAAAAGGTAGAAATGCAAACGGTCTGCTTAAACTTTGAACAATTACCACCTAACAGTCTCTGGAAAATTTCAGTCTGATTTTATTTTGAAAATAAATTAACAAAGTGACCAGTGTCACCTTCTACCGTTTACTTCAACCAAATACTCAACGATGCCGAGTGTGTCTGCAAGCCGATTATGTCTATGTTTTTTTAACCCCTTGAACTCTGGTGGTATCGTCCATGTCAGTTCAGTGGTAGCAATTGGTAGAGTCCATATTCATTATTTGGAGGGTACACCGATTAATATTTTCAACGTGCAGCCTTAGAGCTGCACGTTAAAAATAGTGATTGGTCTACTCTACACATTAACTTAGCAGCCATCCTACTTAATGAAGTTATGAAGTATCATGTTCCTGGACCGCAATGCGGTCTGTCGAGTTTAAAGGGTTAAGTCATTGGAATACAGCTGGTAAGAAACTCTATCACGAGACTTGAACAGAGTCTCTTAAAATGCGAAATAGATGAAGATAATATGGCCTCAACTGCCATTTCTCGGTGTGATGAAGCGTTAAAATCTTAAAGAGTGAAGGGTTAAGTGTGTGTCTTCCTGGTATTTGCTCTCGTTAAGAGCACATCTACCAAACAGTACACCCATACATGTGGTTGAAAAGGCAAAACATTTTTCTTTCTTCAATTACACCTTGCGTTCTGGATGACAGCGCCAGAAAGTTCTCAAGTGGCAGTAGAGTTTCTTCTGAAATAGATATTAAAGAAACATTTAATTGGAGGACTTCAATTAAGCCTTCAGTTAAGGCATTGAATTTCTTGAACTGTTCAGTTAAGAAACTAATAGCTATGCAAACATTAAACATTATATTCCTTTGCAGTGGCGGAACTATTTCCCTGGGCGCGCGCATGCTTGTGTGTGTTTCGTGCGATACAATCATGTTTCAGAGGAATTTAAAATGTTGGTGTCTGATCCCTTGCCGGGAGTCGAACCCTCGGCAACCCCGCCTGGCAAACAGGAGTCCAACACCTAAACCACTAGACCATTGAACACCGTCAAAAACGATGGCTGGAATTTAGTTTTTTAGATGAAGTTCTCATGATCACTTGGTTCACCTTCCTTTCGGCAGCAGCACGAAAGTGTGGAAGTCGCTGGTTACAGTATGATAAAAGTGCTGTTGTTGGCCTCAGACGAAGCCTGGCATGGGCCTGTGTGTGTTTTTAGAATGATACAATCATGTTTTTGAGGAATTTAGAAAGTTGGTTTCTGATCCCCTGTCCTCGGCAACCCCACTTGGCAATCGGGAGTCCAACACCTAAATCACTAGACCATTGCACACCAGTAGTATGTCATGTTCCCCTACAGGGAACATTGGCAGGACCCCGGACAGGACCCCGAAAGTGACGTCATGTCACGTGACCCAGTGGCGCCATGTTGTGTTGTCATGGTAACCCGCGTGAGCGGCCATCTTGTGACGTCATCTCCGTGGTGATACGTGGTGTGAGTGCGCATGCGCAGCGCGTGTTGTTAGTGTGATACGTGTTTCCGTCGTCCATTTTGTATACTGGAGGCCGCCATCATGGTTGCTATGGTAGCACGTGGTTGCTATGGTAGCACGTGGTTGCCATGTTACCTAAATCCTTCCAATAGGATATGGGTATGTTCGGAGGGTGTGTTCGATTAAACAGGAGTAAATCTGATTACCATAAATAACCCGACAAATTTTACTGTTTCGAATTCTTTCAGAATTCTCTGCTTCTATCTATATATGCAATAGTTTTCGTCTACAAGACTATGTTCGTTTGTCCTGGAGTATACTCCAGTAGATTCGAAGAGCCTATTAACTGGAAAAGCTTTGCTTTTTATTGCTGTGTTTAGCTGTTCTGGTCTATTCTTGTTAGTTCTGATCCTATTCCGAGTACTCCTGTTGTTTCTTTTATCTAGATCATTTATATAGATTATAACTAACCAACCAGATTGCTTGATTTTCCTTAATCTGTATGCAGAGTTATCTCCCTTCTATATAACAAAAGCCTCTATCATCCCCAAAGCCAAAAAGCTATCGAGCAGTTACTGAAAAGTCATTGCTCGAACGACTCGAAGCCCATTGAGCAAATGAGCTATCGAGCAATTGCTCGTTCGAGTGACTCGCACATACGACTCTTAGCCTCATTTCAGAAAAAAGGTGTGCCACAGGCCAAACGTTTTCCAAAAAGGGGTGTCAAAATTGGGGTGCCTTCTTGAGAATCCCCTTTTTGTCATATGTGCTTATGTGAAAAGGCACAATGTGACACAATGTGCCCTAGCACATAGGCACATGCTGTATGTGCCGATATGTGCATATGTGAAAAGGCACAATGTGACACAATGTGCCCTAGCACAAAGGCACATGCTGGATGTGCCGATATGTGCTTATGTGAAAAGGTACAATGTGACACAATGTGTCCTAGCACATAGGCACATACGACCAAAAAGGGATTCCATAGCTACAGGCGTTTTCCAAAAAGGGATTCTTAAAAGGGATTCCGTAAAATGGGATTCCTATCCAACTCTGTAAAATGGGATTCCGTGTTTTAACATCATTGGGGTTATAGTTAAAAAATTAATTCAGTCGAGAATAGTTCACAGGGGTTCACACTGTGTTTTTATTTGCATTAGGGTTATAGTTGAAAAATTGAGGTCATTCAGTTCATTCGAAGGTGTTAATTATATATACCTTCATAAAGTTATGGTTAAAAAATATAGTTCATTCAAACAGTTCAAGAAGGTGTTAATATTTATTTATATTATATATAGTTCATTTCAAACAGTGTGATAAAGTTTGGAATGTTGTGTTCAATCAGATCAGTTCGATTTTCTTCACTTTGTTCTGTTCACTTCGATCTTGGTCTTGTTGGATCTTCGTTCGCTACGACTTCATTCGAACAGTTCAATCGTAGTTGTGTTGGATCTGTTCATAATTCAGTTTTGTTTCCAGCTGATTCACCTTCTTTCATGTTTCGTCTGTTTAGTTGGGCTGTTGCATGTAATATTTAAGGGTTATAGTCCACTCAGCTGAAACAGTTTATTGAATTTATTGGGTGTTAAGATTAAGTCAGACTTCGTTATGTTTGTTATGTTCACTTCGATCTTGGTTGTGTTGGATCTTCGTTCTGTACATTCGTTGTTTTGCATTGGTAATTATCAGGCTTTATCTGTTCAGGTTCCTGTAATAATAATAAGTTGTTATCAGTTCATTTCCATACTCTCGAGTTTCAATGTTAAAACACGGAATCCCATTTTACAGAGTTGGATAGGAATCCCATTTTACGGAATCCCTTTTAAAGAATCCCTTTTTGGAAAACGCCTGTAGCTATGGAATACATTTTTGGTCAATTGTGTCGCATTTTGCCTTTTCACATAAGCACATATCGGCACATCCAGCATGTGCCTTTGTGCTAGTGCACAATGTGTCACATTGTGCCTTTTCACATAAGCACATACGACAAAAACGGGATTCTCCAGAAGGTATCCTAGATAGGTATCCTCAAATAATACAATACCAGGTTATAGGTATCCTCAAATACCAGTATGTACCAATGTACTAGGGCACATTGCGTCACATTGTGCCTTTTCACATAAGCACACATCGGCACATACAGCATGTGCCTATGTGCTAGGGCACATTGTGTCACATTGTGCCTTTTCACAAAAGCACATATAGGCACATCCAGCAAGTGCCTTTGTGCTAGGGCACATTGTGTCACATTGTGCCTTTTCACATAAGCACATATGACAAAAAAGGATTCTCCAAAAGGCGCCCCAATTTTGGCACCCCTTTTTGGAAAACATATGGTCTGCGGCACACCTTTTTTCTGAAATGAGGCTAAGAGTCGTATGTGCGAGTCACTCGAACGAGCAATTGCTCGATAGCTCATTTGCTCGATGGGCTTCGAGTCGTTCGATCAATGACTTTTCAGTAACTGCTCGATAGCTTATTGGCTTTGGGAATGATATAGGCTTTTGTTATATAGAAGGGAGATAACTCTGCATACAGATTAAGGAAAATCAAGCAATCTGGTTGGTTAGTTATAATCTATTTAAATGATTTAGATAAATGAAACAACAGGAGTACTCAAGAATAGGATCAGAACTAACAATAATAGACAAGAATAGCTAAATATAGCAATAATAAGCAAAGATGTTCCAGTTAATAGGCTCTTCTACTCTAATGGAGTATACTCCAGGACAAACGAACATAGTCGGATAGACCAAAACTATTGCATATATAGATAGAAGCAGAGAATTCTGAAAGAATTCGAAACAGTAAATCTTGTCGGGTTGTTTATGGTAATTAGATTTACTCCTATTCAATCGACCACACCCTCCGAACATACCCCTGTCCTATTAGAAGGATTTAGGTAACATGGCAACCACGTGCTACCATAGAAACCAAGATGGCGTCCTCCAATATACAAAATGGACGACGGAAACACCTATCACCCTAACAACACGCGCTGCGCATTCACACCACGTATCACCATGGAGATGACGTCACAAGATGGCCGCTCACGCGGGGTACCATGACAACACAACATGGCGCCACTGGGTCACGTGACATGACGTCACTTCCGGGGTCCTGCCAATGTTCATTGTAGGGGAACATGACAAACTACTCACACCGTCAAAAAATGATGGCTGGAATCCAGCTTTTCATGATTACTTGGTTCACCTCCTTTCGACAGCAACATGAAAGTGTGGAACGCGCTGGCTACAGAACGATGAAAATGTTGTGGTTGCCGTGTGCGTGTGCGTGTGCGTGTGCGTGTGTGTGTATTCGTTTTTTTGTTTTTTTGGGGGGAGGGGGTGTGACTTCCGTAAAAGGCGAGGCGACTGAGACCTCTGGACACGATCAGCTCGCGGTCTACAAACTAATTCGGCGTTGCTAACCTATTCGGCCCAAACATACGGCCTCCCACATCGTTTTAATGCCTGCATCAGTCCCAGCTTCGTCTGCGTTTGGTTTCTACGTTACGCTCAACCCTGATTGTAAGGGCTTAAGTGATTGCTTTGACTAGGAATACACTTCTTCTTTGTCTTTTTTCATGTTAGATTTTCGCGAAAATTCTTTCACGGAATCCTCAGCAGTGGACGCCAATGTCTTCACTTGGCAACCGTCGCCAAAATGCTCTCGAATCCCAGCTTGCCATCCTTTGTATTCTTTATAATAGTATCTTGAAGAACTCGAATCCAGGAACGCAGCGCTCCATTTTCCAAACCCCACATATGACTGTCAGATCTCAATTACGCGGATGTGCACATGCATGTTAGGTGCACGTGATAAGTGGTACGTATATATTGCAAAACATGTCATTCTAGAACAGAACCATGTACAATAAATGTGTGTTCCGATTAACAGATAATCTCACGTTCGTAAAAGATTAAGATTACCCACGCGTTCATTTTCTCACGAGTAATAACACTGTATGGACTGAAACAAAGATTAAATCGACGGCGTGGCAACCGTTGCTATTTCCAGTTTCTTAGTCGACATCCGTTATCAACCGATAAAATCGGTTGTTAGCGGATGTCGAATAAGGAACTTGGAATAAGTAACGGTTTTCTCGTCACCGCTGCAATGAAGATTTAATCTATAAACTGATTCATTGATTGACTCCGATATCTGATTTCTTGATACGAGTCAAAGTGATTTTCGAACAGGTCTAAGATAGGTAGGCGGGGAGGGCAAAGCGGAATAAACCAACTACAAGGCATAACGGTGAGATGGCTGTAGCCACAAGGGGGAGGGGGTGAAATAGGCAAACTAGTGTAGGGAATAGGCAGAAAAGGATCTGTTCGGCCAGGTAAAAATAACGGGATGGATCTTGAGGCAAACTTTAGCGACTCATAGCGAGGAATAACCCAAATAACGCATTTTTTGTCACAAAGTGAATTAGCACGGCTCGACTCGACACGAATTGAATCATCAAGGTCCAATGGTTGGATCGAACCAACAACCTCCACGTGTTAAGTCTAATGCACGAATTGATGAGCCATCGCGCTTCCCGATAAACAAATTATTCACCAGTGGCATAAATACCGACGCTAGCCTTTTTATTAACCCTTTATCTAACATGAAAAGAAGACGACACTTGCAAAAAAAATTCTTGAATAACTATTATTTTCCTTTTTTGTCTCAAAAACATAGGTTATGAATCCTTATTGGAACGAGCTCGACAAGCTCGTTCCAATGAGGGGTCATAACCTATGTTTTAGATGCAAAACATGAAAAAAATAATGGAAAATAATTGTCGATTTTTAAGAATAGCACTGGCCGGTTTTGGCCGTTACGTTGGGTAAAGGGTTATAATGTCGTACAGAGCTCAGTGTCAGTGAACGTGGTACATTGACTGTACAGCGGTATATTGATGAGATCCTGGATGTCCACGTCAGATTGTAAGCAGGTGCAGTGGGTGATAGATTCATTCTGATGGACGATAATGCCCGTCAGCATGTTGCCCATGATTGCGTGGAGTACCGACAGAGGGAGGGATTAAGCGTATGGACTGGCCAGCAAGACCCCATGACCTTAATCCAATCGAACATGTCTGGAATGAGTTACAGCATGCAATTTCAGCCCGTCCAGGCCAACCAAGAAGTGTCCAGGAGCTTGGTGCCATGCTAGTACAAGAATGGAACAACATCACACAAAGGACCACAGGAACCTGATTTGGAGCATGGGAGGGCGTTGTCAAGCTGTAATTAACAGTAATGGGTCTCATACTCGATATTGAACCCATACCAGTTCGCTCCATCAACTTTTTGGCAATTTGAAAAATATCCTCTTTTACCAATAATATCCATTTTCCATGGTTATCGTATTCAAAAGCCAAAACATAATGTCAAACACAAATAAAATCTTAATTTATGTACTTAAATCATCAAAGATATAATTAAATAGAAAATATATACACTTTTCATTACAGTATTTCAACTAAAACATAAATCAGGTGGTTGGATATACTTGGTGCTTAGGAAACTTTGAATAGAATATGTAAAGCTTTAACGGAAATTATATTTTCCGCTTCTGAAAATTTGTGATTGCCATATAGCAAGTTGACTTTAGTGCAATGAACTTGACAGCCAAGGAAGTGAACCACATTGGTAATTCTTCGAGTTGTTTTCTTATAACTGTCAATTAGTCTGTGCTATAAAAAGAATTCAAAAGAAAGAAATCCGAACAAATGGAAGGAGTGTGCTTGAAATAAATGAACTTTCCTCGGCGGGAAACGAACGTTCTTTGCAACACACCTAGAAATGCTTCCACGGAGTTGGTTAATTTCTTGCAGACGTCACTATTTGGTACAGGTGCCCATATATATTGTTGGCGTTTTGTTGTTCTTTTCCATGAAATCGTAGTGCACGATGTCTCTTTGGGGTTCAGAGGAAGATAAACAACCGGAATAATCCAATTTAGGTGTTTTTTTTGGCAAACAGAGTGAAAAGTTTCGGTGGGAGTAACAAAGAAATTAAAAGCAATCTTAAGACTATCAAACTAACCAACCAATCATAATTCAGAATCTAATCTGACATATTGTTTGAATAGTTGCCTTACATGAGTTGTAGAAGTAAATAAAATTATCATTACCTGAAAAATTCATAAAATTTTGTGGGGTTTATTTGTTTATTTTTTCTTTTCTGGAATATAACTTGTGTTTTGCAATTGCGACAAGCTTGATTTCAAAAGTATGTCCTGATTTGCACTTTCATATCCAGCCACATCAGATCCAATTCGCATATCATTCCGTGAAAGTATTGCAATTGGCAACCTTTAAATTTTCAAGTAACATTATATGTTGTGATCTTCGTGCAGCCTTTTCACTTTCTTATAGATTATTGGCCGTGTAGATACAAGTAAGTGCGCTGGGCTGTCAGTCAAGAGGTCTAAAGATCGATCCTGGAGCGGAAAGATTGCGAAGTGTCCGAACACTACTAGTTCAGATTCAGAGATTTCCAATAGGCCCTATCTATAAATAGGTTGATTCCTGAAACGCTGCAGTGATTAATATATATATATTTGAAAACGTCCAGTTGGTACGGCGAATTCTATGTTTCAGAGCGTGCTTTGGTTTACATTTTGATGCTTTTGAATTGTCAAAACTGCGATCACAGTAACGGAAAATCCCTACTACAGGACAGTCGCCGTGGACTGGTCATATCAGGGGCGACGGAACGGGGTGGGGGGTCTGGGGAGGGAGCTTCAGCCCCTCCCCTTTTTTGCCGGGCCATGTTTTTTTTTGTATGGATATATTTTAACACAGCCAATGACTGCTGAAACAAGGGGCGGATCCAGAGCCTCCCTCATATTCTCGCCAGCTATGTTTCTCTCGTACTGGCTCAGTTTCGATGGATTTCGGATAATTGTTTTTGCAGTAAGTGGCAGCAAACGCTAAAATGTATACAGTCTGTTAAAAAAATCGGTTAACTGAAGTAGATCGTAATCTTGCAGACATACACGTACCAAATCCAGCCCCAGACAAGATAATCTACAGACAGTATAATTTCTGTAAAGCATACAGGTGAGGTTTATTTATCAGCTTTGGTCGTTACGAGCACCCCGATACCCCTCCACCCACTCTGACAGAGGGTGGGTTGGCGGAGGACGGTCCAGAGATGTTCTCCTTTGGAACATTTTGAAATTATGCTATCAGATGGGGTCGTAAATGCTTACAATACCAATTGGTGGGAGCTCGGTGGCTCAGAAGTTACGAAATTGGACTCCAAACCGAGAGGTCCAGAGTTCAAATCCCACCAGGGGTAACTGCGTTGTATCCTCTGGCAAGACACTTCATCCCGATTGCCCACATGGGGGCACGGTGGCGCTGTGTACTAAGACGCACTACATGTCGATGGTGCACTTGTCTTCTACCAATGGTAACCCTGTTTGTGTGGAGTTAGTACGTTGGGGAGTCTCGCAGTTGCTCGCCGTTTGCTCTGTGGTTCTCTTCGGGTACTCCGGCTAAATAAATGAATAAATAAATAAAAATAAATAAATACCAATTAGTAGTTGCTAGTTCAGGAACGGCAATCCACATCCCATAGACGCTACCATGTATGGTTCGAAAGAAAAAAATTACAATATTTATTTATTTAACCCTTTACCTAACCTGAAAAGCAGACGACACTTGCAAAAATAATTCTTTAGTAACTAATTTTTTAATTTTTTTGTCTCAAAGACATAGGTTATGACCCCTCGTTGGAACGAGCTCGACGAGCTCGTTCCAACGAGGGGTCATAACCTATGTTTTTGATACAAAAAAATGAAAAAAATAATTTAAATTAATTGGCGATTTTTGAGAATAGCGCTGGCCGGTTTTGGCCGTTACGTTGGGTAAAGGGTTAATCTTATTTGTTTTACAAGGATTGGCGAACAAGTTATGCAACTTATATTAACTCCTCTCCTTGGCACAATGTTTACAATATTTACAAAGTGACTGTACACAGGGAGGTTTCTTCTCTTCTTGGAAGTGTCGGGTGTAGAGCTTTCCCGGAAATTATTTTTAGAAGGTACAAAATGGTCACCTTTGCAGTGTTTTGAAAAGATGTTCGTGTACTACAATCCTTGTAAGTGTAAAAATGGTTTGTATCATAACGTACTTGCCCGTGTTTAAAGAACACAGGTCAATACAACATCCGTTTTTTAAAGCTGAATAATGGGATACAGGGCTAACACGAACCTACTATATAATGTAGAGGATATGGAATGAGTGTTTTTCTCATATAATATTTATGAAACGAGTCTAAGAATTTTCCGTTTTGGCGAGCCTCTGGTGAGCCCAAGCGGAAAATTTGGACGAGTTTCATAAATATTATATGAGAAAAACACTCGTTGGCGTTTTTCTTGTAGGTAAAAGATTAATAACCAACCCTAAATAGGACACATAACGTAAATTCTCCCCACTGAAATTATGCAAATGTCACCCAGTTGTATTTTGTTTAGCCAATCAAATTGTCCAGTTTTGAAATTGACCAATAAAAGCTCCCAACTCTAATTAAGCAAATTATGAAAATGTGGCCCAGTTTTATTTTGTTCAGCCAATCAAATTGTCTAGATTTAAAATTGACCAATGAAATTGACGGAAGGCTTTATTTATCACTGATCAATATGAAAACAAAATATCAAATATTTTAAAGTGAACAAAACGGACGAGTCATATGATAAATTTATATATCGTCATACTTTGTGCAGATTTTAAATTTATATATCGTCATACTTTGTGCAGGTTTTCTTTGTATGGTCATTAGAGATCCGTAAAGCTTCGGCATTTGATTCAATTGGAACTTGTCCCGTTGATTTAATTCAATTCGATTCGAGTCGAGTCATGTTGATTTGGGAGTTTTCGAATCTCTCGGATGCTTTCAAAATCCTACCAAGTGTCCCCTCTTGAACTCTTCTTCTCTCATCAGGTCTCCTATAGAGGGAGGGGTGGGGTGGAGTTGTCCTATACAGGAGAACAGATGAGAGAAGAAGAGTTCAAAGACGTTCCGCTTCCGACACTATTTTGATTCCATTCTGGAATATTCTGCTTTTTTTTTTGTTGCTTTGCCCAAACAGACGAGTACTCGTTGAATATTCTAGGTTATTACCACCACGTGAGGGAGCGCGAAGATCCACGGTTCGATCCCCGCCAGGGAAAACTGGGTTGTGTCCTTGGGCAAGGCACTTAATCCCGATTGTCCTCATGGGGACACGGTGGCGTTGTGTGCTAAGCCGTACTGTACGTCGATGATGCACTTGTCTTCCACCAATGCTAACCCTGCTTGTGTGTAGTAAGCACGTTGGGGAATCTGACAGTTGCGCTCGCCATTGTTCGATGATTCTCTCCGGCTTCCTCCACCCCTAAAACTGTCCCACACGAGGTGACCCTGGCTTTCGAAAGTGTCGTTAAATCCCAAATAAATAAATAAATTAATTAATTAATTAATTAATTAATTAATTAATTAATTAATAACAACCATGTTGATTTCCGAGAGATGGTGAAGTGATGTTGAAACCTGATCTCTGTGTATATATCGACACATTCGTGAGGACTATTCAATATATCGTCGTCTGAGTGCTAGAATGTCCTATGTCCCATAGGGGACATAGGACATTCTAGCACTCAGGCGACGATATGACCTTGAAGCGAGGGCGAGACTTCATTACGTCATATCGGAAACCCACGTGGTGGTAATAACCAATTTATCTTACAATATTCGTCCTTTCTTGATTTCTTTGCATAACGAAAGGATTGGGCGCAGTTTGTAACGGCATCATTTTGACAATCATTCAGCGTCTGTGAATTGAATTTTTATGAATATTGCGTCCTCATACCATGCATGACGTAATCCACATTCATTGTTCTGCTTGTACTATAACCGCTGATGTTTGTAATAGTGTTTCAGCTGTGTATTTCATTGGTTTATTTTTCATGTTTAACGCTTAGTTGGCTCATACAAAAACATCATCATGGCCAAAACGATCGTTTCTAATTTATTTCATTCAGCTTGTGACTTATTTATCATTTAATTACTGTTATCAAAATCGCGGGATTCGACATTTGTAATAACTCGAAGCTAATTGAGTGCTGGTAAACAACAATCTCTTAAAAATCGAATGATCGCCCATGCTGTTGCAACCCTCAATATGGATTTATATTTTTTCTAGACGTTTTTATCTGTAATGAGGGAAATGCGGTTTTGTTGGAGATAAAATGGTTAAATGGGTACTGGCAATATTTTCGGTTGACAGAAGGTGCAAGATTTACAACACGTCCAGAAATGTGTATGGTGGGCTAAGTTCGATAACTCATTATCCGAGGTGCTAATTCACAGCTGATCAGTTGGCGAACAATTAGCGACAGAATGGACCAGATAACAATAACACTCACAGTTGCTGTTTGATGTTTATTAAAACAAATACAGCACATGGCTTAATAACACTCAACAATACGGTTTATACACAAAAAAAGTCAATGAAGAGATAAAATATTTGGAGGTGAATTATGAACAGCGAAACAGTTTTTGTCCATGCATATCAGAAATATCGTGTGAAAATATTATTTTTTCGATAATGTGTAAAAAACAGATTGTACCTTCATGAAAATAAATCCCTCACGGTGATATATTTATGGGCGTTAACCCTTTAACTAATCTGAATAGAAGACGCTCCAAAAACATAGCTTATGACCCTCATTGGAACGAGCTCGGCTTTCCAAGCTGTTAAACACCCTATCAACAGAGATATATTATTGTGCTAACTTACATGTATCACAATGTGCCGATTAAGGTGATTCTAAAGTCATGGCTGCCAACATGGAAGCCAGAAACACAGAAAAATGTGAACATTTCATTGAACAATAACTTGGCAACGAAACAGCCTTGCCCTTGGATACCAGGGTTGGGGGAATGGTCATGTCACATAGAACGTGATGGGACCCGCAAAATATGCATTTAACAAATTTACGAGTCATTTGGAGACATTAGAAAATGTGTACCGTCAAAAAGTCGGAAATGGCGTGGGCAGGATTTCAAAAAATAGCGAGACGCCTCACCTTCCAATGAACAACCAACGTGAACTATCAATAATGTACTGCAGCAGTTGAGTCTTTATTTTTAATAAAACACATCGAAGATAGGACTAAGCACGTTGTCAACCTGTGTCGTTTCAGTCTCAAAAGTGTCCGCCATGTTTACGGTGGGAAATTCAAAACATTGAAGGTTGTGGGCAACATTGCGACAAAAGATCTCGCCATATGTCCCGTAAATTCTCATGACAATGCCACTGCTGAAATTCTGATTGTCGATACATCTCAAGGGAAGCAGACTAATAGAGGCAAATTGCACTGATTGTCTGTTCTATGTAAATATTCTTCCCTCACCAACTGAAGCAATAAATTTGTTTACATGGATCGACCTTGCCATTAGTTTGTATTCATGCATCAAAATTACCAATAGAGAACAAAAATTTCAATTTTCTTTAATTAACAAAACGGTGACATATAGTGGAATTAGAAAACCATGTTGTATTCTTTCGCTGTTGAAATATTCGTAAACTGGTTGCTTTTTCACTTCTTTTAATCGCAAATCGGGGGAACTATTGTTCGTCATGTAATATTGATGGTTAACTTTATTTGTCTGTCATTCGGTCCCGTTTCGGTCTGGTTTCGGTGAGTTCCAGAAATAATGCTCCTAATTTTGCGATCTGGTGTGATTTACATTGCGAATCATTGTAAATGATGTATTTCATTAAATTTGTTTGCAATGCACAAAGATCATCGATAATTTCGAATAATATGTGGGCTGTTAGACTCATGCCTGCAAGTATTTGTTGATCGAAGTTCTTGTCACCGGAAAGTCACATGCGTTGGTAAGTCGCTTGTTCAAAGTGCGAAAAATAATATTTTTTCTTTCTATCCACACTAGACCTCCTAATCACAAATGAAATATGTCAGAAGTGTGAACATGAAATTTTTCTCTAGAAAATTATTTTATCAGTCGTTGCATAGAAATTCTCAACGAAAGTGAAGTATGGCAACACATACAAGGCACAATCGAGCATCAAATTTTTGGGAACGGGTCAACTCGCCACCGGGTCAAGTCGGCACGGGTCAACTCACCACCAAAAAAAAAAAAAAAAACAATACAAGGTAGGTTTCTGACACAACATGAGTTTATTCATGATCCAAAACATAGCATTTGGCACATGAAAAATACTTTTATACATTCAGCACCTTATCGGATTTTTTCAATAATTGGACGAATATTTTATACTTTGAGCACTGTAAGTATTGGTCAATCGATATGACTTATTGGCGGAATTCAATTCCATAACATCCATTCGAGCCTGCATGTAGTCCTGGTAGGTGATTCCAGTGTCACACTTTTTCAACTTTGAAAACTCCTTTTTAGAGTTTCCAACCAATAACTTGAGCTGTAATAATTGACAGAATCAAATAAAATTTGTTGTGTAGGTGTATCAAAATAAAATGCAGGTCAAGGCAGATCAGGATTTGATCCGACAATTTTTGCCAGAGTTATGTCCCTTTTTCAATTTCGAAAAATTCATTTTTTTGTGATTGGGGGGGGGGGGGGGGGGGGGGGGGGGTGGTAGCCACGCAGTCTTTTATTTTCTATTATTGGGATTTGACGATACACTTTCAACAGGGTCATTTCATGTCAAGACAGTTTTACTTGTGGAAGAGGGCAGAACAGACATATCACTTGTATGGCTAATATTTCCAGGGGAGGTCAACTAGATTACTGATTAGTGTGGTGTGTCATACTTTTGAACAGTAAATAGTTCCCTGTGAAAAAATGGCTGGACCAGTGCATGCGGTGGTCCTTCAAAAATTTAAATAAACATACAATTGGATTTATTTTTTAAAAAGTTATGACTCAACTGTTGTTCTCCAGTGCACATAGAAAACATATTTGTCAATGTGAGATTCATATTTTAAGTTTTGGTGGCAGGAAGTTGACCGTGAGTTAGGGATTTTTAAAAGCATTTTTTTGGTGAGTAAATTTTTTTTTTTTTTAAATTATCACATTTTTGTAATCTATTAGGTAGGAAGCAATCATTCATGTATTAAATAACCATTACTATTGAAAAGTAATGAAAAAAACATCATGTTTTCGACCTGTCCACTCAAACTACAGTCTTCAGTTTAGAATCACCTTAATTGATCCAAACTGCCAATACAAAGCACACAGAAAGACAGAACGTGTGTTCTCTCCAATGCAACAAACCAATTATCTCGACAACAGCAAGAGAGAGAGAGGCGGTTTTATTGGGAAAATGTAAAATGTATGTTTTTCAAAGTTATTTGGAAGCAAAAAGATGTGATGACATTCAAATAAAACTTGGATATATGACACATTTGACATTTTTAGTTTCTAGTCTGATGCGGGATGGCAGAAAATGTTTATTTTCGTAAGGTCGCAAAATCGTTTTAAAGACCACAGGGGTAGTGAATTTTGCTTAATTTTATATGGGTTATACACAAAATCTACCTCCGATTTAAAATAAAAATGGAAGCAAAAAATAATTATCCTACAATTCAATTAATTACAGCAAATTGAAGAGGAAATGTTGATTTTTGTTATCAGATGCGGGATGCAAATAGTTTTGAAGAAGGTTTTTCAGAAATAATTGTTTTTTAAAAAATCTCCATAGACTTCAGTGTTAAAAAATTGGATAGATTTTTCGCCGAAACTCGGACATGCGCGGTGGCGATCATACAAATTTCTGGAATGTGGAAGAGCTGTGATATTCGATTCGAGATTGGGTTCGATTCGAAATCATCTGCTAGATTCGGCTCGGGATTAAATTCGATCCGCAATTCGTAGGGCCCAAGTAGTCTGGCAATCCGGAATTTAAAAAGCCCTGAAATTATCAAGTATGCCTGACCATGATTAAGGCTTCTCTCCCGGTCTGAAAATATAATCCATTGAACGATCAGGAACACTACCAATCAATCAGTACTCGTTTGAAATGGGTTACGTAAACCGAGAAGATACTTGAATTGAATATTTAAAAGACAGTTTTGATAATTGGAGTCAGTATTTACAAAAAATCTTATTAATAAAGCTTAATAATAACACCATTTAAAATTCTCTGTTGGAAACCTCAAAGTCACGTGTCGCTTAGGTGAATGTGAATAGTTTAGATGAGATACTATTGTGACCGGGGAACTTAGTCACAAGATATTTTGTATCAATGACTTCACTTGAGATTCGAAAACTAAACGTCTTTACATTCCAGCGAAGTTAACCCTTTGAACCCCAGGGGCCGTTTTTCTGATCGTGCCAAAAGCTACGTCATAATATCGTTAAGTAGGATGGCTACAAGGTAAATGTGTGGTGTAGAACAATCAATAATTAATTGGTGTAACCCCACATGACAAATGTGGAATCTTCCAATTGCTGTCATTGAACTGACATGGAAGATACCACCAGGGTCCAAAGGGTTAACGACAGTCTACTGGACAAGAGCAGGGTTTCCAAACTCTATCGGACACTTCTTTACAATCGTCTTTTCAGGCTCATTTTTTTTAACAAACTTTATATATGTGTACAATGTCTTAAAAATACAATTGAATAAAATAACTTAATTAATCGTAGTTGTGGTAATACCTTTCTTCAAATCCATCTTTGTTGATTGTTTGAACAGAAATTGCATCAATTAGTATCAACAGCTTTTGATCCAGCTAATTAGATGGCGCCGTTTTTCTATCCGCGAAGCTATTCACACTAAATGTCTGTTACCTGAAAGTTGAAGTGTCCTCTGTCTTGTAAGGGGGACTTAGCATACGGTCGATAAGCGGCCGATGGACGATGTTGCGTTATTTTGAAATCGCAAATGTCTGTATTTCTCGCCAGAGAAACAAAGATACCACTGCTTCCACGCTAGTATATATGTGTTTGGAAGGGTGAATGGTAGTGAGAGAGAGAGCGAGAGAGAGAGAGAGAGAGAGAGAGAGAGAGAGAGAGAGAGAGAGAGAGAGAGAGAGAGGGGGGGGTTACACCATGTGGGTTTCCGAGATGGTATGTCGAAGTCTCGATCTTGTCTTTCCGGACTCGTTCATATATGCCCAGAGGCGTGATCTCAATACACCATCTCGGAAACTCACACGGTGGCATTAACCTATATTTATACCACGATTACCTATTCTACTATACATGAAAAGCCTATGACATAAATTTTAGCTTTACACACCAATCGTGGTGAACACGTCAGCAATGGGACTTCAGTAGTTAAACTTTACACCTACAGTGGAACTACATCCAAGTTGACCTTTGGTGACGTCGACTTGAATGTGAACTTGTCTAAATTTATTACACGTCGCCTCGCGAAGAGTGAAATGAAAGTAGCAATTATTTATTACGTTTTTAAATGAGGTTTACCCCATAAAACACCAAAAATTAACAAACATGCATTGTCTCATGTTAATAAAGCATCCATAACTCGAAATAGTATGTTATTATGTTGTTAAAATGAAAAAGGTCCTCTTTCTTTTTCAATTTCGTTTCGGTGATAAAACTGACGGCGGAAGTACCGCCCACCGATCCTCATGTAAACAAAAACAAATTCGCACGTATTTACGGCTGCTGCTCTGTAAAATCGAGAAAAAATAATAGCGACTCTTAATAATCTCACGATCATGGTATAAATAAAATATACCCAAAGTAGATTGGCGTACGAAATGTTCACCACTCGTGGAGAAGTGGTGTTAACCGCGCGCCGAAGGCTCGCGGTTAACACCACTTCACCACTCGTGGTGAGTATTTGGTACACCAAGCTACTATGGGTATATTCTATATGTACACAAATAAACATCATTCTGTCATTTTTTTTAATGAGGACGAACATTACTCGATTTCTAACTTCAGGACAGCTGATTGAAACATCTTTAAACGACCTGGTAATCATTTAATTAATATGATTACAACACCTAGTAATTATACTACAAGTAACACTAAAAATATAAAAATTATGATGGGTCTTCCCCGTCAGCACGCACCCGTTTGTCGTACACCGATGTCTGTGAAATTTCAGAAACACAGAAATGTGAATTTTTGTTTTCAGTTTAAGTTTGGGGCTATTTAAGCCTGTTTTAGTCAGAACGCAAACCGACATGAACTATTGATCAAAATATTATTTGATTATCTACTGACGAATAATCAAAAAGTAGGTAACACGCATATAGTAAAAACACTAATCCTTTGATCTACAAAGTGTGTTTAAAATCCCACTAAGTAGATCTTCTGTTTCTGAGCCCATTTTTTGTAAAACTGCATGTGGGTGGGCGTTTTTTATTTTATTTTGTAATTATTTGTTTTTCATTAACAGTTCATGTTCTTGGTTCGTTTATGTTTTAGGCCTCATAATCTACAGAATAGCATGGGTGGTGGTGTATTTTTTCCTTGAGTGCAAGGAGGCTTTGCAATGCCAAAGCAATGCAAATCCTCGTGCACTCAAAGGTCAAATTTATCAATTTTATTAACTTGGCTAAAATATCAGACATATAACCATTTAATTTTCATTTATTCAAGTTTGCATTGGTTAGAAAAAGAGAGCACGCTGCAGCCAAAAGGACCATGCGTGAGAGTCTGAGAAGCAGATTTTTAACTTTTTCAGGCTTAAAATTAATTTTTTGAATGGCTTGTTATTTTGGATGATTTGCAACAGCGCTGAGTAACTCTTCGTCAACAAACAATTACTTTTGTAAATTCTAAAAACAGCTTGACAGCAAAAATTCAATAAAATAAAAAACAATAGAAAAATCTATTTTCCCATGTTACCCCAAACCCAGGGGTTTGTTGGCCTTATTATTATTGCACCCTTTGTTTCATGTTTTTAGAAAACAGCATTTATGATTATTTTAGAGAACAACATCTATTTTTTGTATTATTTTATGGAATTTTTTTTTATTTTATATTAAAATATTTTTTCCCATAAAGTTTTTCTCTTAGTCTAAATTGTAGAACACCGTGTCAGAAATGTTTTGTCTGTTATACCATTATTTGTTTTTTTTTTTTCTAACAATCATATAGAGTTTGGCCTGAAAACCACGAGAAACAGTATGTATCACATAATGTGTTCCGATTCCGTATCATACAGACGACTTGTTCTGATTCCGTATCATATAGACGACTCGTTTCCGGGAACGCGACGGGCTATCATAATAGGCGCTTGAATACACTTTATGTGCGTTTCAGTGATCGACTCAGCTGATCGCTTACGAAACAAAACAAAATCACTTACAGTTAGCAACAGATCTATTAATAGCCAATGCCCCTATCCCCACAATAAATAGAAACTGAACAATTCAATATCACACACTGGCACTGAGAGTGAAAAATTGAGAAAACAACTTTGAAAATAGCGGTGACAGCTTGACTCGTTGTTAGAGTGCACAACAATATAGTTCCATAAAATACGGGTCTTTTTAAAACGTTTTCTCGCCAAACATTATGTCCGAAAACTTTATTAAAATTTAAGATTTAATCTGTTTATGTGACAGAATTGTTAGATAAATGAATTATCATGATAATGCAGATGTCCTGTGATTTGCATCAGATTTTCGGTGGTGTCCAAAAATGGGATCACAATTCGCAGGCAAAGCCGGCTCGTTGATATCCCATTCTGGACACCACCGCGAATCTGATACAAATCACAGGACATGCACATTATCATGATAACATGTATTTATTTATTTTTTTAAACCGGAAAGGCATCTGTATTGGTACTGAGAAATATCTGATGAACAAATAAACCACTAAACGCTATATATATGTTTCTGTTCTCTATCCTTTTGGTGATACTATTTTACAATCCGTGACTGTCCCTTTATCAGCATTGAACGCTTCTTCTGATTGGCTGAATATAGGTATCACAGAACTAAATGTTTTCCCATAGGCGACCATTATAACGTTCAGGTGGAAAGAAATATGATCGCATCACTTTAATTTTGGCATTCAAATATCTCTGTCAAGTATAGCCCTTCAGACAACTTTTTTTTATCTGAAAACAGGGGGCCATGCAACAAATAAGAAAGAAAAACTGGCACAAAGGGAAGTACTGGTCACGTGCACATATTTTTCAGAGAATTCCCTACAAAAACACACAAAAAATAAATTGTATTTTTTAGATCCAAAAGTCACCAAATCACCCTCTTTTTTATCAGGAATATTCAACAATAACGCAAGATGTCAATAGAATGTTTCAAACTTTTATTGAAACAATGGATTTTCCCAAGGCTGTTTATTTTTAGAGATTGCATCATTTCCGAGTGCAACATTTTAAGGTGGTTCACTCTAATTTCAATATTTAGTTCCGCGATACCTGAAGTGACCGAAACAAACAGCAATGACGCCGAACATTCTAAAACATGAAGGTTATAAGAGCTCGTCCTGTTGTTGCCTGCTTAATACTAGAGAAACATCCAGGTGCTAAGAATAACCGTTGACGTCGTCTAGATCGCTTCAACTAGCGAAACTCCTATTAGAATTGTTAAGCTATCCCCAACTAATATTTGTACTGCAGTGAATAACATCAACAGAACCTTACAAACACCAATAAGTGCTCGCAAATTGCTAGAACAAACATTACGTGAAAATGGTATTCCCTAATTACATGTTCCCCCCACACTGGCTCACACTTCGGGCATTGTCTGATGTTTGTCAATATAACAGGACGTAAAAAGGTGTCATCCATGACCGATAACTTTTCTGGGCTGGCTAATGGTTAACATTTAAAATGTTATTCTTATTAGGTGCACCTACCTAAATTCCACGAGCACCGGTTAATCCCTCTGTAAATCCGAGCCGAGACTGCAAAATCTCCCGATTGATACACAATTTGTCACAATGTCACCCCTCCCTTGTCCTCCAGCGCAGGCTTTGAGTTTAACAGCATCGTTTTAGATAACATTACTCCTCAAACAAAACATGAATATGACACACAACATATAGTTATGCACATGTAATATGTTGCAAAGTTTATTCCATGGCAATTAGAATTGTACGATAGACATTGGAACGTTGAATATACTGTTGTAAAATGTGGTTAAAATGTATATTCAAATGATGCATTGAGGTTTAGTGACACTACGTGGAACATTTAGCTAATCCATAACAGACGTCTTGTCAGTACCAGTTCTTATCAATGAATGACAATGAAGGGAGATTGTCCGTCAGTGAGCGTATCAAGGGAGATAATATGTTACAACAATGCATTAACCCAACAGAAGCCTATGTACATAAATGAGGAGAACCTTTCAGTACAACACTCCTCCCCTGCCTATTTAGAGCTATTTACATTTTGAATCAAACAGACGGGAGGTCATGATGTCCAATCAGATGGACATGCAAACTATCTACAAACAATAGATTATTTACAAACAGTCAGTGTAGTACTGTTAATCTATTCATAAAACTGGTGGGAAATAGCAACAATCACCCCTTAACACGTCTATGTACAAATCGTGTAGTCAGAAATGGATATTCGCGAAAGCTCATACTCCGAAATGATGTGCAACTAAGCACGTGAGCAATCGTCGGCAGATTTACCAACTGGAGCATAACAAGGTAGCAGAAATCACCTCCCTGTCAGATCAGTCCAGCTACTAAAACTGTCGACAATTCTAATCAATGTTGAGCCATGAATAACCATTTGTGACGAAAAATATTTCACGTTTGTTACTATGTTTTTCAGACGGTGAACATTCATCCCCTAAAATCAGAGTGCAAATAAAACAGATTCTCAAGTGAAAACTTCTCTCACTTCACAAACGGAAAAAACATTCGAATGCCAACAAATCTGGTGAGTAGATTCACTAGAGAAAGCAACAAAGGCCTTCCCTAAAATGGCACCACCCTGCAAAATCGTTGACCGACGTGAGAGGAGCTACCACTGAATGGTCAAACTGACACCGAGTGCACTCTGTTTAATATAAACTTAGAGAATGGATTAAAATCTTCAAAATAGTTAAAAGAATTGTTGCTGTGAGTTAAAGAGTTCTGTGAATTATTAAAACTGATGAACGGTAAAAATAATGGCGTGTGTGCTTGTGTTAAAATTCCAAGGTGTAATGTGAGCGTAAATGACCCCGAGAGGAAGCGATTAAAACCTCCCCACGGAAAACAGACTGCCTGTGTGTGCTATGCAATGTGTTTGCATTTGTTGTGTGTGTCATTTAAGGACGCTCTGAATGTTATCCAGGCAAGAAAGCATATAGAGCCTTCCTGCACTGAAAATGTATGATGTATGCAATTGTGTTGGAATTGGAGTTATGTAATGTGTTGTCTGCTGTCCAGTCTTGAAAGGCTTGTGTCTGAGTTATCTATACCGTTGCATGCCTTCAAGGTAGCATAAATTGCCTCCCATCCAACAGCAATGGCGTTAGTATAATTTACGTAAACCTGTTATGTGAGAAGTAACAGTGTTCCAATCCAGCGGAACAGAGGAAATTGATTCGCAGGAGGCATAGGCAGGTGACCAGATACAAAGATTGGATTCATTTCTGGTTTTGAAAATAATGAAGGCATCATGCATGCTGTGCTGTAATTCAGATATTGAGGATTGGTCACAGCAAACGTAGGTGGAAACGGTTGCTCTGTATAATACAGTCCTCTTGCAGATAAAACTGGTGTTGTATTTGGAAATTGTTGAAAATGCTGCTGCGAACTATTCATTGACTGTATCTTTTGTATTGGCCGAGCACCATTCACCAGTCTGTCTGGTGGAAATTTGTGACCTAAGGTAGATAGATATGATGTATCTCTTGCAATCTGATCGGAAGCAAATCGAGTTGTCGGCATGTGATATAGCCTCTGTTGATGTTGGGTTATGTCTGGTATTTGTTGGTGAGTGTTATTGCTGATTTGTACGTTGGGACACACTTTGGAGCGTTCATATCTTTTTGCATGTTTTTTTCCGTTTTGATTTCCTCGCGCTCTTTCTCCAGTGATTTACCGGATCTCTGCCATGGTCGAGAGATCTGTTAGATGATTCGTTGCGATCCTTTCAAGTTTTGATGAAATTGTCTCATTCTACTGAGGTGATGCATTGACTCAGACATTTTCTGCGGATGTAATATGAATATTACTGGACCAAGTGTTGTCTGTTAATGGTATACTTGGAACACGGTTCGTAGTATTTTTTGGAGTACCTTCGGGATATATATGTGGTGATAACTCCCCTACATCACATTCTACACTCTCGCGGGACTGTTCCGTTGAGAATTCTACTGCATCAAATAGACGAGACAATTTTTCAAATTCTTCTGCGGCCATAGATTCATTATCGTCTAACTTTAGAAACTTTTCAGCATTTATTTTTGTAATCAGTTTCGTGTCGAAGAAGTTACTGTGTCCATGCTCTTCGGTAGAGGGGAAACATGTATCTGAAGTATTTTAGTTCCCATGCGATTGGTCATTTCTGTATGGTGGGATTACAGTCCTTAGTGTTGTGTTTAAAGTCTCGTTGAGCTTTGTGTGTTCTGCAAAGTACCGCTTGTAGGGACATCACTCTTTTTCCAGCTGATCAAACTTTTGCAACCACCGTGCATGTATTTGAGTTAGATTATCAAGGTGTGTTTCTTTCAAGATATTGTGATCTGTTATAATAGGTTTCCCACTTACTATTTGTATCGTCTACAGCCATCCAATAATTTTCTTCGCATAATGTGTCTTTCCTATCTATTTCTTATTCGAGATCCTTTACCTCTGCTCTAAGAAGCTTCACTACATTATACCAATGATTATTCTCCAAGTCTGACGTCGTTTTTTCAAGTGAATGATGAAGATCACCTTTTAATATAGACGTGGATTTTTTTCCGATGTCTGATCACGTTGTAACCTCAGTGTTATCTTTCCTTCTAGTAACAAATCGGACCACACATCAAGACAGATACTGGTTTTCTGGAGTAGATCCGACAATTCCAAATAGCCTTTTCTTTTTCTGCACTTCAGCAACTTATACGCGTCATTCTCATCCATTTTGTTTATTTTTAGAAACTGCTCAACAGTTGCTGTTTGGATATTGATTCGACCCATTTTCCAAACAAAGCCTATCACACCAACAATAAATAAAAATCGAGATTCTTTTATGAATCGGTTGACTTTCTCAGAACGACTATAAAATTGTGTTTTAAAATATTCCCCTTTATTGAACCGACAAGGTACAAAGAAAAGATCTCTTTAAATACAGGGGTAAACAATTACAATTAATTGAAAAAGAATGTTGGAAAATGAATACAATTTACAACTATTTCCAACTTGAACTGTATAATACAATGATGCTGGACAGTCAACAACTTGAATGAATATTTACACACGAGTGCCCAGTCATTGAACAGTAGAGCTTGCAGTGAGCTCTACTCATGATTAATCAGTCACAATGACAATATACACAAACAATGACTGACAAAACAAGGGCAACAGAAACAATGGCTTGCTGTACATAGACAATATTACAAACTTGAATCTAATATTTGGGAATATGATACACAAAGAGAAGATTTTGAAACCATCATTCTTTTCTATACGTTAGGCGTAAATTATACAACTCTGCTGATAAACAGAAAACCCAAAAGATAATGCTTTCAAAACGTAAATTATTCTACAAACAAATTGAGACTGCTAAACAAACTGGCTTCCTCTCCATCGGCCTTGAAAAATAATTTACAAAAACTTCTCCAGTTCTCAAAAATTACAATATACAAGTTATCAAGCGAACGATGGCAAAAGTTTGTGAATCAGGCAGCGATGAGAAACCGTCCGATCCAGGTATGCGTTCGTATCGTTCCTTGGGGAAACATTTTGAGAAAAACAGAAAAACATCAACAATAAGCCGAGAGAAAATTGATAAAAAACACAAACGTTATTCCTCGCATCCAATTAGTCGCGGTGACGCCAGTGTTGTAAAATGTGGTTAAAATGTATATTCAAATGATTCATTGAGGTTAAGTGACACTACGTGGAACATTAAGCTAATCCATAACAGACGTCTTGTCAGTACCAGTTCTTATCAGTGAATGACAATGAAGGGAGATTGTCCGTCAGTGAGCGTATCAAGGGAGATAATATGTTACAACTATGCATTAACCCAACAGAATCCTATGTACATAAATGAGGAGAACCTTTCAGTACAACAATACACCGATTCAAATTCGCATAAGTAAGAAACTCCTTTAGTCGAGTGTCCTAGTTTTATAAATAGACTCAATCTATTTTTAGTCCCGTGAATGGCATGATAGCGTTTGTTTTTGTTCTTCTCGCTACTTGGTAGCATGTACGCGTTGTTTCCACCGATCAAGAGATTGCAAATTATTTCCAAATTTGAGGAACGCTACAGGACTTCAGTTTTATCGTTTGAGGCTACACTGGGATAGTTTATCGTATTTATTGAAACAGCATTATTTCCATGGAAAGAGGAGGAACAAAATCGTTATTTCAGGTAACATCCAGGGTACATGGAGACTTAATACCTGAATGTCTTTCTTTCAACTCCTCGGCTTCCTCCTCAGGATTGAAAATCGAGATCCAGGTGTTGAATCTCCATGTATCCTGGTTGTTGCCCGAGATGACTTATATTAAAAACTGTCTGACAGATGGCGTGACTGCCTATCGGGATGGAGGCATCTTCTATTGCAGCCGGCGGAACGATTAATGTCAACGTCAACGTCTGAATCTGGCTGTGCAATTAATTTGAAGATCGAGCTGTGGTAATTAGTTATTTTGTCTTGGAAATAACGCTGATGCCTTGACGTGTCTCCAATGTTATTTTGGTAAGAGAACACAGAAAATTATGGTTGAAAACTGCATCGAATTGTGAAGCACCACAAGGATGTTTTCTTAACCCTGTCTGCCTCTTGGCCTATCCCATCCCTTTATATGATACTATTATAATATTAGAATGTTCCTTTTCATGTTCTATCGGTCGATAGTACCTGAGTTTGTGTGATTTCTGAAATAAAACTTGAAGCAGCTTCGCTGCTTCAGGTTTTATTTCAGAAATCACACAAACTCAGGTACTATCGACCGATAGAACATGAAAAGAAACGTTCTAATTATTTTATTATGCCGAACAAAATATGACTTTCATTGTTAAACGTTAACTGCAACAAGCCATCGATCTTGTAACAACAATGTAGTCGAATCCAAAAACATGACGTCATTTCGAACGAATGACGTCTCTTCGAAAATGACTTGTCACAAGTGCCGTCGCTTTGGGAGTTTCTTTATTAACAAATGCCAATGTTAACAACTGCATCATGCTGTTCGTGTTATAATTCATTGTTAATGCTTGTGTGAAAAGTGATTTAAATTAATGGAATATAAATTCATGTTTCTCGGACAACAGTTGATAGAATTAAGCGGAGTGAAACACAAGTCATAACTGAGACTCATATTCAGGATTCACTGAAGTGGCGAACAACACGTGAGTGAATTTTTTAATATTTCTGATTCTTTTGAATGCATTGTTTGCAGTTAAAATTGAAAACACACCCACTGAAGGTGATATATTTGTTGGTAAGTTTGTGTCTACCGGTGTTGAAAAAGCGAAACGGACACGGAGCCAGCGTTTGGTATTGAGAAATTCGACGCTGATCAATGGAAGTGGCGCTTACATTTTCTTCGTTCTCTTGTCTCCAGGGAAAAACGTTCCGATAGTACCCGTGTTTTGCCCCAAAACTCCAGTACTATGACTTTTAGAAGGTGTAATATTAACCAATCACGGCTGATGTTACAAACGTGGGGCATAATAAAAAGAAATACTCAGCCAATATGCATGTCTATGCTGACGATAATATAACAATAACATGATTTTTGAGGGCATTATGGTATATTAGCGGCCCTGCAGAAATTATTAACAGCCCAAGGGCTTATTAGCGGCCCGAGACGAAGTCGAGGGCCGCTAATTGGCCCGAGGGCTGTTAATAATTTCTACAGGGCCGCTAATATACCATAATGCTCGCAAAAATAATGTTATTACTATTATTACCAGTGTTACAAAAAATAACTGATTTGGGCTTATGTTGTGTTAAGGCCACAACAGGGTAAGATGTCTTTTTTCTACCCAGTTCATAAATTTCTTCAACCCATACAATGTCGACCTTGAAGTGCTATCAGGCCTAGCGCTTTTTTCTAGAAAGTTCAACTGAGAATCGCTTAAATCACTTGATTGAGACATTTTGAAACGGAGGTGTCGTCTGTTTGTTTACAAATGCGCATCGGAGAGATCAGGGGCGACAATTTGGGGGAATTCCCGTGTCACAAATTGAGTGCATGAACGTCGAAATTAGGAAAGTGATGTAATTTTTCGGCAATGACGGCTTCTTACAATTGCTTCATAATAAAAATAATCTGGATTACTTACCTAATAACAACAATCTAGCCATTGGTAAGAAAAGTTCGGTCGTTTATGAATCATTTCCCTGGTATCGTCGTTTCGATTCAGCTCCTTGCCGATCGAGAACAAGCGGTGATCACGTGATGTAACAATGATGCCAGAGGGCGATTATTTTCATTATCGGCCCGCGGCCCGGAACTTAGGAGATTGCCATGCATTATTTACTTTGAACGCTCGGCATAACAGCGTTAATACACTAGGGAACGCCCTGCAAAGTGGTAATAATTATACAATAACATGATTTTTGAGGGCATGGTTCATTATCGGCCCTACCGGAATGATCAACAGCCCAAGGGTCTATTATCGGCCCGAGACGGAGTCGAGGGCCGATAATAGCCCGCGGGCTGTTGATCATTCCGGTAGGGCCGATAATGAACCATAACGCTCGAAAAGAATTCATGTTATTTTTATTATTATTACCACTAAATCTATAAGTTACTAGTAGATTAACATGATTTTGGAGGGCTGTTAAAACTCCATAATTTCAGGGACGTCATTCGACGAAGCCGGGCCGCGGGCGGATAATGGTATAAATAACCATTATCGGCCCGCGGCCCGGCTATTTTTAGATCCCATGGTCCACTGGGTTACTCCCATTCGGATGAAATCCCTTTGTATTTCCGAACGGAAGTCGACCGCGCGATCGAAACAGAAATATCGAACCGATCGATCTTACTGATTATTTCTTCCAGCAATTCCCTCGTGCGGTTAGCTGTAACAGGGAGTGGTAATAATAGTAATAACATAATTGTTGTCAGGCATCATGATTCATTAGCGGCCCTGCAGCAATGATGAACAGCCCTGGGGCTTATTAATGGCCCTCGACTTCGTCTCGGGCCTTTAATAAACCCTCGGGCTGTTCATCATTGCTGCAGGGCCGCAAATGAACCATAATGCCCTCCAAAATCATGTTATTGTTATATTATCACTACCGTGAGGTTATATATGGATAAGAGGGAGAAAACATCAGATCATCAATCATTTATATATGATTCATCAGAGGTGAACAAAAATGAAGATCATGAAGTTCAACAATAATACTAGTCACTGTCCAGTGTAGTTGGCCCTGAAGAATAATTCACATTTTCATATTAAATGTACAATTATTGAAAGTGGCACCAGGCATTATATTGGGAGCCATCTGAAGTGCCTGTGAATTTGAGTGACTCGTGAACTGATTACAGCTGCCTGTTTCATTTGACTGCTGGTTTGGTTGAGGAACATCAATATTAAAAATTGTACCAGTTGGTGCGTTGGGAGGAATTGTAATTATTCCATCCTCTGAAACCAAGTTCATATGTGGATTAGCAACTGATGCTTCTATGGAATCATTGTCTGTGTGGTTATGATCATCAAACAAACTGTGTGAAATGCTAAATGAACCAGCACCTCCACTGCTTCCACTGATATTCGTATTCTCACTTTCACCGATATTCATATTCTCATACTCTTGGTCGGAATTGACATTCAAGGATTCACTGGGAGTACTCAATGATGCACTGAGGATGTTAGCGCATGCTCGTTTTTGGTGAACAGAGCTGTCAGAAATGTAATGTTTTAAACTTTCAACATTTTTGTGATTAGTGATGCTTCTGATTGTCTCTGTACTAATCCCACCCTGGTACAGATTGGTCACGGTAGCTACTCGTACACTGTGGCAGGTATATTCAGTCGAAAGTCCTGCTTTTGAAGAAATTTGTTGCATCATAGATGCTAGGGTATTCTTGCCAATCGGTTTATTTTCAAACCAGTGTTCATTTGTATTGTATTTAACCCTTGGGTGTTGGAAAAGTCTGTTACAGTTAGGATTTAATTTAGAAACATGAAATTTGAACACGGCAACCCCATCGCCATACATCCTTTGGGTATTATAGTCGATTTCTCTTTGGCGGTTGCCACCTTGGTAGTTTTTGGACTGTAACGTTTCATTCATTTCCACGAATTGGATACCATCCGAGTCTTCAGACAAACGAAAAGTGTCTTTCGTCATTGTTGTCCAACCCTCTCGCCCACGACGGCCGAAGCTATAACACAAGTGAAACCAACAAGCTTCAAGGAGAATTTCAGGTGATTTTTGGTAACTGGATAAGTAGACGCCAATTTTTTTCATGTCTGAATCACTTATTGTTGGCTTGTGCTTTGGCTTGGGATTGCCAGCTTTGAAATAAAGTCGACATCGGGCCTGAAATATGTTGTTAGCACTTGTAAAGTCCTTGTCTTTTATGATATTAATAGGCCTATTGTATGGTGCAGAGGTGATGAACCGGTGGATAGCTGCTCGCACAGACGACAAGCTACTTGGTGTTAGACTTGTTCCAGGTTTCTTTGAACGCACTTCTGCGTAAAACTTTCGCAACAGTTCATTCAATTCCATTGGTGAAATTGTATAGAAATTACATTCTTTCTGTCGCCTTTCCAACCAATCATGGAATTTCTTGACCCCATATTTCGTAGCCAGAGCAGTATTTTGGGGTATTGAACTTTTCTCCAAATTTTGCAAATCAGCTTCACTTAACTCACTTGATTGTGACATTATACCGGTAATACTTTTGGTTTTCAGATTTTAAGAAATCGCATGTGTCGTCTGTTTATCAACAGTCGCCGGTGATATTTATAGACAAATGCGGTCACGTGATGAGTGAGTTGACCTCTCGAACTTTCAAATAAATTACAGCGAAATCTAGAAAGGCAACCGAATGACGAAGCTAAACAATGTGCTAACAACATATTTCAGACACAGTGACTAACTATTACTTACCAAATATCGATAGTAAGATCCCATACGTGTCCCATTTGGAAGGGGTTTCACCTAAACATGTAGCTTTGCGATGAAAAGGAATGAAGAAAATTGCACATTTTTCGAAACAAATCGCGGCAGCCGGAAGCAGAGGAAATTGGGAATTGAATTGAATTGAAACATTACGTCACATGATAAAAGATGTGCATCATGTTACCGGTGGCGGAAATGGCCCGCGGGCCGCGGGCCATATTGAGTCAACTTTTTCAATATTGGCCCGCAGCCCAGTACATCCTGTACAATATGACTTTTGTGCAGCCCCAGAAAATGAAAATATTCGCCAAGGAGTGCCCTGTAAAGTGATAATAATAAGCTTTATCTAGCATTTAAACATGATAGCATTGAGTCTCAAAACAAGGCACCTAATGACATGCTTGCCTGTGTCAGTGAGGTCCGTTCACGACTTCTCGCACACAAGTTTATGATAAATGATAGAAAAACAGAGTTTCTTATCCTCGGCTCTCCCCAACAACGTTGAAAAGTAAAAATTTACAAAATTAAAATCGGTACTGAAAACATCCAAGCAGTACACAGTGTTAAAGATATTGGTTTCTATTAATGAAAACTTATCAATGGACATCCACCTTGTCAGTGTTTGTAAAAAGGCAACACGTTGTCAGTGCCCGTAAAAAGGCAACATTACAACTGTACAAACTTAAACGCATCAGGAAATATTTGGATGAAACCAGTGCCCAATTACTTAATAAATATAGCATGGCTTTGAGTTGATTATGCCAAAATAGTGGTCCTCGAGGAGAGGATAGTCCCGACGCGTAGCGGAGGGACTATTCTCTCCTCGAGGACCACTATTTTGGCATAGTCAACGAAAAGTCATGCTATATTTATTATATTAGATGTGTGTGTGTGGGGGGGGGGGGGGAGGGTTTAAACAGGTAATCTAAGTTAATTATGCCACTCATAGTTCTGGGATAGAGAGGTAGAGAACCAAAACCCCAAGAAACACAATACCATTATCCCATAAACACCCCCCCAACCCCTTTTAATTCTACCCGAAATCCGGCTACGGTAAAAATAAAACCTTTGGCGAAAGATACGATACACATATTTTTATTTCTCCAAACTAAATGTAATAATGTATATGGCAATATGGTCCTTTTCATATAGTCTGACGATAATCTCGGCATAATTTATTCTATTTTATACCATGATTATCTATTTTACTATATATAAAAAGCCTATAACATAAATTTTAGCTTTACACACCAACAGCAGTGAACACGCCAGCAATGGGATTTCAGTTGTTAAAATTTACACTACAGTGGAACTACATCAAAGTTGACCTTTGGTGATCTCGCCTTGAATGCAAACTTGTCTAAATTTATCACTCGTCACCTCATGAAGGGTGAAATGAAACAGGTAATTAAGGATAACGTTTTTAAATAAGTTTACCCCATAAGATACCAAAAATTAACAGACATGCATTGTCTCATGTTAATAAAGCTTCCATAACTCGAAATAGTATGTTATTATGTTATTAAAATGAAAAAGGCCCCGTAATTTGCGCGTTTCATTTTCTGTTTTGTTTCGGCGATAAAATTGCAAGTGGAAGTACCGCCCACCGGTGCTCATGTAAACAAAAACGGAATCGCACGTGTGAATATAGATTTATTTAATATTTAAACTCTTATTAAACTGACGATCATGGTATAAATAAAATATACCCAACGTAGCTTGGTGTACCAACTGTTCGCAATCCGTGGTGAAGTGGTGTTAACCGCGCGACAAAGGCTCGCGGTTAACACCACTTTACCACTCGTGGTGAACATTTGGTACACCAAGCTACTATGGGTATATTCTATATATATATCTTCTTGTTTGATAGAGCTCATCGATAAGACAAAATAGATTAAATGCTGATATTAGAGGATTGAGGCAAGATACAGGGTTTACACATGTGGGGGATTCTGTGGATATCAGTGGCATTATTTGATAGATTACAAGGTTTTTGATTCAACCGACATGAGTTACAATTTAACATATATGCAATTAACCGGTCCGATTTACACTAAACGTGGGCGAATGTTTTCTTTTTGGAATTATTTAATGTTTTGAAATGTTGATAGTGATGATTTGTAAAACTGAGTAATTGTCAATTCTCGAAAATCGGTCTGGGATCGGGGTGTAAATGTGAACTGACATACAGAATTAAAGGCAACCTTTTGGGGGTTGTTGTTAGCCCAGTCGACAGAGCATTTATGGCTAGGCGATTGGATGCCGGACATCTGGGATCGACTCCCGGCAGGGCCAACTTCAGAAAAACTTCACAATTTTCAGTTCAGTGGCTCGGACCCAGCACTATGCGTGCTGGAACTCCTGCATGAAATAGGCGACATAAAATTAAATTCAATCAGTTACTTCTTCAAACAGATCTTCTATTGGTTGAGATGCCCGTGTTTATAAGCTGGGACCATAGACATTATATATATTCAGTATTGTGTTTTGTGCCTGGTACTGTATATGTCGGAGAGTCACGGGCGAGTGTGTGGGGAAATGTGTATGTATGAGAGAACTGGATGTGAGGGTCTCTTATGGAGGATGTCAGTAAGGCATCCTTGGGTGCGAGGTGGAATCAGGGAATTCGCGTATAAATGTTAATACAATTCTTTGCCCTATTAGTTTACGTTTTTTTCATGTACATCAATTGACTCGTATATATATAACTATATATATATAACTTTATACAGGAAAAAGATTCTAAAAGATACCAGTTTCAAACAATTCTTTATATGTCTGTATTATTCATAGTAATCCACATTTACATAGGATACAAAAAATCTTTGGTCAGTTTTACACTAAGTACAAAAACTTCGATAAGTACTTTCGACACTTAAAGTCTCATCAGACCGACATTTTAAAAAATCTTTGGTCATTTTTACACAATGTACAAAAACTTCGGTAAGTACTTTCGACACTTAAAGTCTCATCAGACCGACATTTTAAAATGTCGGTCTGATGAGACTTTAAGTGTCGAAAGTACTTACCGAAGTTTTCGTACATAGTGTAAAAATGACCAAAGATTTTTTGTATCCTATGTAAATGTGGATTACTATGAATAATACAGACATATAAAGAATTGTTTGAAACTGGTATCTTTTAGAATCTTTTTCCTATATGTCATACTTGTGTGGACAAACTTTTGTTCTATTATAATTAACTTTATATATATATATACCTTGTGCCATACCTAGTTGTCTTTGTAGTATAATTAAAGTTATCTTAGCTTATCTTATATTATTTCATTAAATATTGTAAGTCGTCTTATATTCGTGCGAGGAAAAGGTATGAATTGACCAATCGCTAGATTAGAAATAGGTTTCTAATTTAATTACATTTATTTATTTATTTATTTATTTATTTATTTATTTATTTCTTTATTTATTTCTTTATTTTTTTATTTTTTTATTTATTTATTTATTTATTTATTTATTTATTTATTTATTTATTTGATCCTTTAGATCGTGATGGTACATTCCATGCAAGTTTGGAGCCATCAACTGGTAGAGTCAAAATTCATTACTTTGGGGAAGACTATTCAGCATTTTCAGCGTGCAGCCTTAGGGCTGTAAGTTGAAAATCTTGAATGGTATGCCAAATTATTCACTGAGCAACTATCTACTTGATCATTGGAATGACAATTTAATTCACCAAGTAACTATCTGCTTTATGATTGGTCTAACAATTTAATTCACTGAGCAACTATCTACTTATGATTGGTCTGACAATTCCATTCACTGAGCAACTATCTACTTATGATTGGTCTGACAATTTAATTCACTGAGCAACTATCTACTTATGATTGGTCTGACAATTCCATTCACTGAGCAACTATCTACTTATGATTGGTCTGACAATTCCATTCACTGAGCAACTATCTACTTATGATTGGTCTGACAATTTAATTCACTGAGCAACTATCTACTTATGATTGGTCTGACAATTCCATTCACTGAGCAACTATCTACTTATGATTGGTCTGACAATTTAATTCACTGAGCAACTATCTACTTATGATTGGTCTGACAATTCCATTCACTGAGCAACTATCTACTTATGATTGGTCTGACAATTCCATTCACTGAGCAACTATCTACTTATGATTGGTCTGACAATTCCATTCACTGAGCAACTATGTACTTTATGATTGGTCTGACAATTTAATTCACTGAGCAACTATCTACTTATGATTGGTCTGACAATTCCATTCACTGAGCAACTATGTACTTTATGATTGGTCTGACAATTTAATTCACTGAGCAACTATCTACTTATGATTGGTCTGACAATTCCATTCAGTGAGCAACTATCTACTTATGATTGGTCTGACAATTTAATTCACTGAGCAACTATCTACTTATGATTGGTCTGACAATTCCATTCACTGAGCAACTATCTACTTATGATTGGTCTGACAATTCCATTCACTGAGCAACTATCTACTTATGATTGGTCTGACAATTCCATTCACTGAGCAACTATCTACTTATGATTGGTCTGACAATTCCATTCACTGAGCAACTATCTACTTATGATTGGTCTGACAATTCCATTCACTGAGCAACTATCTACTTTATGATTGGTCTGACAATTTAATTCACTGAGCAACTATCTACTTATGATTGGTCTGACAATTCCATTCACTGAGCAACTATGTACTTTATGATTGGTCGGACAATTTAATTCACTGAGCAACTATCTACTTATGATTGGTCTGACAATTCCATTCACTGAGCAACTATCTACTTATGATTGGTCTGACAATTTAATTCACTGAGCAACTATCTACTTATGATTGGTCTGACAATTTAATTTATGAATTCAGGTCGCATCGTGTTCATGGACGTGAAAAGCGGCATTTCGTTTCAAAGGGTTAATTAAATGGCTATTTATCACTGACAGATTCCACGCCAAATTGGAAATGTATTAGCTACTAATGTTCCTGGACAAAACTTTTCATTCGTTTAACAATTATCCACCCGAATATTCAAATCAACTTCCTAATCGCCTGTTTAGTCCGGGAGTGGGAGGGTGGAACCTTGTTTTGCCGGATAAAGTTTTTTTCTCTCTTGATTCTTGTAGCCTAGCGGTCCCTTATCAAGAATCAAAAGGGTGCCAGACGGGCTGGGTTGGGCAACTCTAGATATTAACCCCTTTCTTCCGGAACGGCAGAAAATGTGGTCTTTCACAGATAAACAGTAAATACTCGTATGAATTCTGCCAACTTTGTCATCACTGGCATTTTTTTACCTGTATGTTCACATTTCTATCATAACTGAATGTATTAACCCTTTACCCAACACAACATTACAGAAAAATGAACGAAATCTCGCATTTCAAGAAATTTTTCAAGAATATTTTTATGAATATATCTCAATGAAACCATGCAAATATGGATATTATTGGAATCGGCTACTTCAGCCAATTCCAATAATACCCATATTTGCATGGTTCTATTGAGAACACTTCATTATATTTACGTCTTGTAAAGCCACATCCCTGTACAGTTTCTGGGCATTTTTTTTTGGTCGTTTTGTTTGGTAAATGTGTCATTCTTAGATAAATACGATGCGATGAAACTTGATGATTTCTCCATGGTTTAGCTGAGGGAGTATGTAAAAAGCATATTGAGGTAATGAAGGTCTAATTTACCAAAGCCAATGACAGCTCAGAATACCGTGTGTGCATAGCTACTTGAAAAACTGACGCATAATTGAATGCTGTAATTCCTTAGCAAAGAGGCAAAACTACGGGAAACTTCCTGCAGAATGGTTTGGAACCAGTGCAGTATGATTGTTGCATGATGGCTTAGTTCGGGGCTACTGTTGTCTTGCACAGCCTACCCTGAAGCATGCACAAAACATGGTGCAAGCCAAGCTTTTCTCCCTACAACTGCATCTCTTGGTGCTACAGGGGGGTTCACTTTTGCAGTCACATTTGATCATATCCAAGATGTAATCTGGAGCAGGCTTTCTGTCATCTGGCACTGCAACTGGGTTCATTGACTTGTTGTCAGGGTCTTTTTTCCAGCCCCACTCTTCTGGATTCAGTTCCTCTGGGTTTGCAGTTACGGATCGCCACAACACTGCCTGGAAATGTGCTCTCTTCACATTTTCAATGAAAGCCTCTCTGGTTGGCGGAAGAGCAGCCAAATTCGGGGAAGATGTGTAACCCTTCCCGCTCTTCTTTCCCCAAACAAGCAACCTTGTGTGTGACATATCTGTGATGTCCTTTATGCCATAACAGGCTGAAATGAAGCATGTGGCTTGGTCAATCACTTTGTGAAGTGGTGCATCCATGTTTCCAATGGCTGACAAGTCATATCCCATTTTCAAAGTTTTGATCACAGTGCCCTTTCCAACTCCAAAGTAACTTGCGACGGTGTCACACCCTGACACTGCATGAGCGGGAAGTAGATTGCTGACAATGTCCTTGTGCTTCTCCCCTGTTGCTTTGATGTCAATGGATGCCCTTTCTTGGCTTGGCGATGCCATGGTGAGAGGTAGATCGAGTCCAACCATTTGATAGTGGTGAAGGAGAAGAACAAAAACATCTGTGTCATCTGAAATGACAGAAATGTGACGAGCATCCAGAGCACAATGGAGAACCTGCTGGATTATTATGATGTCTGTTTCCTCTTGCTCTGTCCTTAGATCATAGCGAATTTTCCTCTCCTCCATCTGCACCTCCATGGGGCAGGTTTCCTCCCCAGTGACAACCAGCTTGTGTTTCCTAGTCGCGTTGTTGTGAAATAACCGGTCCTGCAACAGATCCTCACAGATGATTCGCATCAGCTGTTTTTTATTTTCCACTGCTGACAAGACAACTTTCTGCGCAGGCAGCTTTGTAGTCCGCAGCAGGTGATGTTTCTTGGAGACCCCTGTCTCCCGGCCATCTCGAGTTGTCGACTTAATGCTGTATTCATGATACCTATCGAAAATGAGGTAGACGTCGCTACTGGATAGGTAGACAGAGATCCGTTTCTTGACATTGACTATAAAATCCGCAACTGTACCATCAGCTGGCCAGTGTATAGTCCAGAGCAGGGCCGATCCATCTATAACAGTGGCATCTGCCTCACCAGCATTCCTCTGCGAAACTTCGACCTTGAGTGACTTCTTCAGACTTGCCTTTGCCTTGCATACTCTCATCCCATCATTTGAGAACATAGAGGATGGGACTGGTGCAAGCTCGTATGAAAAGACATCCTTCACATCCATTTCTCGATCGCTTGACAACAATGCGATGACCCTGGAGTATATGGCATTAAGGTCGTACACCTTGGCATCCCCGATCTGGACAGACTTTGCTAGTGTCCCCAACGTCTCAACCTTCTTTGAGATCGTTTCATTAAATCCTTCTGGCCATGTTCCCTCGTAGTTTTGTAACATCTTCTCCCCGATGGTTACTGCATCGTAAACATTCACTGATACAGGGGCAATTTTTCCGCTGATGATATTAACCAGCCTACCCTTAGGGTGGTCTCTTGGATCTAAAGGGTCCATGCAGAGGTTGAGCTTCTGTCCTTGGCATCAGCCTGGATCCTTGCATCGCCCTCCTCCTTGTGGTATAGCTGGACTCTGGTGGAATCTGTCTCCTGTTCCTCCATCTCCTTCATTCTAGATTCCAGCTCGCAACAGATGTGGCGACTTAGAGCCCATATCCGCAGTGCATTGGCCTTCAGTGTAATGCCAATGATGCCTCCAGCGCTGTGGCCAAACCTCATGAAAGTTGATTCTATGAACTGATCACTCCATAGCCCGTTCCATATACCCTGAATGTGCCTGGTCACATGCTGACCCTTAAGAAATAGGCATCTGACATCATTTAGAAGTCGCTCCATCTGTCGGAGATAGTACAATCCATATCTGGCATAATTCACATGATTGGCCGCAGAGTAGTACGGGAGCATCTTGCGAAATGTTGTCAGATGAAGGAGCCAGTCACCTTCACGTTCTGCCCTAATGTACGTCATCATCAACAGAACAGGCTTCACCAAGACGTCAATCCATAGTTTCCCAGTCTTGCTCTCACTAGCAATCTGTTCTAAGGCATCAGACTATCTGCATTCTCAAAGTCATGACCTCCAAAGAGACCACGAAGCACCTCTTCAGCCAACATTCGAAGGGCACGCACATTTTGCGGAAACTTTTTGCCGCTCATCATCTTCTGTACCCCTCCGAAAACCTCTGATAGGATATCAGAAAGTCCACTTTCCACCATTAATGATCCTACAGCCCCAACAAAACTCATCAGCGCATGCACACCCCCAAGGCGCAAGTACATATCTTTGAATCTCTCTGGCTGATCCCATTGGACTTGCACTGCCACTCTATAAAGCTGTTGGTCACATGTCATGACACTGAAGTTCTGGCCAGTTTGAAGTGTAAGCTCTTGAACCCTTACCATAGCAGTCAACATGGTGTCCGAATCAGAAGGCTTCATGTCGATCAGAGGCAAGTAGATGGCCTTTGTCTTGGGTTCTAGAAGATGACCTTGCTCTCTGCTTAGTTTGGTGTTGTACCCATGGAATTCAGGCCAGTTTTCCTTTTTCAGAATATCTTGGAGAAAGTTGTGATTGACTTCGGAAGCTCTCTTTTCCGATATTGCTTGATGGGCAAGTGACTTTAGGGTTGGAGCTGTTTGGCCGGCAAACGAGGAAGGCATCTTTGGCTGCTTTGGTCCCTGGTAGCGATGAATGTCAACATTATAATGAACCTCGGAGGAATCGTTGTGGGGAATCCTTGTGATCTTGGAATGGCTGGATTCATCTTCTGCCTCTGATTGGGTCTCAGAATACTGTGTAAGCAGGATTGCAAGTGAGTGTGTAGACTGTCTACCATTTTGCGATGATATTTCGGCATCAAAGTTGTCAACAACACCCTGAACTAAACCATCAGCAGCATTTGATATGCCCGACATTTTCATATCTGCAACAGCAGCTTTGGCTGCTGATTTCCGGAAGCGTCGGTATTCCGTGTACGAACTACACACACCGTAGGAATACAAGCTATTTTTTATTGATGCGCTTTTTGGATTCTCCCATTTTACCCGCTAGGCCTATCTGTAATGTAGTGGCTTGTCCCTTTACAACACTTGTGACAATATTACCAATCAACAATGCAGGAAGAGTGTCATCTAGTTTAGATGACACCCTTGCCAACAATTTCAACAAAAAAGCACTACCCGACCCTTTGATAAGGGTCTTACTAATGTCAATGTCATAGTGTTCGTTGTCAATGCGAATGTCTTTCAAATCTTCACGGATACATTTACTGGCTTTTGTCAGGACAGTCTCTGTGTCATCCTCTTCGTTGTTTACAAGTCTAAGAATCTTGGAGGCACAACTACGGAATGCAACAATATCAGCGATGCCAGGTGAGGACAGCACCAAGAGTTCATTACCAAAGACCTCTTTTACTTTAAAAACTAATGTTCGGCGAGAGAGTTCAGTCCCTTCGAAGTTTGTGTAGGCTTCGAAGAGTTCAACAGAGTTCCATGTCTGTGACCTGTCATTTTTCAGCATTTCAACAACTGACAGGAAAGCTTTGTCTTCCTCCATATCCTCTTCAGAATTAGGGACAGGGGCTTTGCCAGGGAGTGACTGGAGGGACGTAAATCTTTGTCTACAGTCAAGATGGTATCGAGCCTCTTCAGCATGAAGGTCACACAAAACACCCTCAAGACGAAGATTAACTCTGGACGCAGCAGTATCATTTCGCTTTGAACAAAGTTCTATCAGAGACTCTTTCTTATCTAACTCGCAAAAGACAAATGCTGGCCTCCATCTGTCAGGGTGTTTCTTATCTTTTTCAACATCACAGTCTTCTCCACAGAAAAGACAATGCTGCTTAAAGTTGGAATGTTCTGCAGAGTCACCTGACAACGAACGTCGTGTTATTTTCCGTGGGATACTCTCATCACGTGCTGCTTCTGAGCGCCGTTTATGACGGTCCTGGTGATCCTTCGAGGTGTAGGAAGAAACGCAACTTCTATGACACCACAAAGTCAACTTTTCATTCTTCTCAAACTCATCTGCGAGCTCATAGTGCTTTTCATCACCATAGAGTTTGCTGCACTTGATGATGTTCTTTATTCTCACTGGCCCAGCTTTAACCCAGTCCGTCCTGTTCTCGCAATCAAACTTCCATTTAAAGTAGCATTCCCGATCACTAGCTTCAGATTCCACGCTTGTCAAACCTGTAAAAAAGAGCAAGACTTTCAATTCATTTGCTTACGATGTTATTCTATTTATCAAAGTCTAAGTCTAGTCTCATTGAAGTGACTAATACACTGTAGTGGTATCGGAACACGCCAAAGAATGATCGACCGAGAGTTCGTGAAACAGCTCCCGCAGAGGGGTTCAGTTCCATTCCTCATAGAAGAGATGGCAGCTCATACTAATTAGAAATATAGTGGGAGATGAAAAGCACTTTATATTAAATTGCCCAAAATATAACACTGCTAGAGATGAATTACTACAAACTACTATGACTACTTTGAGTGAACCGAACCTGTCTAAATTTTCGTTAACATCTGAGGGTTGAACAATTCAAAAATTAAATAGTTCGTGCTCAGAATTTGTGCCATGAAGTTAAAACTATGTACATATAATCAGAATAAAATTGACAAATTATTTGTAACAGCGTGGCTTCTTTTCATCAAAGTATAAGCGGCTCCAAAGGCTACCTATTGAGCAACAAAGATTGGAAGGGCTAAATACGGCCTGCTGAGGGCAGAAAATAGCCAGGTAGGGGTTAATTCTGATATCCTAGGCATATTATTGTTTTAAAAACATAAAAAACAAGAACATGCATAGCAATAAAGCATTTTTGTAACTTTGGTCCAAAATATCTAGGTAGGAAAGGGCGAAATCAACATTTTATTGATTTTTAGCGTAACCCGCAGAAAGGGGTTAATATCTAGAGTTGCCCAACCCAGCCCGTCTGGCATCCTCTTGATTGTTGATAAGGGACCCCTAGGCTACAAGAATCAAGAGAGAAAAAAACTTTATCCGGCAAAACAAGGTTACAGGAAATTAATGGTCTTCACTCCCGGACTAGTTCTATCATTTGCAAATTGGGATTTTATTATATCTGCGAAAATGTAATTAGACTTGCCAACTGTCAGGTCGACCTGACTGGCACATAATAACCAGGTACATGATCCAATATATTTTTTATCGATATAATAATAGACTGTCGCGTGTCCCGCGGTTTGAAGGCCGTCCAGAAGGACTTCCCAATGCGATTCACAGCATAATTCTTTTTTGGCAAAGGAAAAAAGTGCGTGACTGTTTGCTTCATTTTGTGTTGAACAACACAAACATTTGACCTTCCTTGGGAATAAATTCCATTTCCTGATCTACACCGAAGCACGTGAATGGCTGATAATTTTTTTGTCATTGGAAGAGATTTACAGGAAAGTTACCCCCCCCCCCCCCCCTCCCACACACTTAATTTTCCAAACTAAAATTGTCAGTAAATTTAACACTAAGTGTATGGGAATTTCGTATGAAAAATTGAAATTTCGAAATATTATTGCAGTTGTATCATCGATACGCGCGTCATTTCACAAACTTCATTTTCCTGTAGGGTAGTATAAAAATTCAGAAGCTGTTTTTTTACAATTTTTTTGTTCGCTATTATTTATTCTCTGTTTAAAACTATTTAAAAAATAAGAAAACGATGTTTTCCCAGTATTTTGATGTTCGGTTACTTTTGTCTGTTCATTATATCAACGATGTGCGCATAGGGACATATAAAACGTGTATTGTCCTTTCCATTAATACAAATGTCTGGGAGGTGAGATTTGCTAATCGTTTTCCTGGAAAGAATAAAATCTTGCAAATTACTGTAAAAACACATTCGATAATCAAAGCGCCAAAGTAGACGGTTACTTAGTTGCTACTAATTAGCCTGCCGTGAAGAGCCAAGTTTCCCTTTGTAACTTTTAATAAACGAAAACAACAGACAGCTCCGAGAGCTGTCTGTTGTTTTTGTTTATTAAAAGTAACAGAAGGAAACTTGGCTTTATTTTCTACTGAAGCCATAGATGTTTTCTCAACAATTACATGCTTCAAAATTGGACCTTCCTCATCCGACTAATAATGCCAGGGGAGATAACTTAATAGAAAACCCATTTTCACGACGAGAAAAATCAGGGATGACGGCAAGTTCAGTGAGTTCGACAATTTTATCTGGAAATAGTCCATTTCTCGTTTCTTAGTTTCTAAAACAGATTATTTATTATTTATTTAATTATTATGGTTTAATGACACTTTAGCAACCAAGGCCATATCGTGACGGTGACAGTTTTATGGGTGGAGGAAGCCAGAGTACCCGGAGAGAACCACCGAGCAACGACGAGCAGCTGCCAGCTCCCCAACATCGTAACTCCGCACTGCAGCACAGGTTCTAAAACAGATAGCAACCTATCTTGTTGATTTGTACTTTTTTAACTATTATAGTCGGTTTATCGGTTACTGAAGTGTTTTCAACCGGTTTGAAACTTTGAACTACGACTAAGTCTTTTGTTTCATTCACCCCCCCCCCCCCCCCGCCCCCAACCCCCATTTATTCTGCCCTGGGTTCCAGTAAATTCGATTCAAGTAAGATATTTCCTTACTAAGAGCGAAACTCACTACAAATAGGCACTTCCAAAATCGTCCGTTTTACATTAAAAACTAGATTTATATACACTGGTGGTTTCTATAAACAACTTTTTAAATATACAAACAAAAATATGCATAATTTAGGAAACCCGGTGGCTCAGTGGTTACGGATTTGAACTTAAAGGCGAAGGGTCCACGGTTCGATCCCCGCCAGGAGTAACTGCGTTGTGTCCTTGGGCAAGGCACATAATCCCAATTGCCCACCGTATACTAAGGCGTACTGCACGTTGATGGTGCACTTGTCTACAATCAATGCTAACCCTACTTGTGTGGAGTTAGTACGTCGGGGAGTCTGACAGTTGCTCGCTGTTACTCGGTGGTTCTCTCTGGGTGCTTCGGCTTCCTCCGCCGGTAAAACTGTCCGACCCGAGGTGACCCTGGCTGTTGAAAGTGTTGTTAACCCTTTAGCAACGCGGACGATATCAAAATTTATTATTTTAAATATAATGTTTTCAAATTTTTCAAAAAAAATCAACAAAACCATATCATGTGACCCCGCGTTGGAACGAGCTCGTTCCAACGAGGGGTCACATGATATGGTTTTGTTGAAATTTTTTGAAAAATAATATTTTTTCAGCTACTCAGTTTGCATATTACGCGGGCGGATGCGGGCGATTCGTTTGGGTAAAGGGTTAAAAACCCAATTAATAAATAAACGTGACTTAGCACAAGCTGCAGGAAACATGAAATGAATAATGACAGATTGTTATTGTATAATAAAGATTAAAATAATTCCGATAACTACGTGATTTGTTGCAAATGCATGGCGGATAATTAGCTTGAATACTCATTTAACGGGCAAGAGAAAACGTTCTGAAACCTTCAAGTGTTTTTCAGAAAAACGAAATGTCGGAGGGTTTAGGCTGGTTGAACAAGAAAGGCAGAATAGAGGCATGTGGAGATTTCGTTTTCTTTTTTAAAGTAATTCTGAAAAATGTCAACAATAAAATGGAACATCAAGGACCGAAAAAAGTTCTGATTAACCGATGTTCGGCAATCGCATCTGACATCGGACGACTTTAAGGGGCTATATAAGTAATGGAATTTTGTTTATTCTGAAAATTCTCACCTCTGATATTCCTTAAATTCAGATTAAATATACACAAATTATACATCAAAATGAAGGTTGGAATGTATAGAATACGAAACACATATGTAATCAACTCATAGAGTTGACAGCAGGCACCACTGGTTCCTGGAAGTCTGCTATCGTATTCGTACCAGAACTGATAATAAAATAATATTTCGCGAGAACTCGTGGCCAAATGTGCTTCAGATATTCAGTAACAAAGCTCGGCATTCCAGGCTTGGCAATTTCAGGAGAGCGATTTTTTAGCTCTCCTTACTGCCCTCCTGAAAGAATTAAGGAGAGCGAAAAATTGCCCTCCTAAATATTTTGGTTTGGGATGATTGAGATTACATGTATTATGCTCACATTAAATTTTTGTTGTAAAGCAAAAATGTAATTTAACTTCGAAAACACATAACATCACGTAATTTCATTTTGAAAGTGGTTTAGTAGTAAAAGGTAATGGCTGCAACCATACCCAAACACAGTTGCAATCATTTGAAATAAAATGGGTCACAGCAATATTTTTTTTTCTGTCAGTTTCATGTTCAACAACTGACATCACAGTTTGAGGGGTAATTATTCAAGGAATATTGATACTATAATATACTACCATTACTACTATCCTGTCACTTGAAGCACTTGCACCAGGATGTGACTGTAGATTCAAGCAGACCTGTTGTCCAAGAAAGTCATATGCCTACCACTACCACCTTCCAAGAAAGTCATACGCCTACCACTACCACCTTCAGGGGTTGAAGGTGGTAGTGGTAGGCATATGACTTTCTTGGACAACAAGTCTGGGTACACACACAGGTCTTGTCAAGTGTGTGTTCGGTTGTTGAGTGAGACATCTAGATGTCTAAGAGATTTCGCTTTACCTTAGTAAAGTTAATAAAATCACTGATGTAGTCTGTTGGTTTCAGTTTCAATGAGTTTGTTCAACTGGATACTTAAAATGCTGTGTAAAGCTAATTGCTCTCCTAAGCTGATTGAGGAGAGCGATTTTTTGCCCTCCTGCATTTTTCAGAATGCCAGGCCTGGCATTCAGAACACTTTCCAGTGCAGCGCTATTAACTTGTTTCTACTGATGTCGTATTTTTATTTTAGTGTTCACACACTTACATTCTCTTGAGGTCACCAAACCAATCAACCTGACTGTACCGTAACGTTAATCCCATTCTATGCATTCTTCTTCTCTTTTGGTTGATACAAACTGACATCGGCACTCACAATCGGCAGATTGTGTGCATAACTAATCGGCAGATAGATGACGGTCGTAAATCCTAATATGTTAATAACTAGAAAAAAGTAAACAAAAATAATAAATATAACGCCGTTCTCTTTGTACTTAACTTTGAGTTGATTGCAGGTCAAATTTCCTCCAAAATGTTACGGAATTTCAGGCCAAAAATCTTACATCTTAATCCGTTAGCAGGTTATGCTATGCTATATAACACTGTGATAACCTATAAGAAAAGGGTTTGAGGATACTTTGACGCAGTGGCGGCGCTACGGGAGGGAGGGGGGGGGGGCATGGGGGGGGGGGGGGGGCATTTGCCCCCCCCCCCCCAAACGAAGGCTTTGTCCCCCCCCCAGTTGCCCCCCCACCAACCATCTCGCATGCATTTACATCCACCCTCACACACAAACACATTCAGTCACTCTCCCACACACACACACACCCCTCTCTTTTTTTATTCCCAATAATTTCCCATACACACTTAGCCCAAAGCCTCAGGCTAGCTGATGAACACATCCAGGCAGTAGAGATTTAAAGACTCGGATGCAGATACTTATAAGTTATAATTAAGTTATGAGCCAACAAAGGCATGTCTATCCATATCCCTTGTCTAAAAAAATTCATGGATTTCGCATTATGACAGACGGGCATTATGACTCTCTCTCTCTCTCTCTCTCTCTCTCTCTCTCTCTCTCTCTCTCTCTCTCTCTCTCTCTCTCCTCTCTCTCTCCCTCTCCCACGCACAGACCCACCAGACGCGGATCCAGGATTTTTTGAAAGGAGGACCGCTAATTACCATTACATTTAGTCGAAACTTGGACCCAAAGTCCGTAATATAATTTTTTGGTTTGGTACGTCCACAGGACGTACCAAACCAAAAAAGTATATTACGGACTTTGGGTCCAAGTTTGGACTACCTCATAACAAAGTAATGATATGATCCTTTACGTATTTGCCCCCCTTCATGGGAGGCTGCCCCCCCCCCCGCCCCCCTAGTTGCCCCCCCCCCCCCCACAAAAAAATTTCTGGCGCCGCCACTGCTTTGACGCGTACTCAGTTCCACTATGTCGACCATGCAGATTACACCGTAACAGAATTTTAGGCAAAATAAATAGAAATAACTAACGCGCAATCTCGCTCTCTTTGTACATTATAATACATACAGCCACGCTAAATTAAATTATAACAACTGCATGAATGTAATATACTGAGTCAAAAGAGAAAGAATAATAGAAACAAATGTGACAAAATAGCATAAAGGATGAAATATAATAGTTCTAATGTTGCATGTTTGTGGACAAGAAGTCGTGCAAAGAGTTTAATGACATGTTGTTGTCCACCAAACCGTATACAATTTTGCTACGGATTTCAAAATAGCACGTGCTACCCGAGAATGTCAAATTGAATGGCATTCGAAGTAGGCGTCCATACTACATACCAATTCTTACCCAGTGTCATCGTACTGTCAGAATGGAATGGGCACGTGAGCGTGTTCGCTGGACTCGGCAGCGTTGGAGCACAGTCCGCTTTAGTGATTAATCACGATTTTGTCTACGGCGCGCTGATGGTAGGGAAAAAGTGTATCGCCGACGAGGAGAACGGTTTTCTGATCCTTGCGGGCGGGAATGCGACCGTTTAAGCGGGGTAGTGTAATGGTTTGGGTAGGAATTTCCTTACACCATCGAACACAATTGATCTTCATTGATTGTAATCTGAATGGACAGCGATTCTTAACGCTGTTATTGTCCCTTTGTTCAACGCTAACGTCGGATTGCAGTTATTCCAGCAAGACAATGTCCGATGTCACGTGGCGCGTATCGGTCGTGACTTTCTTGAGGAGCAGAGCATCGAACTTCTTCCCTGGCCCCCATTTTCGCCAGATTTGTCGCCAATCGAGCATCTTTGGGATCGATTGGACCGTCGGGTACGACTTCATGATCCTCAGGCGTTATGCGATTTATGTAATGTTCTACGGCAGGAGTGGTACGCAATACCACAGGGTGACATCCAGAGACATATCAGGTCCATGCGCCGTCGATGTCTTGCCATTCAAGAGGCAAACGGTGGGCATACACGCTATTGACTGCATGTGTGAACTTTTCAATTCACTCCATATCTGAATTGCGACGTCCTGGCGTGACGCTGGCAGCAGTAAGAACATGAAATTATGCAAATTCATACAGCTAGACAAGAATTACAATAATTTGTTTGGGATTAAAGTTGATAATACTAAAGAAATTGATCCTCAAAGTTTATTATACTTTCTTTTTTGACTCAGTATATAAGATACACGACTGAACTACATTAAATTCCTAACCCGACCAGTCAGGAAACAGTTAGGAATTTAATTTATATTGTATTATTTCGTCGTAACCCGTAGTTCAGTCGCGTATTTTACATTTGAAGTAACCTCCGCGTAACCTAAATGATCGTTCGCGAGTTATGTCCAGGCCTGGAATTCCGATCTTGCGGTCCTATATCAAATTCTACACGGCGGTATAAGTTAAATCGTTTCTAGTTGACACGAAAAACGTGTTTCTGTTGGTCCAATGCCACCCGTTGTTCACAGAACATTTTACTTTCTCTCCTTCGCATTTCTTTGGGCCATTGACGGATTTTCTTACCCCAGCATTGTAAGTTATTGTGATACTTGAAACATATTTTTATTTGCGAAAACTATTGAGCAAAAAGGGATAGGAGGACAAATGCTTTCCACTTAGTAAAATCTCCGCTCCCATAACATGAATACAGAAAATGTTACAAGGGCGAAACAAACACGTTTTTGAAATTCATAATGTAAAATAAACTATTTGAATGGGTTTATATATATATATATATATATGTGCGTATGTGTATACATAAATATGAATATGTAGCACTAAACAAAGACAGAAAAAAGGAGAAAGAAAGAAAGAAAGAAAAGCTGTTGATGTCCCTTTTGCATTCTGTATCTCTCTCGTGATGAATTCATGGTAACATGGTCCGAGGTTTGCGGCTCGGAGCTTATGTTCAGCCGAGACGCAAAGCGTCGAGGATTAACATACGCACCGAGCCGCAAACCTCAGACCATGTTACCCGTCATCTCGTCACAATAACGTATATGTTCCAATAACACACTGCCCACAGCCCAAACCTTACATCGTGAAACACGAGAGGCTTATGTACTAAACTTGTGATCGTTAAAAGCTGCCTTGTTCAAGGCAACGTTTAACGATCACAGGTTTAGTAAATAAACATCTCGTATACCCCCACGACGTCACTGGATAAATAATCAGTAAACCAGATAAACTCATTCCATCTCAGTTCAAATCGTAAATTGGTTTGTAATTTAAACAACGCTTCACTCGTAACACCGCCTGCTACACGTGTGAAAAATCCAGAAGAATGAAGCGGCTTGCTAGTCACTCCATTGATGAAGCAATTACAAAACGGGCGACGTCATTTCAAATATCTCGTCCGGTGACGTCAGACAGTAGAATTTGCTACTGAGCCGTAAACATGGAAGAAACTACGCCAGCTCTCATCCAATCAGAGGGCAAGCATTTTACTCTTATTGGAACATAAAATATTGAAAGTGTTCTTTTTAAACACACTGCTGTGGTTGGTATCAATGTTTACGAATCAGCCTTTTTGTATTGTAACTTCTACCTTTGACACAATTACTTGTAAATGTAAAATAACTAAAAACACGTTAAGAACAATATGTCTAAAAAATGTTGTTACGCTTTTCTTTAACGACTGTTGAGAACTATTTCCGACATCCATATGCGAACTTCATACATTTAAACACACCCATCCAACATTCATGCTGCGATAAAGCAACAGCTATTTCATTTCAATTCTTTTAATTTAATTTAGCGTGGTTGCGTGTATTATAATATACAGTGAAAAGGCCGAAGTCTCCACCATTTATATTATGCAGTCGTATCAACCGTTGTGCGAACAACAGTTTTATTTTCGATACTATCAGTTGCACCGTGTTTCAGTAGGGTGTACGGGTCTGCACTACCCTTAGGAGATCCGTATTTCCTGAGGTTAAAAGCCAACGGAAATACGAATCTCAGAAGAGTAGTACAGGCCCATACACCCTGCTGAAAGACCTTGTGGCAACTTTATTATCTGCCCCTTCAGAGTGTCGGGTTTTGTTTTATTATATAACCCCCAAACGGTATTCCAGTGACTAAAACATTGATAAATAGAGGATATGGAATGAGTGTTTTTCTCATATAATATTTATGAAACGAGTCTTAGAATTTTCCGTTTTGGCGAGCCTCTGGCGAGCCCAAGCAGAAAATTCGGACGAGTTTCATAAATATTATATGAGAAAAACACCCATTTCATATTCAATTTATCATATGACACACACACGCACAAATTAGCCACTTAGTATGACTTTTTAACCCATCACCTAACTTTGCAGACGGCACTTGTAAAAAACATCCTCGTATAACTAAAACTTTTCATTTTTTGCTTCCAAAACATAGGTTATGACCCCTCATTGGAACGAGCTCGTTCCAATGAGGGGTCATAACCTATGTTTTGGAAGCAAAAAGTGAAAATATAAAAAAATGAATGGCTTTTTTCTTGTAGGTAAAAGATTAATACAATATAACCCACCCTAAATAGGACAGATAACGTAAATTCTCTCTACTGAAATTCTTCAAATGTCACCCAGTTGTATTTTGTTTAGCCAATCAAATTGTCCAGTTTTGAAATTGACCAATGAAAGCTCCTAACTCTAATTATGCAAATTATGAAAATGTGGCCCAGTTTTATTTTGTTCAGCCAATCAAATTGTCTAGTTTTGAAATTGACCAATGAAATTGACGGAAGGCTTTATTTATCACTGATCAATATGAAAACAAAATTTCAAATGTTTTAAAGTGAACAAAACGGACGAGTCATATGATAAAAGTAATAATTAGATAAACTGAAAGAAACGTACCTTTTCTTCATTATTGAACAAGAACGATTTGGAGTTATTTCACTTCGATTGAGCTCAAACATTTGAAATACTTCAACGACACCGGGAAATGAAGCGTCGTTATTATTGTGGGACACAAGTTGACTTAAAACGTGTTGTATTCGATAAAGTGGTGCGTTGTGTGTCTTGGAGAATCGGGGACTCTATCTATATTCAAACTTACACAAGTGCTTTAATAAGTTTCCCTGTAGAGACAATTCATATAACGAGATAGGTTGCATGTTTTTCGAAACCACAACGGATTTGTAGTGTAGAATCACCACAACAGAATCCCTCTTCTCACCTGTAAAATAGGACATTGGGGGTATGTACACATGATTCATTTTAAGTTTTCGGAATATTCTCATGAAACAATAATGTTCTCATTTTGTTTGTGAGGCTGAATGTTTATTATTACTGACGAAAATGCTTGAGGCGATGGGTAAAAGGAAAATCGGCGAAGTGTATCATAGAGTGGCTGTGAACCAATTTTAGCTGTCACGTGATATTCTCATACACCCCGTTGAATTTCGCACAACACGGTGTAGTTAAATGTATCGTCCTGGATGCATTGCTGACTGACCAATCAGGAAGCTTGTATAATTTTAAAAGGGAAAGGGTAATAAAGGCTGAAACACGTGGTCTCGAATACTCACGAGGTAAATTAGTGTAAACAACCCACGTGAATACGTATTTATAAATTAGTTTATCAATATTTTAATGAATGTATCCTTGCTAAGTTTTATCACCGACTCACCTTTCAGTAGATTGATTTGGTGTAACTGGTGCATAGAATTCGACTATTTAAAACCACACCTGAAGTTATTACAGTTTAATGGCAACAGTCGGACACGTACACAACTTTTTTGAAAAGTTGTAGAGACAAAGTAAAAGCATTTATACGATAGGAAAATTATCCATTGAGTCATGAAAATCTCATCAAATCTCACCTCAAACAATCATTTACACGTAAATCGGATATCATTAAAGAAAATAAATTATATTCAACTAAACATACAAACAATCTTTGCTCTCTTGGTGGTTACCGACTTCAACTATCCTTCTAGACCATCAGTGGTTGTAACTCTATCCTATGCTGCTCCATAGGTACCTACACGCTTCACTCATATAATAGGTCTCCCATTTGAGAGCAAGTGACTATTCTGAGTTTTCGCACCCAAAAAAGACTATCCCATAGGCTATAAATTCAAATGCCGATTCTCCTTTGAAACGTCATAATTTTCAAGATAAACAGGTTTTAACTTATGTATCCTTACTTGTCGCAAAAGTATTTTGTTTATTTCTGTCGGTATCTACAAATACATTGTTGGGCGTACGGTGCAAACTGATGCCGAGTAATAAACACGATATTCAACTCCTTGCATGCTGCTGAGGAGATATTTTCGTAACGTGAAAATGAAAATTACGAACTAGTGGGTGTGATGGTAGAGCTGGATCGTTGAAATAGGAGTCGAAGACGAGTTCTTGGGGAATTAGAGTTTATTTACAGCGACAGTACTGGAACTCCAGACACAGAAGTAACAAAGGTTCACGAACAATCGGGAGCCTCCGACTGGAAAGTGAAGAATGGAGCTTCTGAGGTGTCTCCCTAACAGAATAGTTATCAAATAATACAAGAACTGCGTTTATATACATATAAATTACACAATAGATTAACAAAATCCGCGATGATCGCTACCCCGTCAAAATACTAAGAACAATTTGCTCAAAACAATTGCTGATTTAGGGACGCTTGGCGAAAAGCTACAGTGAGTTATTCAGACTTGTCATAAATAAGGTTCTTTTGAAATTAACTTAACTCTTTGTAATGTGACATTTGATAGAATTAGAACATAATGAAATACAGAAGTGAAGGAGATAGTCTTTGAAATTAATCTAATAACATTGAATAATTCATGGAAATTAAAATTGAACTCGTATGAAAATCATCGCTACGATAATATTCCCGCGATGGAGAGCAAATCTCTTTCCACGAAAATAAGCATAACACGGGTATTTTTAACCAAATTTTCATTTGTGGGAGTAAATCTACTTTTTTGCTCCGACACGAAGTGACCTTCTTCTATCACCAGGGACCAATACTTTAAAACTTTTACAATCGTATTTTCTAAAAATGTATTTTCTACTTTTTAATACAACTGAATAAAATGAATCATTGGCATTTTAAAAGATATGACAATTTTCTAACCGGCAAATTGCAAGATCTTTGAAATGCTAATGGTTCATTTCAACCCGTTTAAAGCCATAACTAGAAAATACACTTCTAGAATATACACTTGTAAAAGTTTTATAGTGCTGGGCCCAGGTCTCCTGATATCTGAGGCCTAGTGATGAGGAAGAGTTAACGCGGAGGAAGGGGGTGCGATGGGTCAAATATAAAACTGCCTGAAACGAAGTGACCCTGGCTGTCGAAAGTGTCGTTAAACCCCAATAAACAAGGTTTTTCGGAAAAAATTACCCAGTTCAAGGCTCACTGATTGATTGATTGTGTATTTCAGACACCTGGTCCATATAACAAAATAAAAAAAATGAAATAGTTACATAATGTACACTAAGGTTAACAAACAGTGTCAAAGACATGAAGACATCTATTTAACAATCACTGGAATTAAGGAGTGGTTCTAAGCATCAATCTGAAGACAGTGATGAAAGTGATGGATGAGCACCAGAATCAAACGTTGTACAAGAGAGAGGTCCAGGATTTCATCAAGGTCGAAACATATCTTAAGTCAGAATTGCATTTAGCACTAATAACGGAGTTGGTACTGGAGAACAGGCGCCTGCTAAAACTATAAACCAACCTTCTCCTTAAGCACCAAACGTGCCACTGGCACTGCAGAATTTGTCATAGCCCATCAGAAGACGGAACGCAGTATTGTAAAAGACAGAAAGTCTCCGGATGCTTTTTGTGCAAAATTAACCCAGAGGTGACAACAGTACAATGTGGTGATGTATTGAACAAACAAAAGCTTCTTGACACACGGTGAACATTTAGAGAACTTTCTTATAAGCTGATTGGAACGAATACAGATTGCATGGTATTGTCTGTCTATGCCAGCATCATCTGTGAGGTCTGAGTGAATTATGTGACCCAGATACTTGAATTCAGAGACAAACAATAATTCGGTTGTACCAAGATATACTTTGGGAAAAGTTAAACAATAAAATAATTTTGATAAAAATGACATGCAAACAGTTTTCTTAGTGTTATAAATCATATCAATTTTCATCGCTTCAAATTAACAAACCTTCAGCAGAGTGTGAAGACCTATAACAGAGGGAGCAAACACACACATACCATCTGCGTAACACAAATGGTTTATGGTTTTCGCTTCGAGGCTGCAGCCAACTTGGTAGCTTGTTCAGTGATCTACTCATATCATCAATATATATATTAAAAAAGAAAAGCGATAATATCCCACCCTGGCTGGCACCATTGGTGACATGAAATGTTGGAGACATGGTTTGACCCCAGTCTTACAGAAAACTCCTGCGTTTTGAACCAGTTAAGAAGTAATCGTATTATGGCTACAGGAACCTTGCGATTAAGTAATCTCTGAAGAAGTGTAATGTGATCAACTCGGTCAAACACTCTCTTTGCATCAAGAAAACATACAAACGCAGGGGTATTATGACTTAGAAAATGTGAACTATCTCCTTAAGAGCGAAAATACATCCATCATTGTAGTGATGAGCCTTAAAATTAAACTAACAGTCTGTTGTTGAGAGTTTGTCTATGCATCTATTGAGTAAAACCGTTTCAAGCAGCTCAGACATAATTGTCGCAAGAGCAATCGGCCTGTAGTTATCTTTATCGGACATATCTCCAGATTTGTTTTTAACCAGTGGGATAAGTGTAACATCAACCATGGGTGATGGAATGTGGCCGTGGATGATAATGGCATTGAACAGCACTTCCAGTATGGCAAACAACCTAAAGTTACTAAATCTCAAGTGTTCAGAGGTCAGCAGATCAGGTTCGCTGATATTTCCACTGCGAAAGTCCTTAACATATTCTACTAACTCCTTTGCGGTAACAAAGAGTGAGTCATCAACAGTGATATTATTAAAATGCTCTGCTGAAAAATCCTTGTATTTATTACTGCTGGGTAAGCTGTTGAGTATTACATGAAAATGGTGCGCCCACATTTCCGCAATATTATTTTCACCAGAAGTACCATTGACCGTTTTAGCATTGACAGCATGACTGCATTTGGAGACAGATTTCCAGAACTGGGAAAATCTCTTCTCATGTAAGTGCTGAGCAAGAAGGTCAGACACAAATGATTCTTTGTATTGTTTACAGAGTCGTAATGAATATTTGAAATCGGAGCGCGATTTGCGCATCAGATTCTAAAATTGTCCTGACCGAGGTTTATTATGATGTCGCCAGGTCAAGTAACAGCGGCAAGCAGCATCGTGCATAAGTTTCTTTCTGAGCATTGACTATTCTTACACTTCAGTGCATCGTCGACCACGATCTCGGAAAGTAGAGTACACGTTATGTTGTTAAAGGCCTCCAACATCTCGGGAGTAGCTTTAGACCAGTTTACCAACTGAGTAACCTGGTCGTCATGAACCCCACCCCCGGAAAGACGAGGCAGACTAGCACAATGAAGTGTAAAAGACAGAGGGAAATCGTCTAAAGACATAACAGAATCGTCCATGAACAATGGCGTAATCGATGTATGGGTGACGTGAGAAGGCACGCAATGATCCATCCATGACACTGTGCCATGTACATCACTGATAAAGGTGTGAGCATCAGAGCCTTTAACAAAGCGCACAATGTCGGATAATATTAGGCCCATTTCATCGCAGAAATTGTATAGCACTTTCATATGATCGCCACAACGAATAACATCAGCGTTTCAGTCACCTAAACACAAATGTTAGACGAATTGGCCGATTCATTTATGGACTTTATTTTACCAAGGTAAACAATGAACACTTCTGTATTCAGACCATTATCTACAGGAAGGTAGACACACAAAATCAAGAGACTCGTGTTTTCGTATGATAAAGTTATGCCCACAATTCTTTCATCGGAGTAAGTATGGAAAGTAACACAGTTTCCTAACGAATTTCTCCATTATCCCTATATCCCGATAAATTCTGTCTTTTGATTGGTCAGAATGCCTTGGACAAATAGCCATGGCAAAGGGTGCACTCAACATCCAAGGTATATGAGTGCGTGCAACATCCAGGGTTTGAGCTCACGCGAAACATCGGAGGTATATGGTTTAAATGAAAGCTTTCCACTTTTGCTCGCCTCGATATAAAAATCGAACCAAGAAATCTGAAAATAGTCACAAATATCATCGATTTCCAACAATTCAATCATATTTTGCTGTTATAAATTAAATAGTCTAATAATTAAATCAAACAACTCGAGAAAAATGAAATAAGATAAGAGCAAATCTAATAACAAAATAGCCGCGTTTCAAATGGAAAGGGATGTAAGTCTATCTGTTGTCCTTTGTTTTTGTAAAAATAAAACAATTATTCACGCAATTGATCCAACTCATTGCGGAGCGTGAGAAACTCGTCCACAAATTTGTTTCCACTATGTTTCTATTGTGCTTCAAACGAGACAAAAATGTTATCCCCGCAAACATGTATGGTATATGGAGACTTAATACCTAGATGTCTCATTTAAAAACCGACGTCCAGGTTTTAAATCTCCATATACCATAGATGTTGGCGGATATAACTTATAATATCACTCTCGGAGTCACTTTCTTTACATCCAGTTAAAAAACTTAATTATTTTATTACTATTCTACATCTAATTTTTCATTTACATGATCACCAGAACGGCTTGGAATAGCATGAACTTCTGGTACTGCTGGTAAAGCCGACACTGAATCGCGCGTAACAGTATCGAAGGCGAAGTGTTGCGCCGAATCGTGGCGTCATTTAGGAAGTTACTGAGGGATATTCCTTGATATCCATCAAGTCAGTGGAAATAGAGATATATATTTTAGATAATTTGCGATAATTCACAGCCTAGCATATAATACATTATTTTAATTATATACGCTATGGTGTTTCAGAGGGAATATAAACAGAAACAATTTGATGAAAACTGTCATGTGAAATTCCTTTTTATTCCTCGTTTAGGACACATTCTTAGTGCACTCTTGCATTCTATATCACAGGCTTGGCAATTTCAGGAGAGCGATTTTTTAGCTCTCCTTACTGCCCTCCTGAAAGAATTAAGGAGAGCGAAAAATTGCCCTCCTAAATATTTTGGTCTGGGATGATTGAGATTACATGTATTATGCTCACATTAAATTTTTGTTGTAAAGCAAAAATGTAATTTAACTTCGAAGTCACATAACATCACGTAATTTCATTTTGAAAGTGGTTTAGTGGTAAAAGGTAATGGCTGTAACCATACCCAAACACAGTTGCAATCATTTGAAGCAAAATGGGTCACAGCAATATTTTTTTTCTGTCAGTTTCAAGTTCAACAACTGACATCACAGTTTGAGGGGTAATTATTCAAGGAATATTGACACTATAATATACTACCATTACTACTATCCTGTCACTTGAAGCACTTGCACCAGGATGTGACTGTAGATTCAAGCAGACCTTGGGGGGGGGGGGGGGGGGTTGAAGGTGGTAGTGGTAGGCGTATGACTTTCTTGGACAACAGGTCTGGGTACACATACAGGTATTGTCAAGTGTGCGTTCGGTTGTTGACTGAGACATCTAGATGTCTAAGAGATTTCGCTTTACCTTAGTAAAGTTAATAAAATCACTGATGTAGTCTGTTAGTTTCAGTTTCAAGGAGTTCGTTCAACTGGATACTTAAAATCTGTGTAAAGCTAATTGCTCTCCTAAGCTGATTGAGGAGAGCGATTTTTTGCCCTCCTGCATTTTTCAGAATGCCAGGCCTGATATCATAAAGGAGGTATGCCGAGACCTTCAAAAAGTTATTTTATTATTTAAATATTTGATAATCTCACTTTTAGTGAGCATTTTTTCAAGGCAGCTGTTCTCATTCATTTACCACAATCCAATCTTTAAAAAAATACTGACAGTTATGTCTTTTTCTGATGTATAGGGGCTAGAGCTGGGCGGTCATCCTTATGGGTGCTGGGGGGACCAGTTGCTTAGCCTACTGAGTCCTTAAAACACAAATTAGGTAACAGATTAATAAAGTTCATTTTATCTATGTAATGTTGTTTCTCATTATCATATTTTCTCCCTTATTGACTCGTCCGGGGGACAATGAGAATACGACATATTCACCTTTTGCAGATAGTGAAGAGAGCCCATGGTGGTCGCTAGTCCAGTTCCCTCCAGTAAGATAGATTGATCAGTTTATGCAGAAACACGGTAAAATCGTTCGGCCGGTTTTGCTGGATCGGTTCGGTTTTCCTGATCATGTTAAAAACATGGAGTGTTTTAAAAGTAGTATAGTAGGCTGCACCAGTCAGTGATATTCTATGGAATGTGTTTGTCCCAGATGCGCAGAAAAAAGCGGATGTAGTTTCACACGAAGCCTGGACAGTGTCATGGATATCCAGAATATACCCATAGTAGTTTGGTGTACCAAATGTTCATCACGAGTGGTGAAGTGGTGTTAACCGCGAGCCTTTGGCGCGCGGATCACACCACTTCACCACGAGTGGTGGACATTTGGTAAACCAAGCTACTTTGGGTATATTTTATTTATACTATGATCGTCAGATTAATAAGAGTTTAAATGTTAAATAAATCAATATTCACACGTGCGAATCTGTTTTTGTTTACATGAGTACCGGTGGGTGGTACTTCCGCTGGCAATATTATCGCCGAAACGAAATAGAAAACGAAACGCACAAATTACGGGGACTTTTTCATTTTAATAACATAATAACATACTGTACACTATACATAGAAAACGAAACGCACAAATTACGGGGCCTTTTTGGATGCTTTAGTAACATGAAACAACGTATGTTTGTAAATATTTGGTATCTTATGAGGCAAACTTATTTAAAAACGTAATAAATAATTACCGGTTTCATTTCACTCTTCAAGAGGCGACGAGTGATAAATTTAGACAAGTTTGCATTCAAGGCGAAGTCACCAAAGGTCAGCTTGCATGTAGTTCCACTGTAGGTGTAAATTTTGACTACTGAAATCCCATTGCTGGCGTGTTCACCATGGATGGTGAGTAAAGCTAAATTTATGTCATAGGCTTTTTATATATAGTAGAATAGGTAATCATGGCATAAAATCGACTCTCTGTTGTAAAGAGACCTCAATAATTGTATTCAGGCAAGACTCCACTTGACTAGGTATGATGCAAATCGCACAGTAATGATCCCATTAAAAACAAAATTGGCAGATACAATGGGACTGTCAATGTAACTTTCTCCCTGTGAATGTATTGAGATTTTTCAATTCCACCGCCATGCAGATTTGAGTAGAGTATGGCCGTTTCTGAAGTTCTCAGATCTTTGAAAACAATATTTTGCCCAAGTTTACGACTTGCCTTTTATGGTTACAAGTCGTCATGCGACCGATTTTCCCACATGGAAGCTTATTTCTTTTTCGTGAATTTTCCATTGGACGTTTGTAACACATCCGAGACGAAATGGTAAAATGTGTTGTCTGAGTCTGGAGTTCAAAGTCATTTATTTGAAACCTTGACATTGGGATTACCGATCTATTCGTGATTTTTGAAATTCGTTACTTTTGCCATTGGAAGCTTGTCTATTGTCAAAATCTTATTTTTTTTCGTGAAAAGGTGAATATATTCAATTTCCTTGTACTCCAGTTATTATTTGATACATGATATGACTTTTTTAGTTATTTTATACCATGATAACCTATTTTACTATATATGAAAAGTCTATGACATACATTTTAGCTTTACACACCAACCGTGGTGAACACGCCAGCAATGGGATTTCAGTAGTTAAAATAAACACCTACAGTAGAACTACATTCAAGTTGACCTTTGGTGACGTCGATCTGAATGCAAACTTGTCTAAATTTATCGCACGTCGCCTCGCGAAGAGTGAAATGAAAGTGGCAATTATTTATTGCGTTTTTAAATGGGTCTACCTCATAAGGTACCAAAAATTAACAAACATGCATTGTCTCATGTTAATAAAGCATCCATAATTCGAAATAGTATGTTATTATGTTATTAAAGCGAAGAAGGCTCCGTTTCTTTTTTCCCATTTCGTTTCGGCGATATAATTGACAGCGGAAGTACCGCCCACCGATGCTCATGTAAACAAAAACAGATTCGCGTGTACATGTATGTACGTCTGCTGTTCAGTAAAATCGAGAAAAAATAATAGCGACCCTTAATAATCTGATGATCATGGTATAAATAAAACATACCCATAGTAGCTTGGTGTACCAAATGTTCACCACTCGTGAAGAGGTGTTAACCGCGAGCCTTCGTTCACCACTCTTGGTGAAGAGGTGTTAACCGCGCGCCGAAGGCTCGCGGTTAACACCTCTTCACCACGAGTGGTGAACATTTGGTACACCAAGCTACTATGGGTATATTCTATATTTATCAGTATTTTGGGCACTGATGAAAATTTCAAAAAACTGTTCCCAAAGTTAGGTTGGACGTCCCGTTAACATTGATTTTGTGGAATTTGGACCTCACAACAACGAGATTATGTGCCTAGAAAAAATGGTCGTTGAAATTAAGTTTATAATATATCCACTGAACGACAAAACAAACAAAAATAATTTTACGGCCTGTGGGGCCCACTTTGTACTGCCTGCTGAGCTATTAATCGCAATTACCTTTTTAATGTTCTAGAAACCCAAATATGACTCGAAAAAATTAAGGTTATCTTTCTTGATGTTCTTCAAAGGTTAATGTGACTCGAAAAAGATTTGTCAAACAGGAGTTAAATACAAGTAACAAGACACTTGGACGAGACGTCTTTTTCTGAACTGAATTTTGGTGTGTGTGTGTGTGGGGGGGGGGGGGGGGGGGGGGTGCTAAACAGATTGTAACATTGTGTTCAAATATGTACTAGCAATTTAAAATAACAAATCAGTCTACGTTCCTGGTGTTTTCGTTTTTTTCACTCTAAGTCCATTTCACCTTATTTACGTTTCTGCACAGGATATTACCAAATTGAGCAGTAGATAAGGGTTAACAGCTGACGTTAAAAATACAACCAGCAGGTGCCATTCGTATATGATTTTTTTTTTCACCTGGAAAGCACCTAAACCCACGTACCCCCACCAAATGGTCAATGATATTATATCCCAAATCCAACGCAACTGTAATTATCCGTGACAGCTTCCGCTGAGATCTAGACTCTTTGAAAGGGTATTCCCCCAACGGACCTTGGTGATCAAGACCAATGTACTCTTCTCACACGTCAGAAAATCAACCCTTCGATCGGAAAAAATACATTACGCCGCGAAAAAAAATATTTACTAAGAGTGTTGGTTAAAATATATATGTTAAAACTGTTGATTAAAACAATGTCCAGCGTAACATATTTCGATGTATCGTTTGTTCTATGTATCCATTAACCCTTTACCTAACATGAAAAGCAGACGACACTTGAAAAAAAAATTCTTGAATAACTAATTGTTTTCATTTTTTGTCTCAAAAACATAGGTTATGACCCCTCATTAGAACGAGCTCGAAGAGCTTGTTCCAATGAGGGGTCATAACATATGTTTTTGAGACAAAAAATGAAAAAATAATGAAAATTAATTGCCGATTTTTGAGAATAGCGCTGGCCGGTTTTGTCCGTTACGTTGGGTAAAGGGTTAATTAATATCGAAATCAAACTGTTTCTTACATTCACTTCCTCTTTTAAATTAAGTTTCAGTGGAATTATTTGTTCCTGGGTATGTGATGAAGTGTGTAAACTATAGGTCAACACCCCGAAGTTCCCTGGCGTATTTGTCTGCAACAACTCCTCTTTCAACCTCACTCTAAACTGTAAGGATTGTTACCAACAACCAATCGGATCTCTTTGTTTCCACATATTGTGTTGTTGCAGACTTGGCATGCTAAATTACTTCCGCGTTTGAATGTATTACTTACTTTTAACCAAGGAAGTTCCTTTTTAATAGTGTTAAAAGTTAAAAAGTGGGCGAAAGCGTTTCTGTCAATATGTTTATTATCAATATCATATGAATGAATTTGATTCTTTCTAATGGGGATTTTTCCGTGACGCGTTCTTAACATCAATTGTTCTGAAGGTATAAGAAACGCCTCTCGTCTCATTACGGTCATTTAATCATTTCTTCGACAAGATATAACATTCCACTTCAGTATGGAGGTAAGGAATGGTACTTTTACGTAGTTCGTTGGTATCTTCATGTTTTTTATACAGATTATCACAACATTTAGTTGATTTGGATTGCCCTCTTATATCGTGTTGATGAGACCAGATCAAACAAGACGCCGTAGACATCTTGTTTATTCTGGTTCATCTGATCTCATATTGAATAACTGTTATAATGATTTCTTTATTATTATTTAGTATGGAGCGCGGTGGTCAGTGGTTACGGAACTGGACTACAAACCGAAAATACACGGTTCGATCCCCGCTAGGGTAACTGCGTTGTGTCCATGGGCTAGGCACGTAATCCCGAATACCCACATGTGGACACGGTGGCGCTGTATATTAAGGCATACTGCACGTCGATGGTGCACTTGTCTTCAACCAATCCTAACCCTACTTGAGTGGAGTTAGTAATTTGGGGAGTTCAGCAGTTGCTTACCGTTGCACGATGGTTCTCTCCAGGTACTCCGGCTTCCTCCATCCGTTCAACTTTCCGACACGATGTGATCCTGGTTGTGCAAATAAATAAATATTATTAAGTATAAAAGATATTTTTGGAATGTTTGTCTAGAGTGCTCAGCGCAAAGTCACTCTAGATTTTGTTTCCTGATTGTAAAATTGTCGTCTCAAAAATCTGAGCTCGTCAATAGCTTCAGGTGAGCTTTGTTTCAGACAGAATTTGGAAAAGCTGAGAGGTTTGTTTTCCGTCGATATTCAGAAGCTATTTATGGTGTTCTTATAATAAATCCTGTATTAGGCTGAGAAAACATTATATGCTTCAGGTTTCCTGACCGATCATAATCTGCAAGCCCGAGCCTCATCTTTTTATTAGTACTTAACAAAAATGTTATCTTCATATAAAAATGAGTCGAAAGATTTCGTATGGATCTGACTTCAAATACATGTGCACCGCGATAATAGGATATACATTTCAGCCCTTAACCTAACTCAAACGTAGACGATACCTCAAATATTAAATAACTAATAAATTTCATTTTTTGCAAAAAACATAGCTTATGACCTCTCATTGGAACGAGCTCATTGAGCTCGTTCAAATAAGGGGTTATAAGCTATGTTTTTCACGCAAGAAATGAAAAATTTTAGTTAGTCAAGAATTTTATTTGCAAGTGTCGTCTGCATTGACCTCTCACGAGAACGAGCTTGATGAGACTAAAAAAGAAAAAGTAATAAAATTTGAATGGTGATTTTTGTAAATGGCGCTGATGAGTTTTGGTCCTTGCCTTGGGTAAAAGTTTAGGTGACCTATGAGAAAATATAATATAAAAAAATACAATTGTTAAATAATTGTTAAGATAAAAACTAAGAGTGTGGTCAACTTACAAAGCCCTTTGGATGATGGTGAGTCTGAAGGGACAACTAACTAGCTTTTCTTAGTGAGAGCTAGCAGAATCTCGGGATATGTATTTTTGATACACTTTGGTTCAATCTAAATAATTTGGGGCCATGATGTTCTACAGAATAATGACTAATTTAGTAGGTATCTTTGCTTTCGTTGATGAAATGTTGTTACGCGACGCTGTTGGAACGAGCTAGCTGCACCCTTTTTAACACTTTACCAAACACGAATAGCTGACAATATTTACAAAAAAAAAAAAATTCTGAAATAACTAAAAAAACAGCATTTTGTGTCTCAAAAACATTATTTAAAACCACTCGCGGGAACGAACGCGATGCCAGAAACATCCAGATATTAAATCTCCATATACCACACATGTTGTCGGAGAAAACGTGTTTGTCCCGTTTGAAACAAATACAGACATAGTGGAAATAAATTTGTGGACGCGTTACTCACGCTCCGCAATCAATTGGAATAAATTCGTGAATAATTGGGTTTTTTATATAAACCCAGAAGACAACAGATAAGAGTTACATCCCTTGGGTCGTTAAGGAAACGAGTAAACAGTATTTTGAAGACATATCCTTCCCTGCGTTCCAATGTGTTCTATGTGCCTAATGGCACAAACAACACATTGGTACTCAGGGGACGATATTTGCTCTTATTTTATTTTCTCAAGTTATTTCATTTAATTATTGGACTATTTAATTAATAACGGCAATCTTTGATCGAATTGTCGGAAATCTGATAATATTTGTGACTATTTTGCACCCTTTGCCATGGCTATTTGTTCAAGGGATTCTGACCAATCAAAAGACAGAATTTATCGGGATATAAGGACAAATATTTTTTTTCTGATAACGCTTTTAATTGATAATTAAATGTCCAACCCTAATATGACACCCCATTCCACACACAAGAATACACATAACCCCACATGCACATGACCACGAGAACGTCAGCTGAATACTAGATAACAGTAATCGTTTATGACGATATGCAGTAATCAAGTTGTTTAGCTTTTGGACTCCTGATTGCCAAGCGCAGTTGCAGAGGGATCGGTTCTCCTAGACGGATGAGAAATGATCATTCTAAATTCCCCCAAAACATGACTGCGTCCTTCAAAATATACATATGCACTTGACAGTCTTCGTCCGGGGCCCACCGAAGCACTTTTGTTGTACTATAGCCAACTGGTTTCACACTTTTATGTAACCGCCATAAGGTAAGTGAACCAAGTAATCATGAGAACTTCATCTGAAAAGCTAGATTCCAGCCATCGTTTTTTCGACGGTGTGCAATGGTCTAGTGGTTTAGGTGTTGGACTCCTAATTGCCAGGTGGGGTTGTTGGGGGTTCGACTCCCGGCAGGGGATCAGAAACCAACATTTTAAATTCCTCTAACAACATGATTGTGTCCTTCGACACACACACACACGACACACACTCACACACGACACACACACGGCACACAAACATCTACTCATAAATACAACTACACACAAACATACACGCATGCGCACAATTGGGGTGACTCCTCCAGACACATATAATTGCTAATATCGTCCCCTGAGTTCCAATGTGTTCTATGTGCCTACTGGCACATAGAACACATTGGAACCCAGGGGACGATATGTCTACACGAGCCAGAGATATAAGACAAAAGTGAAAACTTACACAAAGGTATTCAGTAGCTAACGAAATACCAAGACTGTAAAACGTATATAAAAGCGACTCAACGGTTACGATATGGACGATCTCCATTAAGCAATTAGTATCACATCACTTAAAATTAGATATTCAAATGACTGCATAAAGTGCAGACCAATTCTCTGTGAGAAAACGGGGGTGGAGAGGTATGCAACAAATAAGAACAAAACTTCAACAAGAAGTGAAGTAGCATCCTTGAACCCATTTTTTTAAATGAGAATTTCCAACAAAAATACACAAACAGTTAACTGCATGTTTTGGGCCCAGGAAATACGCAGCATCTCCTTTTTCTTGTGGAGTATTCAGCATTGATGTAAAAATCTCATAAAATGTTTTAACAGTTTTCTCAGTAATGTTTTTCTTGGAGCCTTATTTTCGAATATTGAGCATATGCAACATTTCAAGGCAGATAACTCTCAACCAAATATTTAGTACAGTGATACCACTTTGTAACTTACAAACTGTTGAAAAGAGAATTTTTGTCTACGGAGTGCAACAAGATGTCATCTGAAATGCTGTAGCATAACAACTTTCACTTCATCAAACGCAATGATGGAAGCGCGGTGGCTCATTGGTTGCATCTTGGACTTCAAACCGAAACGTTCACTGTTCGATCCCCGCCAGGTGCAACTGCGTTGTGTCCTTAGGAAAGGTACTTAATCCCGTTTGACCACGTTGGGTCACGCGGGTGTTGTGTACTAGGGCGTACTGTACGTCGATGGTGCACTTGCTTTCAATCATTGCTAACCCTGCATGTGGTGAGTAGGTACGTTGAGGTGTCTGAAATAATTCACCGCTGCTTGGTGGTTCTCTCAGGGTACTCCGGCTTCCTCCATCCGTAACACTGTCCGGAACAAGGTGACCCTGGCTGTCTAAAATGTAGTTAAAACTCCCAATAAATAAATAAATAAATAAATAAATAAATAAACGCCATGACGTTTACTATATACATGAAAACTAATAACACTACATCAACTTCTAATCTCGACGCTTGCTCTTTGTTAATATTAACTAAAATATTTTGTAAATATTTAATTTGCTTTGACATAATAATGTGCACATCAACAAGATGACAACCGTTACTTATTCCCAGATGCTTATTCGACATTCGTTATCAACCGATTTTATCGGTTGATAACGAATGTCGAATAAGGAATTGGGAATAAGTAACGGTTGTCACGGCCCCACATCATCAACTTATTTTCCGCATACATCATAGTATATCCTTCAAAAAGCCATCGGAGATTGCGAGGCGTCGGTACTCTGTTTTGGGGGGTTTGTTTGGCTGGGTATTATTCATTTACAGCAAATTCCGATCCCCACCCTCCCCCATCCCCAGATGGCGCCGGTGGACATAATGTTCAGTATGGAACCACTGAGAGTTTCGGACATCCAGTTTTTCTGAGATCAGTAGGTTTGATTGAAATAGAAAAATCAAGTCATGATGTTTTTTCTTACTTTTCAGGTCTTTTATGGCACAAGAAACTGGATGTCAATTGTCTTCACGCTTTTCTTCGTTTTACAAATGGTTATCACGCAATATACAAACTGTACACTGGACTTGACATCATTTTTTTCCGTGAACACACCGACCAGTGTGTTGTTGGATGTTGATAATCTCCGAAGGTACACGAATGTAACACGGCGTATTATCGCCGAAGAAACCTCACAACATTTTACTCCATATTGTCGCACTGTACTGGTGTTAAACACAGACGCGAATCGATATCCAGAAAGGATAACAGAGAAAGGATGCATGGACGGACGTCAGGGTGAACATATCTGCACGAACAGATACGTTTATTTGAAGGTTCAGAGGAAGTATCGATGCGAAAATGGCTCATGCGAATATAGAGAAGTTTGGGAGAGAATTGTCGCAGCGTGTGGTTTGGCAGTACGTATGCGGCACCATATGAGGCCAGTGACTGACTGATAAAAAGAAAGGATGATGAAAGTTATAAGTGACACCAATAGAGACTAAACAAAACACTGAAAGTTTTTTTTTAATTATTTCTTTTTCTCGAAACTGTTACAAGTATTGTAACAATATTGTCAGCTGATATTCAGTGTAGTAAGTGTTGATATCATATCCATTTATAACTGCAGTTGGTTTTACAGTTCTAATATATATTAGAGAGAGAGAGAGAGAGAGAGAGAGAGAGAGAGAGAGAGAGAGAGAGAGATTGGGGCAATATGATCTTTATATTTTTACACATCATAACCCCACGTCCAGAGAATCGGGGTTTGCATCCCACATGGCTCTAGTGCAGTCACCCGAAACTTGAATTGAGAGAGAGAGAGAGAGAGAGAGAGAGAGAGAGAGAGAGAGGGGGGGGGGGGGTTAGGTCAACAAACATTATCTTTATCAATATATTTTTACACCATAACTCCACATCCAGAAAATAGGGGTTTGCATCCCACACGACCCTAGTGCAGTCACCCGAAACTTGAATTGAGAGAGAGAGAGAGAGGGGGGGGGGGGAGAAAGAGAGAGAGAGAGAGAGAGAGAGAGAGAGAGATGTTAGGTCAACAAACATTATCTTTATTGATATATTTTTACATCATAACCCCACGTCTAGAGAATCGGGGTTTCCATCCCTCACGACTCTAGTGCAGTCACCCGAAACTTGAATTGAGAGAGAGGGGGAGGGGGCGGAGAGAGAGAGAGAGAGAGATGTTAGGTCAACAAACATGATCTTTATCGATATATTTTTACATCATAACTCCACGTCCAGAAAATCAGGGTTTGCATCCCAAACGACTCTAGTGCAGTCACCCGAAACTTGAATTTCTCTTCTGGGTTCCCGTCATTGTAATCTCTTTGAAAGTAGCAGTAAGGAGGGGGGGGGGGGCGGGGAGGGGCGGGAGGGCCATAGACTTTCTCAGATTCCATCCTATGATTTATCTCTTCTACGGAGTTTAAAGTCGAGAAAAAAAAAACGCATTTTGGCGCCATATTGTACAAATATTCCTACAAAAAGAGCCAAAAATGTTTTTTTTTTATCAATGTAAAGGTAGGTTCGACGAAAACGTAGCTTTGTGTATTGTATTACTACCCTTCCACTAAGGCACATGGGCCACCATTGGTATGTAAACGCCCCTGATCATGCCAACTTCGAAGGAGAAAGTTAGAGCAAGCCGGGGGTCGATGGAAACAGCGGATTCAATTGACTCCACAGCTCGTCCCTCGCGGGGCAGATGCAGAACATGATTTATCGTGGAAAGGAAATCTATGCAAGTTTTAGAAGGCAACTGAGCAGGGACAAATACTATAAAACCTTTGTAATTGTATTTTCTAGAATTGTATTTTCTACCTATTAATATAACTGACTAAAAGGAATCATTAGCATTTTAAAAGATATGGCAATTTGCCGAGTGGTAAATATTGCCCCATCTTTAAAAATGCTGATGGTTCATTTCAACCCATTTAAAGTCGTAACTAGAAAATACAGTTCTAGAAAATACAATTGTAAAAGTTTTATAGTACTGAGCCCAGCATTAACATTATATTTTTCGAGCATAAACAAGGGGTTTCGAAAGAGGAAAATATTTAGTAGTGTTTTTCTAATTTTTAGGTTGTTTTTAACAAAGTTATCTCCCTGACATAAGATTTCTAGAAATTTTTGTGTGAAGTGATTTCGATAAAACTTCTCAAATATGAGCACCAGTCAATGAACCTACTCATATTCCAAAATTTTCAATCGCGACACTTTGGACCAACAGTGAACTAAGATTTAATGTAGATTTATATACCCCAAAAGTTCTTGTGTATAAAGTGCCTTCTGTAACGACACTGATCTAACCCCGCCTAGACCCCTCCTCTGCGCCGACGCTCTCGGCCCAAACTCACTTACGAGAAGTGAGTTCCAGCAGACAGCCTCGCACAGAAGTCAAGCAAGATCTAGCCGTACACAAATTTGTTGTCTGGGGTTTCTGCAGGTTCGTTCCTAAATAGGGATTAATTTCCTTTCTCAGTCACCTAGGACTGTCACAAACGTTTAACGCTGCCTTGGCACCCCTCTTGCGCCGTTGCCCTCGGCTCGAACCCACTTATAAGAAATGAGTTCTAGCCGACAGCCCCGTCGCAAAAGCCAACCAAGGTTAATCATACACATAGGTGAATTTAAAGGGCATGTTTCAAATCCACTATTGAACCGCGTTTAATGATAAAAAAAAATAATAATATCCGCTCAAGGGCTCATTGAAAGGGCTATAAGCAGAAAAAAAAACAAACAACAACAAATGGCGAAAGATTTAAATATATATATTAATTTAACCTTTATTACAATTCCCCCTATTACTATTTCAACTTCGGGGGAAGTCACATGGAATTTTGGATTTTCATTTTTCATATTTCAATTGGCATGTACAACTACATCTCCACTCTATAGGTGGAAACAAATTTATTCTACCGTCTATTAGGTATTCACTTTTCAGGCCATAACCACTGTTTCGATCACCAAGTCCCGCTTCCCCGGCAAAAGAGTTACATACCAAACATCGATGATTTTTATAAATAATATGGCTGCTACCACCTTTGGCTAAAGAAGGGGAGCGCTCATAAGTCGGAATCCAGGTTCCAACGTCCAAAACTCTCCCTCATCAGAAGAGTTGCACATCAAAATGTCTGCAATTATTCACAACTGCTACCACCCTTGGCTAAAGAAGGGGAGCTCTACACAGGTCAGAACCAAAAGTTCCAACACTCGAAACTCTTTACCGGCGGAAGGGTTACGCCAACAATCGTATAAAACTACGAATTTTCATATCAAGAGCTGTTCAATCTGAATCCCTCGCGCTCACAGATTTTGTCTACACATCAAAAATTTAGGCCGTTACACCAAATAGCCTGCCCGTCGTATCTCATCTTCTTCCCCCTCAAATAAAAATACGCATATTCAAAGGGTAGAATCGTGCCAATGAATGCGACCATAAAATTCCGTAGAGTTGCCAAATGGGAGGGGCGGGGTTTCAAATCTATCGACCCTCCGAAACTCGTCGTACGCCGAATTTCATCGATTAGACCGAGGCATCTCACAACTAAATAAGATGCATTGGGCTAATCGTGAATAAACTTGTCTTTTTACTAAATTAATAGAGCCGTCATTGGGAATTCGGCGTAGGACGAGGATCAGAAATCCATGATACAGTGCCGGCCCCGATGGGGAGTTAATCTGGAGGAGAGTACAAAAGTACAACCTACCTCTATGAGGTCCCGATGTGTTCTCCAAAAGTATTGGGAGTCAACCCAATCACTTCGACTTCCAGATCACCAATAATCCGTGCGTGTTCACATTGATTACCGCATGAGTTGTTTCACCTCGACGATCAACAAGAGACAATCAACCGACGTGGAAATTAACCCATTTTTCTATCTCTCACTAATGTGTGCGAAAACTTAAGGCCACCACAAAGTGATTTAACACTATCAATATCGAAGCGACCAATTCGCCTTCATACACCAGATTCATGCACACACACCTACACATATATATATATTCATGTATATACATATTTATAGGCTTGTGTGCACATATCCTATGTATGGTAATTTCTTATATATATTTTCCTTTTTACTTAAACTTCAACGTTTAATGAACAAATTATAATGAAAATTCTAAAGCATGACCATCAAACGTTTGCATATTCCAGACTTTTTCAAGTTTTTATTATTCTGACCAATTATCTCCTCTTGAAATCAAGTTTAACCCTTTACCTAACGTAACGGCCAAAACCGGCCAGCGCTATTCTCAAAAATCGCCAATTATTTTTCATTATTTTTTTCATTTTTTGTCTCAAAAACATAGGTTATGACCCCTCGTTGGAACGAGCTCGTTGAGCTCGTTCCAACGAGGGGTCATAACCTATGTTTTTGAGACAAAAAATGAAAAAAATTAGTTATTCAAGAATTATTTTTGCAAGTGTCGTCTGCTTTTCAGGTTAGGTAAAGGGTTAATATAGTTTTCTCTACCAGATTCTTACAATCACCCCTTCTCCATTATTCTAACCAAATTACCCCCCCCCCCCCCCCCTTTGAGCGCATGTTTAACTCTAAAGTCCACATGCAACTAAGTGGTGGCGCCAGGGGGGGGGGGGGGCTAGAGCCTCCCCGTCGGAGAGTCCCAGCCCCCCCCCCCCCCCCCCCCCCCCCGTCGGAGATTTTTAGTCAGTCCGTCGGAGAGTCTCGTAAACCCGACTTCACGAGAAATTTCCGACAATCGAATGTGGATATCTCGTCTTGTCTATCTCGAACCCGTGCAGCACTGGAACTTTGATAGAGAATAGCGAGTCTCACGAAATTTCTTAATGTCGTTCGTCAAACTGGCTTTATAGATGAAATATTTCCCGACCTTATTATAATATGTTTACTTTAACCCTTTACCTAAGGTAACGGCCAAAACCGGCCAGCGCTATTCTCAAAAATCGCCAATTAATTTTCACTATTTTTTTCATTTTTTGTCTCAAAAACATAGGTTATGACCCCTCGTTGGAACGAGCTCGTTCCAACGAGGCGTCATAACCTATGTTTTTGAGACAAAAAATTAGTTATTCAAGAATTATTTTTGCAAGTGTCGTCTGCTTTTCAGGTTAGGTAAAGGGTTAAATAATCAACAAACATACTCAGTTTGCTTCTATTTTGGTTCTCCAATTGACCAATTTTCACTCATTTTCCTTCGTTTGGGAGGTCAAATGTTATAGCCCCCTTGTCGGAGAGGTCAGCCCCCCCTGTCGAGAAATCCCTGGCGTCACCCCTGATGCAACTACAAACTGCCCTTCTTTTATTGGTCTGAAAAAGTTGTCCAAAGTGTATTCTTCATTGAGAACTTTTATTTATCTTGACCGCGTTTTTACACCATTGTCGCTGGCCTGAAAGCCATCCAACAATGATATAGAAACACTGTCAAGTCATCTACAGCTGCTGTGTACATGTATATAAGTTACTATTATTAGTTTATTTCTGTTCATTAGTTCTTTGTCTGCTGAACTCTTCTTCCTTCATCATGTAGAGCTGAAACTGTTAATCGATTAACCCTTTACCTAACATGAAAAGCAGACGACAGTTGCAAAAGAAATTCTTGAATAACTTATTTTTTTCATTTATTAACTCAAAAAGATAGGTTATGACCCCTCATTGGAACGAGCTCAATGAGCTCATTCCAACGATAGGTCATAACCTACGTTTTTTGAGACAAAAAATGAAAAATAATGAAAATTAATTGACGATTTTTCCGATTAGCGCTGATCGGTTTTTACCGTTACGTTGGGTAAAAGGGTTAACCAATGATCAACGTCTTGATCGATCAAAAAAGTAATTGATCGATTAACCGTTACTTTTGAACTACTGTATTTTCTGGGTTAACAAAAGATCAAACTTGCCCCAAAACAGGAAAACATTGTCACACTGACTCATATCAATTATATGAGACAGAGTAAAGCATGCAAGTTACGTGATGACATACTTGCATGGTCATTATACTGTATCAGTAGCTGGAACTGGTCATTCTGAAGTTAGCAGACGACACTTGCAAAATAGATTTTTGAATTACTAAAAATCTTCAATTTTTGTCTCAAAAACATAGCTTATGATCCCTCATTGGTTCAATCTCAATGAGCTCGTTCCAATGAGGGATCAAAAACTATGTTTTTGAGACAGAAATTGAAAACATAATAAAATTTGAATGGAGATTTTTGTATGTAGAGATGGCCGATTTTGTCCTTTAGTTGGGTAAAGGGTTAATGCTATAAATCATCAACGGTACGGCAGTTATTCAGCTACCTATAAGGGCAAGTGATTAGTCGGTTAACCAATGTTTATCCATGTGATTAATCGATCAAGAAAACCCTTTAACCGTTTCAGCTCTATCAACATGTACAGGAACCTGATGACAGAGGAGTTCAAGAAGGTTCCGCCTTCTGCATCTAGTTTGATTCCGTTTCGGGAATATTCATTTTTTCGTAGTGGTTAAGCAAAACAGCTGAGTCGCCTTTGAATACAATAATTGAGCACATATCGATTATATTTGCAACATTTTCACGGTTGTAAAAAGAGGCAATATCTATAGAAAAGCTAAGAGATTTGATTCGAGATTACATTGGATTCGAAATAATCTGCCTAATTCGATTTGAGGTTCGATTCGATCCGACATTTTAGATTTGCGGGCCCTATATAATTTTGACATCATTTTTTTACATTCAGAACTTTAGTATCGACAGTATCCAATGTTAATAACCTCATATACAAAGAAGTGATCGAGCATGCGGCAAAGGCGCACTATTGTCTACCAGGATATTTATGGACAATACCACACAAGCGCCACAAGCACCATTTAAATTCTGTTGGGAATTCGACGGTCTACGGACTGGAACCAGTCTAACCCTTAAATAGTCCATCGCCTGTGTTTACATTCACTCGTCTGGAACTTGAGGTTCGTTTTTTCCGACGATCCCCGTAGGGGCAGCTTCGTTGCCTCGCTGTTCGCGAATACTACGAAGGGATCTTTAGCCTGCACGGAATGTGTCTTCTTCCGCACCGGGGACAGCATTTTACCTCACCACCCGATAGGACGATTCCCTGTGACTGCATCAACTCCACAATTGATGCTGATAGATAGTGTTCAGACTCCAACGAGGGCCCACTGCATTTTTCAACTCGGCCACCACTCTCTGAAATATTTCAGACCACAGGATCTAAAAAATACCACAAACATTAATTTTCTTCGAATCAACGCCAAAAACGTGTCTCAATCTTTGACAGATTCTTAATGACGTCACCAATACCATCAGAGATGTTTGTTTATTAACCCTTTGAACCCTAGTGGTATCTTCCATATCAGTTCAATGGCAGCAACGGGAAGAGTCCATATTCTTTATTTGGGGATAGACCAATTAATATTTTCAACGTGCAGCCTTGGGGCTGCACGTTGAAAATATTGATTGGTCTACACCACACCTTCACTCAAAAGTCAACCTACTTAATGAAATTATGAAGTATCATGTTACTGGGCCGGAAAAGCGCCCTCTGGGGTTCAAATGGTTAAACTGTAGTTTTTTATGATTGTGTTGTGCATTCCACTAATTCTATTGATATGTCGATGTTTATACTGTGAATTAAATACTTATTGGTTGGAATATCTATCACTGGATCACGAAAGAATATCTATATATCTGTGTGAGTAAAATGACGTCACACAAATAAAGCATGCATGTGATGCGTGCAAAATATTTAGGCGGGTTTGATAGTCTGGTCGCATATTTGCAGGTAATATTTCAAACAAAATTTACATTTTTATGAACCTATAAGTTTTTGGCTCCCAAACATAGTCTATTAATCCTTATTGGAACGAGCTCGCACAGCTCGTTTAAACTAGTGGCCATAAGCTACGCTTGCGAGACAAAGATGGAGATTATTTAGTTATTCGTGAAATCTTTTTTGTTATTGTCGTTTCTAGTTGTGTTAGATAAGGGATTAATTAAATATAATAACGTTATCTAATGTAAATTGACTACATTATTATTTCTACTTGACTATCAGGAAGCGCGGCGGCTCAGTTGTAAAAGCATTGGACTTCAATCCGAAAGCCCACGGTTCTATTTTGACCAGCGGCACCGCGTTGTGTCCTTGGGTGAGACATTTAGTTCCGATTGCCCATATACGGTGGCTCTCTGTATCAAGGCGTACTGCACGTCGGTGATGCACTTGCCTTCAATTGCTCTATTGACTGTGTTGAGCAGTTAGTAATTTGGGGATATTGACAGTTGCTCGTCACCGCAAGGTGGTTCTCTCTGGATAGTCAGGCTCCCCACATCCGTGCACATGTCGAACACGATATGACCCTGACTGTTGAAAGTGCCGTTAAATAAATTATAAACATAAACAACATATTTATTACCAGTGCTGCAGAACTATTCTACCACAGTAGTCAAACACTATTCACTAACCGTGCTTTGTGATTGTGCCGATTGGCCGACACAATGACATCAACTGCACAGATCTATTGTGCAGCTTTTGACCTTTGATGGAACTTGAAGGGGTTTTCATTTAGTCTTTATGATATTAACATTATAAGTTGTTGTGATGAATTGATGGTAACCTGGTCTGAGGTCTGCGGCTCGGAGCATATGTTCAACCGCGACGCAAAGCGTCGAGGTTGAACATACGCTCTGAGCCGCTAACCTCAGACCATGTTACCATCAACTCATCACAATAACGTATATGTTCCAATAAGACACGACCCATAGCCCCAAACCTACGTCGTGAAACACGACAGGATTATTTAGTAAACTTGTGATCGTTAAAAGTTGCCTTATTCAAGGCAACTTTTAACGACCACAGGTTCAGTAAATAAACTTCTCGTGTACCCCACCAATGGATAATCAATAAACCAGATAAACTCATTCCATCTCAGTTCAAATAGTAAATCGATTTGTAAGTTAAACAACACTTCATCCGGAACACCATCTGTTGCATGTGTGAAAAATCCAGAAAAATGAAGCGACTTGTTGCTCGTCACTCCGTTGATGAAGCAATTACGAAACGGGTGACGTCATTTCATTTGAACATAAGATCCGAGCCGCAAACCCCAGACCATGTTACCGTCAACTCATCACAATAACGTATATGTTCCAATAAGACACTACCCATATCCCAAAACCTCCACTGTGAAACGCGAGAGGTTTATTTACGAAACCTGTGATCGTTAAAAGTTGCCTTCTGCAAGCAACTTTTAACGATCACAGGTTTAGTAAATTAACCTCTCGTGTACCCCCGATTACACTGAGAAAATAATCAATAAACCAGATAAACTCATTCCATCTCACTTCAATTCGTTAATCGGTTTGTAATTTAAACAACACTTTATACGGAACACCGTCTGCTGCACGTGTGAAAAATCCGGAAAAAAATTAAGCGGCTTGCTAGTCACTCCGTAGATGAAGTAATTACGAAACGGGCGACGTCATTTCAAATATTTTGTTGTAACGTCAGACGGTAACATTTGCTACAGGAGCCGTAAACATAAAAGAAACTACGCCAGCTCTCATCCAATCAGAGAGCGAGGATATTACTCTTATTGGAACATGACAAATAATTGTTCAGTAGAAATGCTGTTTTTTTTTTGTAAAGATTGTGTTTTTTGTAATATGTCCATCATTTTTTTGGTTTGAATAAAGTATAACGTTTTAATGTATATGTTTGTGGTTCATTGATTATAAGTTATTGTGATGAATTGACGGTAACATGGTCTGATGTTTGCGGATCGGGGCTTATGTTCAACCGAGACGCTTCGCGTCTCGGTTGAACATACGCTCCGGGCCGCAATCCTCAGGCCACGTTACCGTCAACTCATCACAACAACATATATGTTCCAATAGACACTACCCATAGCCCAAAACCTACATCGTGAAGCGGCTTGCTAGTCACTCCGTTGATGAAGCAGTTACGAAACGGACGACGTCATTCCAGATATTTCGCGTTGTGACGTCAGACGGTAACATTTGCCACTTGAGCCACCGTAAACATAGAATATACTAAGCGAGCTCTCGTCCAATCAGAGGAGGGGGATTTTAGTCTTATTGGAACATTTATTGACTAATAAATCTTTTGGGAGCGCGGTGGCTCAGTGTTTACGTAATTGCACTTCAAACCGAAAATTCCACGATTCGATCCTCGCCAGGGGTAACATCGTTACGTCGATTGCTCACATGGGGCATGGTGAAGGTGTGTACTAAAGCGTACTGCACGTTGATGGTGCACTTGTCTTCAGCCAATGCTAACCCTGCTTCTGTGGAGTCATTACGTTGGAGAGTCTGACCGTTGCTCGCTGTCGCTCGGTGGTTCTCCCCTGGTACTCCGGCTTCCTCGACCGGTAAAACGGTCCGACACGAGGTAACCGTGGTTGTCGAAAGTATCGTTAAACCCAAATAAATAAATAACTCTTTTATATTCAGCTAGGTCCAGTTATTGTAAAAAAACGTCCGATCATTTACGGGAAGTCAATTACACTCTAACTCTTTACCCAACGCAGACGATATCAAAATTTATTATTTTAAATATAATTTTTTTTTAATTTTTCAAAAAATTTCAACAAAACCATATCATGTGGCCCCCTCATTGGAACGAGCTCAATGAGCTCGTTCCAATGAGGAGTCACATGATATGGTTTTGTTGAAATATTTTGAAAAATTTAATTTTTTCAACTGCTCAATTTGCATATTACGCGGGCGGATGCGGGCGATTCGTTAGGTAAAGGGCTAAAATCAGCTGGGTTAAAAATTAACCCACATCAACTGGGTTGAGTGAATATGGACTTAAATGGCTTCAGTTGGGTTAAAAGGTAACCCAAATCAATTGATTTGAGTGAATAGGAACCTAACTGGGTTCATATTCACTCAAATCAGTTGAGTTGGGTTGATTTTTAACTCAACTAATTTTAGAGTGTACAGTTGACAACAGTTACTCTTAACTTATACCAGGACAGAACTTTTAAGGATAAGTAAGTGACTCTGGTGATTTGGGAAATAAAACCCAAATTCTACAGTAGAATGTGATATTGAAATTTCTCCCTGAACAGCCAAAAATACTTACTCGAGTCAGAGTCGAGTGTTCGACAAGCGGACAAACTGCAAATGGCTGAAAGGTCAACGTTGAGAAAGGCGATAGCAGGTTATTTATTGTTCACGTGTTTTGATATTGTGTGTGTTTTTTGACATAGGCTTTTGTGTTATCGCTCCAAGAATGGCTAGTTTTTGTACACAGTTATTTGCTGAAATTACAGAAAGCTGGAAGCATGTATAGAATACAGGATATGTATATGTATCATATTTTTGGTTACCTTGAGCCTCTTGTGCCGATATAAATGATCTAATTTTGGAAACAGACAGTTTTGTTACGTTGAATTCCTCCCCACAGACTTTATCAGCATTTCCATATTGATGACGTATGTCCCCTCACGTGACCTTTATTTACAAAACAATTATTTATTTATTTACTTATTTATTTATTTATCTATTATGGTTTAACAACACATTAACAGCCAAGGTCATATCGTGTCGGTGAGAGTTTTACGGGTGGGGGAAGCCGGAGTACCCAAAGAGAACCACCGAGCAATGACGAGCAGCTGCCAGTTCACCAACATCGTAAATCCGCACTGCCGCACGTGCAGGGTTACATTGGTTGAAGACATGCACACCATCGACGTGCAGTACGCATTAGTACAAGGCGTCATCGTGTCCCTATCTGGACAATCGGGTGAAGTGTCTTGCCCAAGGACTCAACATGTGAGTCAGAATCGATAGGGTGACGGTCACCCATCCAAGGATTATCCGGGCTCGACGTTGCTTAACTTCAGTGATCTGATGAGAACCGGCGGCTACCGCAACGCCACCGCGCCCCCATTTACAAGACAATAAACATGTGTTAAACAAATGGAGAGCCAGCAATGTCGTTAAAGGCAGTCGCTTCTTATTTCATTTATTTCCTAACGTTCAATCAAACTGCAAACTCCTAACTTACTTACATTGAAAATAGTTTATTTATATCAAAGCTCTTAGAATGTTAGGCTTTGATAATGGAAGTTAATGGATTCGTTTTGCAAAGCAACGAAAATACGCAACATGATTCAAGCCATATGCGGCTACATTTCAATGTGTTCTTCACCTACAGATTCATTTTCAACTCATATTTACCATATTATAAATACAATCGATACACACCATAAAAGGTAATTTTAATACAAATGGACAAGCGGTTTAACCCTTTGAAAAACCATTTCCTGGAATGATTTCGCCTTTGTGTACACTAACAGTGAGATGGTTCAGTCCAACTGGCTGCAGTTATTGTTTTATCACCAATGCCCCGTGTATAGACCTCTTATAAAAAGACAAAAATGGGACAAAATTATGCCTTGGACCGAAAAATCGGTCTTACGAGTTCAAAGGCGACAGGGTTAATAATATGTGAACGTATATTTGTTCCGGATGATATTTGTTCCACCCACAACAAAATTTCCTATAACAAAAGTTACCTGGTAAATATATTATATAATATTTATTCCTAGCTCCTAATTGTTGGTCCTACCTATAAAAAGAAATCATCAATAAGTGGATAATAGGTAAGAATATTATAGGCCAACAGTAAACACGGGTGATATCTGAATGACCTAATCAACAGGTAAGAATATTATTGCTCTAAGTACAGGTAATGTACTTAATTACCTGAGTAGTTTTCAACTCACATCAAATTCCGTGAACTATTCACTCCATTGAATCAATCAAATAAGTTTCATTCTCAGTCAATGAGTACTTCCCGGTGAAAAAAAATGACTTACAATTCCCAAATCATGATACTTTAATTGTGTGCATGTAATTTTGATTGCATGATAATATAATAATAACACTTTGGCCGGCCGCTGATTTGTCGCGGTTCTCGTATGAGAAGTCCTTGGTTACCCCTGTTCTACCAACTGCCTCCCTATTCCCACGCTTCTTCTCTCCTCCCAACACTCGGAGACGAACTGCTTGATGACATCCCTTGCCCCATTCTTCCCAATCTCTCCGATTAGCATATTAACCCTCTTCTTTGAGTCGCCACCTAACCACATGTCGTTCATTCTCCCATCCCACTTCTCCGTTATACTCCCCGTTATACTCCCCGTGAATCTTGTTCTTTTAGACTGGTATTTTGGGCATTCTAGAAGAATGTGTTCCAGGGTCTCCCCCACGCCCAAATGTGTATCCAATAATTATTATAGAATTTCCTGCATGAAATGCCTAATTCATTCATTTTTTCTTTTAGTCAAATGGTTGTGCGTGGAACATTATTATCCGGTACAAATTATAATGATGGAATAGAAGTTCCTGCATAATGGATATTCTGAGGATTAATAGGTCATAGAAGAAAGTCAAATTATTTAAATGGAACTTTTGTTATGTAACACAAGTTCCACTATAGAGATTAATGGTATATCATTTTAATTAGGGTTCGGTAAATTTTCTTATGACATTTGGAAAGTTAAAAAATTTATAGTAATTTATATATTTTTTATACTTACCAATGACCCAGACTTAGCTGGTGCTAACTAACAAAACCAGGGCCAAACACAAATTTTGCCCCCCAATCCCCAAAATTTGCATCCAAAACAAAAAGAAATCATGTCCTAAAGGACCTCCATACTACGCCTCTACTGCGCATGCGCAGTGACGCAGTCGTCCCGAAATTGGCGCCAATTATCATTCTTACTGGCAGTGCCTGGTCAGCGCTATGTACTCAGCGGGGAGGCAAGAGTTCCCAACTCCAGGGAGGGCCATCCCCGTCTGGGTCATTGGTAAGTATAAAAAATATATAAATTACTATAAATTTTTTAACATTTTTATACTGTACCAATGACCCAGACTTAGCTGAATAGTAAACAGGCTGGAGGGCCTAGGACATAGAGGAAAATCCAATAAGCTCAACTGTATAGTAAAGAGGTAACCCCTTAAGGAGAAAAGGAGTATTAGGCGTTACATGTATCTTTCTTATTTAATATTAAATTAGAAAGATACACTACCCTTAATAATTGAGCACAATAACATTCATGTTCTCTATTAACATCCAGTATAACCCTTATACTAATTATTTTTAAAGCAAGCCAATAAATAAAGTAGTCCAGAGAATTGAGACTCTTTATAGTCATTTAAAAGTGTCCGAGTATTGTATATTAAAGCCCGTTTGACACTTGACATATACAAATGCTTCACACCGAGCTACACTTTAAAAATAAGACATGAATGAATTTAAACATTAATATTACACTTTAAAACCATCCCGGAAGCGACTCAGAAATACTGACTTGGAGGAGGCATTCTCTTGCTTTTCACTATAAAGCAGGTGACCTAAGGGAACACCCGCCCCCCCCCCCCCTTCCCCTTGCCCTGGGTCAAATAGCCCAGAGCGAAGAGGGCAGCCGGACGGAGTCACTGCCGGAACAGAAAGCCTGCATAACTATAGTTGCAACTGTTTAGTGGACGACATTCTGAGCAACAGATAACGGACCTAAACAATGCAGGTCTCCAGAAATGGACTCAATATTTCTGAGATAAAAATTCGTAAATGTGGATGGCTGAGACCAATAAGCAGCCTTCATTAAATCTGTAATAGCAACACTATTAGCATAAGCCCAGGAAGTAGAAAGAGCTCTTACTTCATGAGCAGACATCTTAAGCACAGACTGCTGAGAAGAAGATAAATCTTCATAAGCAGTACGGATAGTTAACTGAATCCATCTAGCAATAGAATGGACTGAAATGTCCTTTCTATTAGGCATCAAAGACAGAAAGAAACGTTTCCGTCCCTTTCTGATAAACTGAGATCTCTGTTTATAGATACGTAGTGCTCTAACAGGACAGAGTAAAGGCCTACGCCCGTCTGAAGACGGAAGAGCCTTAATAACAATAGGTTCCGGATATTTATTAGGAGCCTGATTCTTAGCTAAAAAACCCACATTAGTAGTGAAGGTGATAGTGTTCCCAACACTACGATAATGAGAATCATCCACCGACAGTGCATGAAGCTCACTGACTCTTCTGGCAGAAGAGAAAGCTAAGAGAAAAGCTGTCTTATAAGATAAGAATTTGAAATCTACTGTCCCAAGAGGTTCAAATGGCTTTTCCTTCAATTTAAGGAGAACCCAAGCTAAATTCCACTTAGGAATTAATCTAAGAGTTCTGGGTCTATTTATCGAAAAGTTTCTAACCAACTTCGATAAAGAGACATTAGATCCAATTTGTAAACTATCATGATGTGCATAGGTATCAGATAACATAGATCTATAACCCTTTATAGTAACAGGCTGCAGTTTGATTTCGTCAAACAAGTATACTAGAAAGTTTGCAATGTCTGGTATAGAGGGATCAAATATATCTACAGAATGATCCCTACACCAACGACGAAAAACCTTCCACTTAGCCGCATAGTTTAGCGAAGAGGAGGTCCTCCTACAGTTAGAAATCGCGTCCACTGCTCGTCCTGTAAAGTGCTTGCCATGCAAGAAGGACCGCACAACGGAAAAACGTGAAGGTTGAGACCTTGCGGGTTGTGATGGAGTTGGCGCGATTTCCCCTGCGAAAGAAGATCCTCTCGTGGAGGAAGCTTCCGCGGTAGGTCCCACAACAGACACCTGAGTAGATTTATCCACGGTCTCGGTGGCGACAGAGATGCTACCAACAGAATCTTGCACTGAGATTGTTTTATCTTTAGCAATACTTGTTGAATTAACGGCGCTGGAGGATACGCATATCCTATCATTCCGTCCCAAGGGATCGACAGAGCGTCTACTGCAAATGCTCTTGGATCCGGACACGGAGACACATACGTCTGCAACAAATTGTTGAGATGTGTCGCAAATATGTCTATCATTGGCCGTTCCCATTGGTAGCAAATCTGATTGAATACTTGTTTGTTGAGAGTCCACTCCGACGGCAACAAACGGCCCTTTCGTGAAAGGGAGTCTGCTAGCACATTCAGACGACCCGGTATGTGACGGACCGAAAGAAGAACGTGATGTTCTAACGCAAACAGAAGGATTCTTTCCGTTAGATTGAACAACGGAACTGAATGAGTGCCTCCCTGATTCCGTATATACGCCACTACTGTCGTATTGTCGGATAGGATTTGGACATGAGCATCTTGAATAATGTCCATCCAGTGACGTAACGCAAGCCAAATTGACATCATTTCCTTGATGTTTATGTGCTTGCACAGGAATTGCGGATCCCAAAGACCCTGGCATCTCGAATCCGTTGGGATTAATGATGCACCCCAACCTGTTTGACTGGCATCCGTCATAACGGTAAAACTCGGATCCGGCAACTGCAGCGGAACTCCTTGAGTTAACCACTGAATGTTTGCCCAAGTCTGAATCTCTTGTTTCACTTGATCTGACAAGAGAACGTCTACATCGAGCGAATGAATTTTCACACTCCAATTCTGAGTCAGGAAAATTTGAAGAGGACGTGTGCGTAACCGCCCCATCGGAATGAGATCCGCGGCGGCTCCGCACAGACCTATCAGTCTCATAAATTCTCTCGCCGTGACTTTGTCTGCGTGCAGACAATAGCGAGCGTAACAACTGACTAATTTCGCTCTGGTTAACGGCAGACGAACGAGATTGTTGTGCGTCTCGAAGCTCATTCCCAGATGAGTGAATGACTTGGACAGCACCAGATCCGACTTCTCCTCGTTTACTATAAAACCGAGACGTCGGAGCAATAGAAGAAGATTCTGAACATCGTTCTGAAGCGTTAACTCGTTGCCGTACCTCTGAAGAATGTCGTCCAGGTAGGCCGACGTTACCGCAGACGAATGAGCTCGGAAGTAGATCATTACCGAGTTCATTACCCGAGTGAAAGCCCAGGGTGCTAGATTCAATCCGAAGCACATCGCCCGGAATTGATACACCACTCCAAGGACTGCGAAGCGTAGATACTTTCGGAATGTCGGATGTACCATGACGTGAAAGTACGCATCTTTGAGATCTATGCTCGTTGCATAATCGTTCACCCGAATACTCGCTCTGACCGATCGAATCGTTTCCATATAAAACTTCGGAGCGACGATCAGCTTGTTTATCCAGCTCAAATCTATGACTGGACGGAACAAGCCGTCTGGTTTCGGAACCAGAAACAGATGGCTGTAGAATCCCAGAGATTCCTGGTTTTCTACGACCTCTACCGCGTTCTTCATTAAAAGAGACTGCACCTCTGATAACAGAGCGTCTCTTTTCTGTGGATTTGACGGAAGATGAGCCCACTTTGGACTTCGAGTTAATGGAGGCTTTCGTTTGAAGGATATCTTCGGACTTTCCGAAGTCACTCCTCTCACCCAAGGGTCGTCCGTAATCGACGCCCACTCTTGTGAAAAACTCAACAACCTTCCGCCAACCGGAACGCGATAGAGGTTTAAGCCATCACCTCCTGGACCTGCGAGGCCTGCGGTAGGAGAAACCACGTCTTCCACGACCCGCACCTCGCCTCGTCGACCTCGGGGCGTCCGACCGATTGTCCCGGCCTGAAGGACGTCCCGAACGAGAGTCGCTATCCTGACGGTCTCTCGAATAAGACCAAGAGGACGCACCGGAACCTCTATAGGAACCTCTCTTGGGCGCATTAGACCCAGAAGTGCCTGTCTTATTCGTGTCTGCTGTATCCGACTTCTTAGGAGCAGATCTGAACAACAGAGAATCATTAGCTTTCTTTTTAATTTTATCATAAATAGCGGAAAGCTTGCCGTCAAAGAGAAGTTCTTAGAGACCGAAGCGACTCTAAGAGAGTTCTTCACCTTAGAATCCACTAGTGTGGATGTAGCTAGGGCTGCGTCACGTCTAACCAACTCCAGATTTGCCACTGAAAGGGCGGAGTTACACGTGGAATAAGCTACTGCCCTTGAAAGAAGTCTTAAAGAGGATTGTATATCCTGAAACTCTTCCCCTTGAAGGCGCAGTGATAACGCCTTAGTAAGGTGATCTGCGTAAGATAAGGCATCTAAATTGGCTCTGTTAGACGCAATAGCTGTTTCCAACACCGCGGTTGGAATAGAAGCTGACGACGGTAATGATAGCTCTAAGTCTTCCGCCTCGTCGTCCATACGCAGAGGAACTCTCGGTATACCCTGTCCTGCCGTATCGAATTTATTCCTTGCATTAATGAAAGGCAGGTTGAGAGTATTAGCGGACAAGAAACCTGCTTTCTCCGTCCTGGAAGCAAGTTTAAATATAGCGTCGTTCAATAATTCAAATGTTCTAGCAACATTATTGGACTGCGACGGAAACTCGGGAGCGATGTCCCTGAACCGCTCAAAAAATTCAGAGTCCATTGACGCTATAATTCTCTTGTCCGGAAGCGCAGCAGTCTGGCCCGACGGAACAACTTGAGGGAGAAAGTGCCGGATGAAGTCCACGGCAGCTTTATGTTGTTCCGAAAGGGATAGCTCCAAGTCATCCGTATCCCTTTCACCATCCGGTCGGACCTCATGATGTTCCCGGTCGTCCGCCCCCGATGCTTCGGCGGAGCGTACCGACCCAGCGCCGTCGGATAATTCTCTATCCGACACCGTTTCTGTCGGCTGCTGGGATGCTGCGATAAGCTGTGCTATCTGCACAAGAATGTCCGGCGTCGAGACCTGCGGAGGCGCAGTCTTTCGCTGCTTCGCCGAGGGCAGCTCCGCATCAGATGGCTCCCGCATACTTTTCCTATGCGAACGTCCAGAGTCCATCGGTCTCGAATCCCTGGCTGCCGGATGGTGTGACCTGGTCGCCGAAGAATCCTTCATCGGCGAAGCTGGTAATATATCGGCGGTCACGCAGCCAAGGTGCGGTCGTGTGCGCTGACGAGAAGAGGAAGCCTTAACAGTCTGTGCGGACTGCTTATACAACGGAGCGTCCCGAGCGACGGACGTATGCTCCGCTAAAGACACATTTTGTACCACAACATCTGGTCCCAGATGTTGTTGTACGAGAGAGGGACCTCTCTCGCTCGCGGCCCGGCTGGACCTGGACGAGCTAGGAACCGGACTAAAAGGCTTCCTCCGTTCTCGCTTACTATCCGCCGTCACTGGGTGTGCATCTATTATGTTTATAGTGCTCGCATCACCCAAAATTTCCTCTTGGACCGCATCGGACGAACCCGGCTGCCGAACCATTCAGTGAATGGACGCTACACCGGGCGAGCTAGCGGACGACATTTGTCTAATCTCCATGAGCACTTTTGCCGCTAGCTCTGAATTCATTTGTGACGACGGACGCACACTTGAAGAAGATAACATGGAAACATCACCCTGTTCTGGTTCCTCTGAAATAGAAACTGAGAGAGTAGAGTGACCTTGCGGAGAAAGAGCCGGCATCGCTCTTTCTCCAGAAACAACATATCGTGACACACGTTTCCAATGTTTCTCATCCCAATGTTCACATATAGGACAGGGATTAATGCGAGAACACTGACTACAATTAATACAATGATCATGAAAGTCAGAGGAAGATTTCTTCCTATTACAATTTGAACAACGTCCCTTCATTGTGAAAGAACAACAATAAGTCCTAGTTACTCGCAAAAACCCCTGACACAAAGATACATAATAACATGATCCATTAATAAATGAAAAAACAATTGCAAAACAAAATAATTTTGAAAAAATATTTTTTCAGCGAAGCCCAAGTTGCTGAAAAGTAACGTTGAGCCCCGATGGATCCGATGGCAAAGTGTGGTCAAAAATTTTAAATTTATATAAAATAATTAATGAGACACTTTCGGATAATATAAATGTATCTTATAGTGAGATAAACTACAGCAAAGGCAAACAGCCCCCCTCAAAAAAGGCTGTTGCCAATGAAAACAAACAGTGTAAAAACACCAGAAAACATGACTCCAGGCACTGAAAAAAGTGGCCCGGAATCAGTCATCAATTACACTCTATCTGATGCAAAACAGAGACTCCCAGGGGAGAATCTGTAGAACATCAGATGGAAGATGCAGAACACAAACGTTATACACCCATGGGTGAAAACGTAACTATGGGGAAAATAACAGAAAACATTCTGTAACCAAGCAACTCTCCCAGGAAATTTTAGAAATGAAATTTCTCAAAAATATGCCAAAAGCATGGGAGAATTGCAAGGGGGGACTTTAGAAGGCTATACTGAATAAGCAGTGCAACAATTAGCAAGAATGACAACAAGAGGCCCATGCCTCGAAAATAGGCAACTTAACATAATTTCATCAAAAAATTTTAAGTACAGCCCTGATTATTTTTTGTCACTTCTTTTTCCTCTCCTCCTTCTATCCTCCTTAGAATCACATTTTCTCCAAAAATTACGTGTCTGGCATCCTTTAAACTGAGATTTACAAGCACAAAGATCAGTGAGATGTTGACTGATGAAGGGCCAAACAGAGAATGATAATTGGCGCCAATTTCGGGACGACTGCGTCACTGCGCATGCGCAGTAGAGGCGTAGTATGGAGGTCCTTTAGGACATGATTTCTTTTTGTTTTGGATGCAAATTTTGGGGATTGGGGGGCAAAATTTGTGTTTGGCCCTGGTTTTGTTAGAGTTAGCACCAGCTAAGTCTGGGTCATTGGTACAGTATAAAAATATATATATAATGAAAGGTCCAAAATGGAAATTCTGTTATTTAACCTCAGTCCTTCGAACAAATGATATTACAGTATATGTCTGTAGTAAATCTTGCCTTTATTTCAGTTTCCTCAATATTACACTATAAAATGGATTTTTTTGTTATGTAACACAAATTCCGCTAAACATTGAAATTGTATAACATTTTGTCCAGGGTTATGGATCTTTTCTTATGACACTGGAAAGAATATTATATAATGTAAGTTTCCAAATGGGACATCTGTTACATAATGGAAGTTCCTCAGAAGAACCATTATGCCGGAACTTCTCAGAAGAACCATTATGCCGGAACTTCTATTCCATCACAAATACACCAATATTGATTAAGGAAACTTTGAGTCGAGTTCAGGTCAGCCATTTTCTGACGAGGTATATGCACTGTTATTTGTTTTAGGAACAATGGTCACGGGGTGGGACATTCTTCATAACATGGAAGATACTGATCACCTTTTCAGCCGATTCCAATGGTATGCGACACCCTATGTGCCTTAAAAATAAAAAGACAGTTGGCAGTTTAGAAATAAACGCATTGCTTCTTGGCCGCCTTTTTCACTCCAAAATTATTTTAGCCGAGAGTCTGTATCCTTCTTTCGCACCATCGCAGTAGAAGTGAGGTGTATTCTGGGGAGATGAAGCATCAAAGCATTTGAGTTTCTCACTGTTGTTGTTTCCTAAACAACCAGTCAGTTTCCTGTGTAATACTTGGTCTATAGCTTCACAGTTGTGATATTAGGCAGGAATCCAACATAGTTCAGCTATCCGAACGTTGTGGCTGCCCGCTACGTTCAGATTCGGTACAGTGAAATAACTGGAAGTTTCCCCGGTGCTATCACCGGGAGTACTACGGCCGATGTTCAAATGCGAAATTAGGTAAATGAATCGGTCGTGGGGCTTTTCTATCGACTGTTTTCTAAAGATGAACTATTTTTGTACACCTGTGCGTGGTATTTTCAACCGAGTCGGGTTTTATTCATTTGATACACTCAAACGAACACGACGAAACGTAAATTTCCATCAACACTCCGCCATGATTGTAGCGCACTTCTTAAAACAATAATCCGGCAATCCGCTGAAACGAAACTTGTCGACGCTGAAACAGAAACTCGGAATGCGTTCAACTCGCGCACAAAACGGCCGATTGTGAGCGCCTCAGTGAGTGCCTCAACGATGACGCGCGGCTTTTTTCTCTTTTTGCTTATTTGTTGTTTCGTCTCGAGAGGTTAAATGGTAATCTGCCCCCAAGTTTTGCCCGCATAGATTTAGCCGCAAATTACCCCACTACGAAATAATTTACGTTACCGATTCACACCACGAGGAGGTACTAAGCGGGTCTTTGTGAACCGTCTGAAAAGAGAAAATAAAACAACGTGTGAATACTATTAACTTCTCTCCAGTCCAACTGAAATTTAACCATTTCAACCAAAGGGTTACTTGCCTGGACTGTTCTCTGGTGGCCCTCTTCTGTCCTATCAATTCCATTATGGTGAGTTTCTTCACGCCGAAATCAAAACTATTCTCTCAGACGCTGATTAACAAACTTCCGTCCTGTTAACGAACGGAACGAGTTTGCCCCCCCCCCCCCCCCGCCCAAGTACCCAGGTGTTGGGCGCGCAAGCAAGTAATAACCCTTTTACACGAGACAATGTAACGCCAAAACCAACTAGATCTATTCATATGAATCGCCAAGAATAATTGTTGTAAGTGACGTCTCCCATGTCGAATTGACTTGTGTAACTCGCTAAGCGGGGATGGGGTGGGTCTGGTCACCTTCGAGAGAGGGGGATAGGGTGGTTAACTTATATGCATAAAAGTCTTACTCACCAAGAAATTATATACTGTCCTGATAAAGCATATTCATCTGTCGTATATATCTGTCACATAATTATCCTATATCCTTGGATTGAATTCCTTATATACAACATTAAACAAATGTCAAAGCAGTTCTTGGTGAACGTATATAAAACATTTTTTACACTTATGGTAAAACGTTCCATGGAAACAATATTTCTCCACTTTACCCAAAGTTTAGCGGAACCCACCGTCATAACTGTTTTTCCAACAGGGCTAAAAAATGTATTTGCAGATATTGAATTTTACTGTCCGAGACAAAGGACAAACATAAACAAATGATAAATGTTTAATAAACAAGTCTTATGTGCAATGCAAATGAGCTACCCTCTTACGACCTCTGTTCATTTTCTCTCCCAGATATTTGGTTTTTTTTTGTTCTTGCACTTACATTGAATAAAGCAATAGTTACAACAACAGCAGAGTTGGCATCCACACACGTTCTGTGCGCATGGTTCATTGCAAGTTTCTTTTTCTTTGGAGAGTAAGAAAGTGTCCATGCCATTAACTACGAAGTTTTTCAGAACTTTTCTCCGAAAGCAGCTGTCTTCACTGCTGAACATTTCCCTCATATCGTCCGATGTTCTCAACGGCGAAAGGCTGTGCCCATAAGCGAAGAGAATTGCCTCTCCGGTCCTACCATCCCTAGCACATCGGCCCACTTCTTGCCAGTAAGACAAAATGCTTTTCGGGGCTCCCCAGTGTATTACAACATCAATGTCCGGAATGTGAATTCCCATCCCAAAAGCAATTGTAGATACCACGCATCTTATTTTGCTGTCTAATTTGGGATATTCTTCCATAATTCTTTCCTTTGAATCAGTATCCAGCGATGCATGATACATTTCTACCGGGGACTTCAGGTGTTCCGCTTCAGACACAGGTAGTTCATCACATAGGAATAAGTAAATGCCAGAAACCATGGGTATTGATCTGCAAAATGTAATATTAATTAAAATTACTAACTGCATTAAATGTATTTCAAAGGTATGAGCATGATGCACTAAATTACTCGGACGCCAGTAGAAAGGGAAAGGGAAATTTATTTTAGAAATTGCAAGATGGTTGTAATCAGGTGAGTCAATCATTTACCACAAGCGTATCATTTGGCTTTGGCGGTGTGTTGTAAAAATGGTTTTTACTTACCTTTGAAAGCTCTTTCAACAGAATGGGCAAATAAATATGCCCACCAAACACATTTTTGTAAGCTTAGGGCGCATGGTGCATTTTCTTTGGGTGTTCTACAGCCCAATCGGAGAGGTTAGACTTTTGAACGACGATATCGCCTGAAACTGGAATAATCGTACACTACCTGCAAAATATCAGAGTCTTCTTTGCTTTCAATCCATTCTTTTTTATATCTTCTGCAATCCACCGAATTTTGTCCTCGTAATCACTTTTGCATTTCGAAAGCTGAAGGTAGATATTTGGCCTGAAATTTACATAAAAGTGACAATAACATAGCGAGCTCGCTTGAGAAAACAGCTTCATACACAGCAGATAGGGGCAAGTGGTGAGAAGGTGTTATCACCCATTTTTCAATGAGAAGATCCAAAATATCACTGCAGTTAATTGCCGGGTTTCACTTTTGAAAAATTATAAATTCTAAGGTACCGGAAAGTATCTCCTAAAGAGTTTGGTCCGGAGAAAATAACAGGCGTTAGAGAAGTTATGACCACCTAACGTGAGGTGCAGTTCTGTTACTAGCACGAGGAGTCGAGGACACCGATCCATCCCTTCACACGAAGTTTCTTAGCGAATACCGCGATGAAAGAACTTCGAATGAATTACTCGTGTTTCAAGGATGACATCAGTAATGTCACTTTGCCCTTAGCAACTAAAGTTTCACACTGATTGTGTGTTGTTTTACAACACAGACAACAGGGCTTATCTGGCGTGGTATCGCCATACGATGGGGGTGGAGGTGGCTCAGGTGGGGGACAATTTTGCACCCATGCAGTTTTTCACTTGACCTGGCAGATGAAAGTACAGCGAAAGTTTGTCATAAATTTAAGTTACTTTACCTGTCTGGTAAGACTGAAACACACGGTGAATCGTCTGATATAACTAGATATTTCTTTATATCTGTATAAACGGCTTTGGTGACAGTAGCAGTCAATGCCAGAACTGGTACATGAAATATACTTCGTAGAATTGACAAGGTTCTATATTCGGGTCTGAAACACTCGCCCCTGCAAAGGAAATGCATGAATTTCTGTAAAAATACCACTTCAAACACAAACACATCTAAAGGCACACACTCCTCCCACCTCCCACCCCGTGTACCCACTCTTTGTCTGCAAAGTTTAAGCAGTTAAATGGGGATAAAAATCACAAACACAAAGGTAAATTCAATCTGGGACAGTCACATGTAATTGTTTTGTCCATATCCTCCCTCCTCTCTCCTTTTCTCTCGTTCCTGATCCTGGTTGTGTAGCGTCACGGTGACATCTTGCACACAAAGCTGGATTTTGTCAAGGGGGGGGGGGGGGGCGCCAACTTGATGTGAAGCAACATCTGAGCCGCAAAACGCCGAAAGGCCCTCAGTGGCAACCACGAAAGGGAATGCCCAAAGGTTCTGTCTGGCCCATAGGGGGGGGGGGGCGGATCTGCCTATGCAAAGCAACACCACCACCATCAAACAAAGACGCGTATATCTATCCCCCACAATAGGACACCCACCCACACACCCACCCAGCGAGCTCGCCTATACACACACCTCTCACACACACTATCACGTGCACCCAACTTCTTCTGCATTTGTTGTGAGGACGTGTTGGTTTTTCTTTTATTCTCGATGACAAACAATGACAAATAACTCCCACAAAACGGGAAGACCGACTCTAAACAATTGTTTTCATTGTGAGGACATAGCGAAAACAAAGGAAATCCCTGTGACATTGCAAACACTTGTCACAAAATTGGTATGACAGGCCATTCCCCCACCCACGCAACCCACCCCCCCCCCCCCACCCACTTTCCTGTAGTGTGTTACAAGGTAGCGGGTAGGTTGTTATACATTTTTTATGATCCCACACAGTCGTGTTCCCTCACGCACACCTTGGAAAATTGCGAGTACTCATCTTATGCAAATCGAATATAATTTAAGTTTATCAGATAAACAGACTTACCATTCTGATATGCAGTGACTCTCGTCGACAGCCAACAAACAAACTTGCGTTTGCCATACATCCTCCTTGAAGCATCTTGTCCATATCTTGTTGACAGCAGATTCTGGTGAGCAGAACACAATATCAAACCGACCATTCTGCACATCTGCAATAGGGCAAAATAATTTTTTGCGTGAATGAAATATACGATTATTTAATTTTCGTCATCCACGGCTATAACATTACCGCATTCCAAATATAGAGCGAAGCTCTACGAATATGTTATATACCTACCCTGCTACCTATGCTACATACACACTATAGACAGCCCATAACCCAATTTAAGATCGCATTTATGAAGCGGAAATATCACAGGATGCAGCTGTAGGGCCATGATTGGATATTACAATTCGATAATTTTCTGAAGCACCCCCTTCCCCCCCACCCACCCACACACACATACACTCAACCCTCAAGGGGGGGGGGGGGGGGGGGCACGAACTTTTGCCGGTCCGACGTAAATTATTATTCAACATGTCAACCGTGTTAACACACATTTTAATTGCACAATTAACACAAAACTCTTACATTCACGCTCACCCCCCCCCCCCCCCCTATCCACACACACACGCGCGCTTACACCTTCACACACACATCCAGCGCTCGCGCAGAAATCAAAGTTGAATATTTAATTGAGGAAACTTACCTTCAAACAGCTTTTGCCCCATATCTTCCTTCTTGGTTATGAAAGCAGCTGGTATCCCATGTGACTGTAAAAAGTTGACTTGGTCTTTCATCAGACTGAGTAAAGACGATATTACAAAAGCAGTGTGTCTCTTATGTGGAAAGATCTGCAAGAATAAAGATAGGAATCTGTGTTACCTGTTAGTAGGCAGTTTTGTATTCTCAATTTGTCCACATTTTTGTGCTGATGGTTTCGTTTCATTCACTTGGTATTGCGACACCAGCTAAAGCGGGGTTATCTCAACTTTGGAGCGTACTTCGTTGTGATTCAACAATGCATCATGTAATTTCTGACACGCCGTATTAGATTGTTAACTCTATTACCCCAATGTTCAAACATTTTTGTGTAACACGAAAAAGTTAACACTCCACGAAGAGACCCCACGACACGAGTATCAGCAATAATTTAATCCTCCGATCATGGGGTGGAGTGGGAGAGTGGGGGGGGGGGGGTGTTGGATTAAACTACCAATTCACCTGTCCACATATACAAGATATGCACGCCAGTAGTATTGAATAGCATATCATTCTTGAAAGCGGTGTTGAGTGACTTGGCCCTTTTACGAGTTTTGTCGGAAAAAATCTTGAAAACTTTTTCTTTGTGTGTGTCTCAGAAACATAGCTTATGGCCCCTCGTTGGAAAGAGGTCTTCCAATGGCAGAACACGCAATTCAAGTTTGTCCAGGTTGGAGCACAGTGGTTCAGTCTTTGCAGCGTGATAACGTGTACTGCATGTCGATGGTACTCATGCCTTCACCTGCATGATTGTGTCGGGTATTACAGGGGCGGATCCAGAATTTGAAATTAGGGGGGGGGGGGGCTTACTAACGCACAGGGCCGATCAGGGTAATAATTCACCAGGGGATCGTTGCCTAATCCGCCGGAAATTGTTAACTCTGGAAAAAATAGGGAGGCGTACGCTGCCCCCACCCCCCACCCCCCCACCCCTGGATCCGCCGTTGGGTACGAAAGTCGGGAGAGTCTAACACTTACTTGCAGCACCTTGTTGGCTGTTTCCAGATAATCAAATATCCTCCACCGTAACATTATAAGACTCAATATAACTCTGCCTGTTAAAGGTAACATTAACCCCAAGTAAATAAGAGCTACTTATCTGGTTGAGAATCAATGGCGGCAAAATGTAACACATGGATTTTCCGTAGCCAGTGGGTAGGAAACCAACCGCGTCTTTCCCAGAAAGAAAAATCTTCAAGAGCTTGCATTGTTCATTCTTTAAATCAAATTCAAATTTGTACTGATATTTGATGTACTTATAGATGTCATCAAGATTTACTTCCATTTGGAACTGAATAGGTTCGTTGAAACAAAAGATGAAAACAGAAACTTCCGTATATATAAAGCAAAGTCACAATGGAAAGTGAATTCTATCACGCGTCCGTTTTAATACAGAAGTTGTATGCCCGTAAAGCTATGACATTGTAACCAGCGATGAGTTAAATGATAGGAACATCCAGTGCAAACATTTGTCTCATATAGGGGTATTTATTTTTCTCTTTGATCATCAGAATTGTGTCATTGGAACAGTTCCAAGACAGTAGTGCTAACAAACTGTGGACACGAAAATATCACGTGAACAGTTACTGGGTGATCAACAACCTTTCAGGCGAACACCTGATCATGGGTACAGAGTATTGATTTTTTCCTGATGCTTCGGGGTCGTGTCACGGGAACTGTTTAAACCAAAGACTAGTGCCAATGTACTGGAACAAGGTTAAATATTCATCACGTGCTGGGTTTCTGTCCTTTTTACAATGACGTTTTGATGTCCTATTAATGTTACCAAGTCTATAGCAGAGTAGAAAGTTATTCGAAGTGGATAGTGTAACAAATATTTCTCATAATTTAAATTGGAAACTTAAAAAAAAATGGTTGATAGGTGCATAAACTGTTCAAAGACGTTTGAACTGCGAAGCGATGGGCGTGGATACAAACGACATTCTTTGGCTGTAAAGATGAGGCCATGGGATATTTCGATAAGTGATGCAATTGACATCTGCTGTTCCAAAACCGCAACACCTCATAAGGGAAGAGAATACAGATTCTTATGTGAAGAATGTCTCCAATTTTTGAAAGAATCATACCGTTCCAAAACCTCGACCATCAGATTTTCAAATGAAACGACACATGGTTGCTACTTCCGACCAAAACATCAATTGACCCCAGTAAAGACCCCTCGAAGCTTAAAGAAGCAGAAAATATCAACACCGGCAAAGAGAACACCTAAGGTAATTGCTCATTAATGTTGAACTATATTTTCTTTTTCATTATATTCACAGTTTTTTTAAGCCACGCTAAAAGTATGAACCCGGAAGATTCGTTTATAGGCCAAGCAAATTAATTTTATGTTTCTCGGGTCCCTTCTTCAAAAGTGCCAACTGGGCTATTTATGCCATTTTTACAATTTATGTATGGTTCCTACTTTTCCTCATCCACACCCTTGCTTGTTCTTTGAATTCTTGGAACAATTCCCAACACTCTCAGAATAGGAGTGTTTTGTGGAATTCTTCCCATACTGACTATCAAATTGGGTACCTCAGTGGTAATAACCCGTCTCTCCAGCCGCCACTCTAGAGCTGAACTTCCAACATACGCATTTGGTAAGTGATCTCTGAATATAAGCATGATTTTAAAAAAAATGTTTATGTGACAAACAGTGGACACCTGGCTCTTTTGGATTTTAGACAAAACCCGGTAGACAATGTCTGACTACAACAAAGAAGAGTAGAAATTTGGCACTTGGTTTTCTGAAACTGAAAAAATGGAAATATAAAGCAGGTGTGAATCTCCTGATGAAATCATCCCCAGTCTTTTGCAAAGCTGTCCGTCAAAGTGTAGCATCAGAGATCCGGAAGGAGTTGAAGTGTATATCAAAAGACAGAGAAATTGCATCGGTACAAGCACTAACGATGCAGAACCTTGAGGAGTTCACTTGGACTTCGCTTCTACTGAGCATGAGAATAAAGACACCAACACTTCTAGAGGTTCTGCTTGCATTACATGGAGCGGCGGGAGTGCATTTGAAAAACCCCAGGTGAGATCCTTTGTTTAAAAATCTATGCTTACCCAATTATTAAAAAAACTATGTTGCCTTTGAATTCAAAACAAGCCAACCGTGGATATTTGAACAGTGAACCGAACTCATATTTGTATCATTCACATCGTTATAATTGACTTTGTTAGCATTTTCCGGGATTCTTTATTGTGGTTGCTTATGAATTTTTAAAGAAGCACGGTGGCTCATTGGTTAGAGCGTCGAGCTACGAATGTAGAGGTCGACAGGTTGAATCTGACCAGCGTCGTCTGCGTTGTGTTTTTGGGTAACAAACTTAATCCAAATTGCCCGGGTGGTGGAGGGGGCTATTATGTTGTGTGAAAAAGCGTTTTTCACGTCTATGGCGCACGTGCCTTCCACTGTAACCCTAGTTCTTCCGAGTTAGCGCATTAGAGGCATTGCTCGCTGCTGCTCGGATGATTCTCTCCGGATGGTACTCCTCTTCCTTCAACAGTAGAATTGTCCGACACGACATGATACCTTCGTCAAAAGATGATATATCTTCATCGAAAACGAAAACGTGCCTTGACGATGTAGTTGAAATGAATTATTCGTCGGGATTAAAGCAAATACTATATGGACAGTACAGCCCTCTTCAACAGAATGATCTATGCCCTCCCCCAAACCCAATTATTATACTGTAATTAAATGTGTGGACGTTTTTCTCGTTTCAGAAATGACATACCTCCACCAGTCATGAAAGTTGTGGGGTGTTTGTTCAGTATGATGATGTTTTTTTAAAATAAAAGGTTCAAGCTTCTCCAGGCGATTAACTCTGTGCAGTTATGGATTGGAGGGTGCAACACATCAGTAAGTTTTCTAGTTGATTTCTATTCAATCTTCACTCACAATATGTACAATGAACTTCTTATACACATGTAACATGTTTATCTGTATGTTAAGAGCGTGTTCAAGTTTTCTTTCAGATAGTATTGCGAAAATCATGGAGATCCTCATGAAGTTCCCCGAAAATAGTAAATTAATCTGAGTAGTAAATGGTACACAGGTAAAAACAAAACAAAACAACTAACTGTTCTTTATCGATGTGTGTTTTGTAGGTCATTACACACTTCAATAAAATGGGATGGTGTCTTGGTCCCAAGGCCACAAGATCGGCAATAGACAAACTTAGTGAAGGTTTTGACAGGGACATTGTGGAGGCAAGGAAAAAAATCGAGGTAAGTTATGATTTAATTATTAACGTAAACCATTTGTCTTCATCGGAACACAGAGGACCCATAACATTGTGGTATTCTTATTGCCCTATTTATTGACGTTTGACACTTTCACGTTTACGTTATTTCTGAATGCTCTATGGTTTCCGAACTGAAATACACACAAGAAAGAACGAACCATCGCCCAGAGCAGGTAACTTTCATTCTTTCTACCGGAAAGGAACAATAATTAGATAAGCTTGGGTTCTCTGATGTTTATAAAGCACAATGTACATTATTTTTTATTCAACACTCTTCTGATATACTTCTTCAGGATGCAATGGAGGATAGTACAACGCTGAGTACTTCTCGGGATGAGAATGAACCAGATAAACCAAACAAGATACCAAGAGCAAAGAAGAAGTTATTTGTCCCATCGGCCGCTGAACAAGGTATTTATTTATTTTGCAAGCAAACAAATTTTAAGGTATCACCCCTACCCCCCCCCCCCCACACACACACACACACCCCACAACCCCATACACACCATATTGCTTCCACTTCACCCAAACACAAACAAATAGACAATGATCGTTAAAAATATAATGTATGTGTTTCAGAATCAGGTAATTCCGAAGATGTCTTCTCAGTTGACCCGGAAGACAAGGATACTTCTTCTGAAGATGAGCCCATGCCAGGAACGTCGAACATGAATCAGGTACCGACGGAAATGCTGCATAGTGAATCATCCGTAGTACAAGGTAAGTTGTGCATTAACCTCCCAAACCTCAATCCCCGCGTTCCACCACCCCCCCCCCCCCCCCCACACACACCCTAACTACAAAGGATCGGCAGTCAGGTTTTGGTATCCTCAACACTTTAACTATAGTTGCAATAGCAATTAGGGCCTGTCTATAGGAACCCAACACGCATAACCTTTTATCAGCGAATGTTGAACCCCTGTAAACCTCATGCAGTGTTCTGTGTGAACATATCTTGCTTTCGTAAAGGTGTTCTTTTACTTTAAATTAAGCAACGTTTCTTTTATCTATTACAGATATACACCCAGGCTATACGATGTGTTGGGATAACATTGGGCGCCATACCAAAGCGCGTCACCAGTCGACACAGCATCAGAGTAAGATGCATCTTTGGGCTTTAGCCTATGCAGCAATAAACAGGGTGCCAACTACACACCTCGACAGAAAAAGAACTACCCCTGCAGTCGAAATACCATTACTCAAATTCATCCCATCTTCAAGCCATGCAACGATTTTGAAGGATCGTCTTGTTGCAGTATGTGCTGAAATATTGGTCAGATGTATCCCATTCTTTGAAAACACTTTTGCAGACGTCAGTATACCAGAGGAGCATGAGTATTCCACAGAAATGTTACAGAAAAGCAAACTGGTGATTAATTTTTTTAATACATAGTACACATTCTCTTACGCGCGCATCTTTACACCCTCCCCCATCCCACACAAACACGTAGATGATCGATGTAAATATGCGTTGAAGGGTGATCTCTTCTTGTTTAAAAAAACATACTAATTGGTGTCATCGAATCGTAACTTAATACCGTCTTTATAACCTTTTCTTTAGATTGATCTTGGAGTGATTCGAGAAAATCCGTCCAGCACTTCGGAAACTATAGCCATCTTGGAACATCTACAAAGGTATGTGCCCCGGAAGCAGGAGGATATTCAGACATGCATTCTTTATGGAGATGGTCTCTCATGCGAACGACACAACGATGCCCACAATGCCAGAACTAATGCATTGACACCACTGCAGAGACTGGAAGGCCTTGAACCATCACCGCAGGAATTTCACAAACGAATGATACTTTTACAGATGAGCTTTTTATGCTTCCCCGTGGCATCCGCTCGTCAGTTTCATTTATTGCACGCCTTGTTTTCCGTCCAATAAGACGTTCATAGCGTTTATTTACAAGGTTTACACATATTTTTTTCAGGATACAATGGACATATTTTTCACTGGTAGAAGTGCCACAGAAAAAGGCACACTGTCTCACATCAAAAACGCGTTCGGACACAGATCAGTTCAAAAAGATGTCAGCAAAAGCTTCCATCATGCTGTAGAATTGTTGGACCATTGCAATGACAGCTTTCTGGTTCTCCTGGCTATGACGAAACTGAAAATGAAAAAGATATCAGATATTCCAACCATCAGTGTTCCACTTACAACGCCAGCATTGAAAAATGCATTTCTCATAAGTTTCTGTGAAGAAGTTATTGATGTTGTTTGGAAAGACAGTAATCTGCAAGCTCTTCAAAGAGCCGCTAAGGATGATGTCAGTGACACAAATGTCGAATACAAGTACTGTTTTTGTCACGAAGGTACGCTGCTTCCTTTTAGTTATTCTCGCCTTTCTTGTCGATGCATTTTTGTCAATGTTCAATCGAGGACATGGTAACTATTTATGAGCATCTGTTAATGTGCATCTTTGATTGTACCCAAGATATCAAGTCTTAAAAACTCATCTATTTTATTGTCATTCAGACACTAGTTTTCTTGCAACACTACAGAAATAATATAAAATTTCTTTACTCAAAATGCCATTTTCTTTTCTTTTTAGATTATGATGACAGTGAGATAATGGTCAACTGCGACAACCCAAACTGTTTGAACCAATGGTTTCACTTGGATTGTGTTGGCCTAAGTAAAGAGGCAGTGGATGATATGGACAAATGGTTTTGCTCTGATGAATGTAGAAAAAACGCCAAGCGTTACGAATACTGTTTAAGCTTCCATCATGCTGTAGAATTGTTGGACCATTGCACTGACAGCTTTCTGGTTCTCCTGGCTATGACGAAACTGAAAATGAAAAAGATATCAGATATTCCAACCATCAGTGTTCCACTTACAACGCCAGCATTGAAAAATGCATTTCTCATAAGTTTCTGTGAAGAAGTTATTGATGTTGTTTGGAAAGACAGTAATCTGCAAGCTCTTCAAAGAGCCGCTAAGGATGATGTCAGTGACACAAATGTCGAATACAAGTACTGTTTTTGTCACGAAGGTACGCTGCTTCCTTTTAGTTATTCTCGCCTTTCTTGTCGATGCATTTTTGTCAATGTTCAATCGAGGACATGGTAACTATTTATGAGCATCTGTTAATGTGCATCTTTGATTGTACCCAAGATATCAAGTCTTAAAAACTCATCTATTTTATTGTCATTCAGACACTAGTTTTCTTGCAACACTACAGAAATAATATAAAATTTCTTTACTCAAAATGCCATTTTCTTTTCTTTTTAGATTATGATGACAGTGAGATAATGGTCAACTGCGACAACTCAAACTGTTTGAACCAATGGTTTCACTTGGATTGTGTTGGCCTAAGTAAAGAGGCAGTGGATGATATGGACAAATGGTTTTGCTCTGATGAATGTAGAAAAAACGCCAAGCGTTACGAATACTGTTTCTGCAAGACTGACCTCGGCCCAGATGTTCCAATGATAGCGTGCGACCACTCAAGTTGCCCTAATGGAATGTGGTTCCACTTTAGATGAGCGAAGCTGAACAACGATGATATCCCAGGCAAGTAACTTCCAACTTCATTCTTCCCGTTCAACGCTAAACACAAAACTGCCGAATAATTATAAACACTTATTTGCATTTTTCTACTTTCAGATGGAAAATGGTTCTGTTCTGACAGTTGCGGTTCCAAGAAAGTAAAAAAATCAGTAGCTAAAAAAGTCACGGATACAGATTTTAAGTTTGAATATGCTACCGCTGTATTGTGGAGAGGTTTAAATGACAGAGTGAGAAAAATGGCCGTTAGGCGTGGTGATGGAATGTCGATGATGGTTTTCTGGAAATTTGACCTTTTGGAATTTTTCTCGAGACATCACAATAAATATGTTATCTTGGCTCATCGGTTACTTGCAGGTAAGAAACAAGAAACGTTTTCTTTGTAGTTGATTGTAATGAAAGGATTCTCTCACTTACTTATAACTGGCAATGATAGTAACAGAAGAAACGTAATTTTTTCAGGTATCAGTGGTTGGCTTACCGAAAAAGAAACAGCTGATGTAATTTGGAACAGGACAGTAAACTATTCTGGACGTAAACATGGCAATATTGAAATGGACCTTGCAAACGAGTACTTAAATCGAGAGTTTGTGACGAGCCTTCGAAAGACTGGGAAGCTCACTGGCGAAACGGTAGAAAGACATGGGATGATGGTCGGAAGTCTAAGAAAGGCTATAGATAGAATTTATTCTGCAGTCGCAGGAGAAACAACTCTGTGGCGTGGTAGTGGCGGAAAGCATGACAGACTAAAAGACATTCGTGAGCTGGTGCGAAGCTTGGAAAGTGAGCGTTTTTTTTTAAAAACAAGCTGGGCGAGTATTTAAATCATTTCCAGACTTCAAATATGACGCTGGCACTGTTCAAACAGATAGGTTCCTTAACAAACTTAGGGATTTATCGAAAAAACTAGATAGGAGGAGAAGGGTGTTAAAAAAATCCTAATTGTCCAATTCCACAATGTTCCTTATTACCTTATTACAATTTAAATCCTGTGTAAAACAATGTTCTCACACTTCTATTCATATTCATACAACTGTCTTGTCGTGAGCAACGCGATCGTTCTCGTTGTGCGCAATCAACACCTTCAAAGTTCTGATCAAACCTGAGGAAAATGGTGATATTTTGTTTCCACGGATCGTTTTCATTGGCAGTCTTACCATAAGTGTAAAAAATGTTTAAACAAAATCAAGACTTGCACTTCTAGATTTATATACGTTCACCAAGAACTGCTTTGACATTTGTTTAATGTTGTATATAAGGAATTCAATCCAAGGATATAGGATAATTATGTGACAGATATATACGACAGATGAATATGCTTTATCAGGACAGTATATAATTTCTTGGTGAGTAAGACTTTTATGCATATAAGTTAACCACCCTATCCCCCTCTCTCGAAGGTGACCAGACCCACCCCATCCCCGCTTAGCGAGTTACACAAGTCAATTCGACATGGAAGACGTCACTTACAACAATTATTCTTGGCGATTCATATGAATAGATCTAGTTGGTTTTGGCGTTACATTGTCTCGTGTAAAAGGGTTATTACTTGCTTGCGCGCCCAACACCTGGGTACTTGGGCGGGGGGGGGGGGGGGCAAACTCGTTCCGTTCGTTAACAGGACGGAAGTTTGTTAATCAGCGTCTACGAGAAGGGTTTTGATTTCGGCGTGAAGAAACTCACCATAATGGAATTGATAGGACAGAAGAGGGCCACCAGAGAACAGTCCAGGCAAGTAACCCTTTGGTTGAAATGGTTAAATTTCAGTTGGACTGGAGAGAAGTTAATAGTATTCACACGTTGTTTTATTTTCTCTTTTCAGACGGTTCACAAAGACCCGCTTAGTACCTCCTCGTGGTGTGAATCGGTAACGTAAATTATTTCGTAGTGGGGTAATTTGCGGCTAAATCTATGCGGGCAAAACTTGGGGGCAGATTACCATTTAACCTCTCGAGACGAAACAACAAACAAGCAAAAAGAGAAAAAAGCCGCGCGTCATCGTTGAGGCACTCACTGAGGCGCTCACAATCGGCCGTTTTGTGCGCGAGTTGAACGCATTCTGAGTTTCCGTTTCAGCGTCGACAAGTTTCGTTTCAGCGGATTGCCGGATTATTGTTTTAAGAAGTGCGCTACAATCATGGCGGAGTGTTGATGGAAATTTACGTTTCGTCGTGTTCGTTTGAGTGTATCAAATGAATAAAACCCGACTCGGTTGAAAATACCACGCACAGGTGTACAAAAATAGTTCATCTTTAGAAAACAGTCGATAGAAAGGCCCACGACCGATTCATTTACCTAATTTCGCATTTGAACATCGGCCGTAGTACTCCCGGTGATAGCACCGGGGAAACTTCCAGTTATTTCACTGTACCGAATCTGAACGTAGTGGGCAGCCACAAAGTTCGGATAGCTGAACTAGAATCCAACAGTATCTCTACACTCCTACTCATTTGTAGTATTACAGTACGTGGAGAGTGTATTATCACTAAATCACCCGCAGAGTGGAGATTCCACCCAAGCAATAATTGCATTTTTTTTGCAAAGCATAACAAGAACAAGCAAAGCTCCAGCCAATGGACCTCCGGGTTATACCGGAGGTCCATTGGTTGAAACATTGCTTGTATTCTTTGTCCACATGTACATAATTTGAAAGTGATGTTTTGGGTGATAACTCCACTCCCCGGGTGATTTCGTTACAATCCACTCTCCACGTACTGTAAATCAGCAGTTTTTATTTCGTCAACTTCCAATTCCCGCGATGTTGTCTGGTGAATCTTCTTGTAGCTTGCTTTTGTCACTCGCTCAGAGTTCTTCACAGGAGATAGCCCCTACCTACATTCCCCGATTTCTGTCATCAAGAGGCCGCATGACCCCATAAAAGCATGATAGCAGACATGCGCATTAAAACAGTATTTCTGATATACTGATCAAAATCATAGGATTACCTCTGTAGAAATTTCTACCTAATTTTTCTGCGCAACGAATTAGTATCAGACGCCAGTTCTTGAATGCCGATTGAGAAAAAGGGCTCTCTTTTCGGTTTTGATGGCTTTGTACCATGGACTGAGAATCATTAATGAAATTTCATGCCAAATCATGACGAATGTGAGATTCTTTTTATCACTTAATGTATAATTTACCCCTTACCTACAGTAACTGACAAAAACGACCACTGCTATTCACAAAAAAGCGACAACAATATTTTTATTAGATTTTCAATTTTTTGCCTTGAAACCCCAGCTTATGACCCCTCACTGGAATGAGCTCGTCGAGCTCATTCCAATGAGGGTCATAAGCTATGTTTTTTAGTTATTCAAAAATATTTTTGCAAGTATCGTCTGTTAGTAGTATCAGGAAAACATTAAATGACATATTGGAGTACATTACTCAAATTCTCTTGAAGCCATGCTGACGTTTGACGTTACTTCCATAAGGGGCTAGTTCATCGTGATTATCTGAAAAAATATGCGTTCAGTATATTGATAACAAACCTGGGAAAATATTTCCCTCATCCCCACATTAGGGTAATAAATTTCCAATGCCTGTGGGATAAAACAAGCAACATTTTCAACAAAAGGTTTAAGACTTATGCTTATCGCCTACGATATAGGTCGTTGAATTAAAAAAAATTAAACAGGTTTCTAATTTGTTGAATGAAACCTGCTGCATTGAAATTCAATATCATCGGCCAACGTTAACATCACAGAAGCGCAACTCTCGTGTTATACGATAACCAGCGATAACGGGGAATATGCGTTCTTGTTTATTAACTAACTGCGTACTCTGTCACGTGGCTGTGACAGCGCTGCTGATTGGGCCTCCTTGCGTTTTAACTTAAATCAATATCGATCAACAAATATCGGGAAGCGATCAGAATTTCCGTCGACATCATCACAATAAAAACATCGTTCAACATTCTATAACACACGATACAACTTGTGGAATTCGACGTGTTTGAAACTTGTTCACTTGTTGTACTGGGTGTACTGATCTGCAGTTGCGGTGGAGCCGGGGGTGGGGTGCACGGGGCATGTGACCTCCCCCCCCCCCCTACACACACACACTTTTTACACCAGTTATAGGTGTCCGAACTCCATTTTCCGACATATGGTACACATCACCTATACATGTATGACCACATTGATTTTCAAGATTTTATTGGAGCGTCATATTTCAAAGGACGGTTTCAAAGTTATGATTAGCTCTTTGAACCCGAGAGGCCGCTTTTCCGGCCCATGAACATGATACTTTATAAATTCATTAAGTATCATAACTGGTAAGTGAATGTGTGAAGAAGACCAATCAATATTTTCAACGTGCAGCCCTGAGGCTGCACGTTGGAAATATTAATTGGTCTGCCCACAAATAATGAATATGACCTCTTCCAATTGCTGCCATTGAATTGATATGGAATATACCACGGGTTTCTAAAGGTAAAGTAAAAACAAAACAAAATATATACGCTGAGGCTAGTGTCTTAAATGGAGTATGTTCAAGGGTGAGGGGTAGCGTATATAAATTTATATATTTTGCATGAATATATCGCCCCACCACCACTGACACCACCCTTTCCATCCTACAACCTTGTCGTACCCAGAATTGTGGGGCCCCCCGCATTTTTTGGAGCTTCCTCCGTCTCTGCTGATCTGTACACAACTGGATTTCTGGAACGCCCATTTGGGTACAAAAAAAGTGTCTCTTCCGCAACCATCTTGGTGTGTGGGGGGGAGGGGGGTGGGGGGGGGGGGGTTGTTATAAATAAACAGTGCTAAAAAGTCACAGTCGCCGATCATTTTTTAAAGAGATTACATTGATCTCTGTCATAAAATGAATATGTTAATGACATGCACATTTTTCGTGGCAAAACAGATTGAATATTTACAACATATTTTATTTATTTATTTTATTTATTTATTTATTTATTGGAGTTTAAGGACACTTTCGACAGCAAGGGTCATATCGTGTCGGACAGTTTTACTGATGGAGAAAGCCAGAGTATCTGGAGAGAACCACCGAGCAACGGCGAGCAACTGTCAGCTCCCCCAACATACCAACTCCACACAAGCAGGGTTATCATTGGTTGAAGACAGGTGCACCATTGACGTGCAGTACGCCTTAGTACACAACGCTACCGTGCCCTCACGTGGGCAATGGGGTGTGAAGTGTCTTGAGATGGCAGAATTTGAACCGACGACCTCTCGGCTTGCAGCCTGTACCTCTACCTACTAAGCCATCGCGCACCCCACATATAGTAATGCCCAAGCAGGGATCTACGCTCGGTCACAAACAGTGGTTGTCGACGATCTACAATGTTTTTCAAAATTAATCGTACGAGGAGTCACTTGAACCAAACCTTGCTCGAACGACTCTTGGGTCCCTTCTATTATTGGTAAATTGCAGTGACCAAGTGTCGGACAAGAGAGATAACTCTACGTAGACTGACAGTGGAGTGGGGTGAAGGTGAGACTGCAATATGGCTGGGCAACTAGTCCGTCAATTCACGTATTTGCTAGGAGGAAGATACTTACCAAATATGCTGGAAACTGGTTTGGAACTGATAAAACAGTAAGAACACAAAATATATCAAAAATTACCTATTCTGTTCAAAGTTGAACACTTTTTTGCACTGTCGCACAATACCCTAGAAAAATGTAACACCTCATACTACAAGAGAACACTACAGTATAGGTTCAAGGTTCAGAGGGGAAAACGGGCGTTTCCTGATTAGCAGCAGCGTGGAAAAGAGAGTTCTGGGCCACCTAATTTTGGCCAAACCTTAAAAAACCTACATTTTGACTTGGTCTAGAACTTGTCTATGAAATTTTCAATGTTTAATCTGAACCACACATTAAAAATTCGTGTCCACCTTTCATTTCAGCAAGTCAATGGCCAACCCATAAATTTTCTCAAATTCCCTGTGAAAAATCCCGTGTTAATGTGGAAATCTAAAAAAGCATGTACTCAGCGAATTGAATGATGTCATGTATCTTCGTCAATGTCATACAGTAATCGAGATAGAGTTTAAGATTTTCGCAATAGACCAACTAGTTCGATTTGTCTCATAGATCCCGGATGAGTTTTTCACGCCACTGTCGATTTCTATATTCCCCAGAGTTAAGGGGTATTCATTGTGCAGGGCGTGAAGTTTGGAATGGTAGTCCAAATCCAATTCTAAAATGCACGAATAATGCCTCCATTTATACATCTCTTTCGGTTCAGTCACCCACTTGAAATTTCCCACAAGGATCGATACAAACACACACGTGTGTGAATGGGTTAATCGATAAGGCACAAAAACCAGCGCGGAAGGATAAAACGAGAGGCCGCAGGCCTTTAGTTTTATTCTTCCACGATGGCGCAAGTGCCACATTGTTCAATCCATTCACACGCGTGTGTCGTTTTGTGTTTATCATCCGCCTTCACGTCTATAAAAGCAATTATTAGAATGACACTCGGCAATGCAAGGGTTTTATGTGCGCTGGTAGCCTTCAACAGTCTCACTGGTGCTAGCAGTCCGAGCATACACGACACATTCACACGTCTTCATCTGTAGTTTTCAACGACTCGGATAAATCAGAAGGAGGTAGGGGCAGGAAACACCCACGGGTGTGATACTTTGGTAAAGGCCTGCCCCCCCCCCCCCTCCAACTTTCAACTAAAAATAAGTATACTCATTTATAAATATAATATATAGAGGATATGGAATGAGTGTTTTTCTCATATGATATTTATGAAACGAGTCTAAGAATTTTCCGTTTGGGCGAGCCTCTGGCGAGCCCCAAACGGAAAATTTGGACGAGTTTCATAAATATCATATGAGAAAAACACTTATTTCATATTCCGTTTATCATATAACACACATAAGTACAAATTAACGACTTGGTATGACTTTTTAACCCTTTACCTAACGTCTGTTGCAGACGACACTTGGAAAAAACATCATCATATAACTAAAATTTTTCATTTTTTGCTTCCAAAACATAGGTTATGACCCCTAATTGGAATGAGCGCGATGGGCTCGTTCCAATGAGGGGTCATAACCTATGTTTTGGAAGCAAAAAATGAAACATTTTCGTATATAGCACTGGCCGGTTTTTGTCGTTATGTTAGGTAAAGGGTTAATGCAATATAACCCAACTTAAATAGGACAGATAACCTAAATTCTCCTTACTCAAATTATGCAAATGTGACCCAGTTGTATTTTGTTCAGCCAATCAAATTGTCTAGTTTTGAAATTGACCAATGAAATCGACGGAAGGCTTTATTTATCACTGATTAATATGAAAGCAAAATATCAAATGTTTTAAAGTGAACAAAAGAGACGAGTCATATGATAAAACTACATACTAACCCACCTATTTTCTACTTAAGCAGATACCGGCAGAAACCACTGATATTTTTTATTTTTTTTTTGTGAGAAAACGTGTATGGGTTTGTGGGAAACACCGTAACAGGGGCGCGCTCTAAAGACGCACCCCTGTTGTGGTGTTTCCATGCAAACCACCAGTCATGTTCTGGCAAAATCAGTGACAACGAGTAGCGAGAACGACTTCGGTCTCGCTGTTCGGTGCCACACCAACAACTTTAACCGCTATGGAAAATCCTACCACGAAATCGCACACTAGCGAAATCTCATTCGGAAACTGGTGGTAGGTTAGGTGGCCCTGAAAAGGCTCGTTTGTTTGAAACCCGGCAACAGTGCAACCAATCCAGACTCAAAACCAAAACACTTTCAGAAGAGGATAGAGAACGGCAATGAGGAGTTCCACTACCTTTCAGGGCGAAACTACGCCCTGTCTGGGGATCACTCATTCGTCAGGATGACCAACCGAGAAGCCACCAGTTCACCGCGAGCGGAGAACGAGCAACACAAGACCCATATCTATCCACTTATGGGATGCACATCGCATCCCCAAGTGCAAAATCTTTCTGAGATAATCGGCAATACATTTGACAACTCGTCCCCTGAGTTGGCACATAGATCACATTGGAACTCAGGGGACAAACTATCAACAAAAAGAACACATTTTATCGCCAACCAAATTTGCTAGTGGATCCCGTGTTACCATTTTAAGGTATCGCTAGCGATTCAAATTGTAATTGCGGTGCACGATTTGTAGAAAATTCCAGTGAAATGTCGCTTGTATTTAAAAATAGTCCGTCAACGATTTCCATTCGGAACATGTGTGCGGAACGGATTTTCATTTTCCGCATTGTTTAGTGTTGCTGTATATGGGGATTTCAGAGAAGAGGCGTGAAATAAACTGGTCAACTGTACAGGTTATTCGCATTTAAACAGATGATGTAATTACTAGAATCGAAATTTCTTAAGAATTGAATGCAATTTTTATAATCTTTATTGGAGTATGAACGCGTGGGAATGGGTACAAATTATGTATGAATTCCGAAGGGATTCATACAATTTGTACCCATTCCCACACGTTCATACTCCAATAAAGATTATAAAAATTGCATTCAATTCTTATAATTACATTCCGTACTGTTTGAACCACTTCTTACCAAACAACAAAACAAAAAGACGAAATAAAACATGGATGAACGAACCAGGCGAAACACCACCCTGACACAAAAGACAAAGCACACAACTCTGATTTTTAATTTTTCACAACTGTAGAAATGGAAACGAGTATTTTAGTAACGGGCTTTATGCCATAGTTGGGAAATGTCACCAAAGAAACAGCAGCGGAGTTGATCACTGCGAGAGGCGCCAACAGTTAAAAACCCGCCCAAACACAGCCCTAATTACATTCTGTCAACTGCGCCGTATCGTAAATGCGGGTGAACGTTCGACCCAATGTATTCATTGGAAAATGAATTACATTTGGTCATGACGTTTTCATCCAGCTGACCAATGGGAATTGAGTATTTGGACCCAAAACGTATAACTACATTAACAATGTAATTATTCAGGTAACGATTGTGGTTTTTGCGTATCTGTGATACACGGTTAGCATGCCACCTCTGACTTCCTTTTCGAACATGAGAAGAATGTCAACGTTGGATAACAAATCTAATCCCACTGGACCACGAGAACAGCCAATAGAATATACGATTAGAAGTTGGATTATTTAGATTTAAACTAAGTAAAGGCAAAGGTAAGAACCGCCTAACAGATATGGAATTAGGAACTAATGTGGTTAACCTGGTACCAATGACCTAACAGCCCAAGAGAAATCTCTTTTAGTTCGCGGTTTAACTTTTGTACCTGCACCGAAGCCTAAAACTGGTAATCAGGCAAAATACCACCGTATAACTGTAATTTTCTTAGGCGAAGAAAATTCGCAGACCTCTTTAGAAACGCCAGTGGTCGGAAACTTCCTTTTACGGAATCATCTGGCTGGTAACCTCCACATAGTGAAGTAGATCCCGAAATTATTGAGGCAAACACACGGATCCTTCAAAAGGCGTTCAGCATGAAACAATTTAACAACTGTTGAACGGAGAGCCCTCACGAAACCCCGAAAAAAATAAGGAATTAGTTATCAAACCGGCCGACAAAGGCGGGCCGGTTATTGTTCTGTCTCGAGATAATTATATAAAGGAAGCCATGACGTAACTCTGCAATACTAAAATCATAAGAAAATAGATTCACTTATTTAGCTTAGAAATATCGAAGCATTCAATAAGATCTCAAAATTTCTCCTCGCCGAAGGCCATGTAAACAAAAAACAATTGAAATTTTTAACACCTAAGCTCAGTGCTCAAACAAGACAATTTTACTTCCCACCAAAGATCTACAAGGACTGTTCTTCATGGACGGATGACTCAACTCCACCTGGGAGGCTAATTATCTCATATTGTAACTCGAAATCTCATGCCATCTCGGAACTCAGTTACTATCATTTGAAACATATAGCTAATAGACATCCGAGCTATCTATAAAATACATAGGACTTCCTGTTAAACATTTTTAAATTGAAAATATTGAAAAATGCAGTCCTGGCCACTTTGGATATCGACAGCATGTGAACGAACATTGATATTGATAAAGGAGTCAAATCTGTTAAAAAATGCATTCGAAAAATACACTTGCAAAACATCCGATGACCAAATTTTTTATCTTTCAGAGCTGAGCTTAAAAGGTGATGACTTTCAATTCAATGGAGAAAAGTATTTATACATGATCGGTTGTCCTATGGGCAAAAGATTCAGTCCTAATTTTGCAAGCATTTACGTGGGGGGGGGGGGGGGGGGGGTGCTTTAAGCAAATGTGCAAAGCATCCTCTCGTATATTTCAGATAATTAAATTAATTTTTATTATTTGGGATAATTCAAAAGAAGATTTTGATGAATTTTTAGAAATTTTCAACAATCATGATCCAAACATCAAATTGAAAGCTACTATCAGTCAAGATTCTGTTGATTTTGTCTATGTCACCGTATATAAAGGCAAACAATTCCAGGCATCAGGTCATTTCAATTATAAGTTACATTTTAAGCCAACTGATTCACATCAATTGTTGCACACAAAATCATTTCATCCACCACATACATTTAAAGGCATCATCAAATCACAGCTCATTCGTTTCTACCGCAATTCAAGTGATAAGGTAAATTTAAACGAGGCTTGTTCTACCCTTTTTGGCGCCCTCAGATCGAGGGGCTACTCACTGTGCTTTTTTTTAAAATCTCAAACCCTGAAAAAGCTGGAAAGTCCTGCAGAAATTGCTGATTTCGAACCACTGAAAATTGAACACAACAGACCGTTACAGAATTGTAGTGGCGCGGTATTTAATTGCAAAAGGCCTCGTTGTGGACTGCATACTTTTATGCCTGATCAGAAAGAGGAATTTTCCTCCGAACAAATGAAAAATCATTATCAGATCCATTGTGATTCACCCAATATCATTTATCTTATCACTTGTAAACGCTGTGGGAAGAAGAACGTGGATCAAAGTCAGAATCCTTTCCGAATGCGTGCTATTCGGCACAAACATGATATAAAACATAATGCTAATGCCCCAGTAGAACAACATTTCAACCTTCCTGGCCATTCTTTGGACGATTTTGAAATCCATCCAAGTGAACAACCACCAATTAAAGATACATTAGAAGAAACAGATGTTGGTAGAAAAAAAACGTGAAGCCTTTTGGATTAATACGCTTCAAATCCTCTGGCCATTTGGTATGAACATATCAGAAGGAGAATGCGAAAGGAGGTCCATCATTCCTTTCACTTTAACATACAATAGAATGAATATCAAATCAGCGAAAACAGTAAGAGATGAATTCAATTTAATTAACCCTTTACCCAACGCAGACGATATCAAAATTTATTATTTTAAATATCATTTTTTTTAATTTTTCAAAAAATTTCAACAAAACCATATCATGTGACCCTCATTGGAACGAGCTCATTGAGCTCGTTCCAATGAGGGGTCACATGATATGGTTTTGTTGAAATATGTTGAGAAATTTTATTTTTTCAACTGCTCAATTTGCATAGTACACGGGCGGATGCGGGCGATTCGTTAGTAAAGGGTTAACCAACTCTAAATTAAATTAAAAGAACCTTTAAATTTGCCATCGTTTATAAAAAAAAAAAAACAAAAGCTTACATAACATCCGTGTAAGGACTAAATTGGAACCCATCATGCAATGAATAAAATCAATAACTGCCAGTCAGTTTAACCAGTTCCTAAGCTTAACAACACTTAGGTTAAATCAAATTTGTGTATTTTTTATCATGTTTGAAACCAATCAAGGTTCAATAAATATATAAATTTTAAGAAAACAATATTTCGGCAGCATATTACAAGAAAAAGGTTTCAGTATGAAATGTCTGTGTCAGCCTGTGTCAGCGCGTATTTTTTTAACTTTAAACACACACACACAATGATCAATGTAACATTCTTTATCCCTTCACCAAACATGAAAAGCAGACGACACTTGCAAACAAAATTCTTGAATAACTAATTGTTTTCATTTTTTATCTCAAAAACATAGGTTATGACCCCTCATTGGATCGAGCTATGTTTTTGAGACAAAAAATGAAAAAATAATGAAAATTAATTGGCGACTTTTTTGGCCGGTTTTGGTCTTTACGTTGGGTAAAGGGTTAACCTTCACTCTTTGGTTTCAAACAGATGATTATTCTACCAAATATAAGTCTCTTTATAACGATTCTTATACAATTATTTAATCAAGAACAGGTTAATTGAATAATTATATTTTATTGAAAGAAAATATTGGAAACTTATTAAAAAAAATATGCATAGTATCTTTAAGAAAACAACAAAACAAGAGAATACTAAATCGTCATGCCAAAATCATGAAATATAAGTTCGAGAAAACGTTTTGTGCCCGCACAATCGCGCGAAAAAAAAACAAATAAAGCACTCTTATGTTTGTGCATATATCATGCAATCTCTTTCAATTAGAACATAAACAAGAAACACTCTTTGAACAAACTTGAATCTCTCTCGCTAAAAGAAGATGAACACTGTTTATTACTTTCCAAAGTGTGATTTACTGGGATTTCCGGGTTTGATTATAAACGATAACTTCACAAGTGAATTATGCAATCAACAATTGTGTCATGTATCCGTGCGCGCAAACGAAGAGGCTTTGCCGTGGGTGTAAAGGGGACTTCATTGTTTTTTGTTTTTTTTTTAACCATTTACTTAATATGAAAAGCAGACGACACTTGCGAAAAAATTCCTGAATAGCTATTATTTTCATTTTTTGTCTCACAAACATAAGTTATGACCCCTCATTGGAACGAGCTTCAGGCAAAAAATGAAAAAATAATGAAAATTAATTGGCGATTTTTGAGAATAGCGCTGGCCGTTACATTAGGTAAAGGGTTAAATGATATAATTATCATTAATAATGAAAGTAATAAACAGAGTAATCGCTTGACTGGACTAGTTACGTGAAATAATTCATTCGAGGCGAGGGACTCTATTCGCACACTCGTGTTTGTACAACGTTCCTCACCTCTCATGAATTATTTCATGTAACCAGTCCAGTCAAGCGATTACTCTCTATATCTCAAAGCATTGTGACTGCTGGTTCACAAGAAATGATTTTTAAAGAGTTCAATGTTCCAAACTATGTGGGTCAATATTTTCATTCGAAAACAGTTGAAAGGGTATCCTTCCCACTCACAACCCCCCTCTCCCCTCCCAGCCACCCCCCCCCCCCCCTTCCAACAGGAAAAAAATATCAGCTTTTTTGACGAATCGTTCCGGTACGAATCACAGTTTCGGACAAAACGCCCGTGCCAAGGTGGTTTTGAGAGGAAATGCCCCGACACCATCTCAAAGTATTGTCAGTGGTGGTTCTCAAAAGCTCTTTTTAAAGAATTTCACGATAACTGGGCGGGGTGGGGTGCTACATTTTGGGGATTAAGATCTCCATTCGAAAAAAAAAATACATCTCATCCCTCCATACAGAAAAAGACAAAGCAAAATGCTTGAGGCGCTAAAGAAGTAAAGAAAATTAGTTTACTTTGAAATTCCCATACACATAAATTAAATATACACAAACTGTGCATAAAAATGAAGCTTATGGACGTTATTGTGTATAGAACACGAAACATATATGCAATCAACTCACAGGGTTGACAGCAGATGCCAATGGTTCCTGGAAGTCTGCTACCGCATTCGCACCAGAACTGATGAAGTAATATTTCAAGAGAACAACTCGTGACCAAATGTGCTTTAAGTATCCAAGAACAAAGCTAGGAATTCTTCAATACGAGGCGACTGAGGTGCGGTGGATGGGGTAAATTCCACACCCGTCGGTTTTGGTTTCCGTTTGTTAACATGTCGGTCAAAGTCATCGGGGCCGAAAAAGCTTCGATATACAATGCTGTCTAAAATCAAATATGAGATAGATCGCCTTCACACTACACATGTTATTATATGGAGACGGCACAGTTACTTCGTACTTGCAAGGTACCGTGACACCTGTTCGAATTTCCTAGAATTTCGCGGTTGTGTTTCAATGAAACTTCGTGGTATTGCGTGATATACACACAGACCTTCAGATCAGTCGAATTTCGGCACAACGGCAAATATGGATCAGCCGCATTGTGGCCTGCATGGTTGGAGAAAAAGCGCCGGTATTTTCTTCGTTTTGGCTTCTATTGTAGGTTTCAGGCCCCCCCCCCCCCCCCCCCTCTTAAAATGATAATTTACACCCCTTGTTATACGACTTCACCATTATCACTGGTTCACACGACCCCATGACGTTAAGTTTACTCGAGAAAGCTTCTTAGTTTCCCAGTGTCGAGCCAAAGTCCTAGTTGAATGTAAATTACGCATGACGTTTAATAGGAAATGCCACAAACATGAATATAATAGATCTCCAGCTTTATCATGATCATATAGAATTTACCAAAGAAAAGCAATCTGCGTCGACAGTGTCGAATACGCCGATTGTTTTTCTATGATGAACTTTGTGGGTTTTTAAAAATTATTTATCTGTTGAATAGTTTGATTCAAAGGAAAGCTCTAAGCTATATTGTAAGCATCGGGGAAACCTGGCCAAACTATATATTGCCGAAACACTGCAAAACTTTGGAAAAAGTTTCAAACTCCGTCTGAAAAAATGGGCGTAATTATCTTATTTGGGCACAGCGTTTACACGGTCGTCATTTGGGAAGAATTTAAAGGTATGTATACACATGTCCGTCGGCCAGGGAACCCTTCTTCAATAAAAAAAAATACAGAGTGTTGCTGTTAAACTAAATAGGTACTGTCGCTTCATTGTCACGTGATTTGAATGTCTAACCTTTTTTCTAGGACATCTGAAGCACATCGGTCTTGAAATATTATTTTATTGTCACTTCTGATATGAATACGGTAGCAAACTTCCAGCAACCATTGCTGTCATCTGTCAACTCTGTGAGTTGTCTCCGTATATTGTTTCGTGTTCTATACGTCACAAATTTCAGTTTGATAAATTATATGAGTTGTTTAATTTGAACTTATGGAATATCAGAAGTAGTATATAATGTACCTCTGGGGCCCCATTGGCAGAACGTCGGTGCTGGACCTCGGAAGTGACGTTATGTCACGTGACGTAGTGGCGCCATGTTGTGTTGTCATGGTAACGCGCGTGAGCGGCCATGTTGTGACGTCATCTCCATAGTGATACGTGTTGTGAATGCGCATGCGCAGCGCGTGTTGTTAGGGTGATATGTGTTTCCGTCGTCCATTTTGTATACTGGAGGCCACCATCTTGGTTTCTATGGTAGCACGTGATTGTTATGTTACCAATGGCTTCTAACAAAACAGGGCTATGTTCGGGGTGTGTTGCTTTATAGAAGAGTAAATCAAATTACCACAAACAACCCGACAATCCTTCCAAATCACCAAAATTCACCCCAAATCA